>JAJTWR010000335.1:185000-447500 GCA_021613335.1 Whitmania pigra
ATCATCATCATCATCATCATCATCATCATCATCATCATCATCATCATCATCATCATCATCATCATCATCATCACCACCATCACCACCACCACCACCACCACCACCACCACCACCACCACCACCACCATCATCATCATCATCATCATCATCATCATCATCATCATCATCATCATCACCACCACCACCACCACCACCACCACCATCATCATCATCATCATCATCATCATCATCATCATCATCATCATCATCATCATCATCATCAGTATCATCGTCGTCATCCCATGTTGACTTTTTAGAGCCAATTAAATTAAATATTTACGACAGGCTTCTAAATTCTGGAAGTGTTAAGAGAACATTGGACAATCAGTCAATAGAGAGAAAGAACGAAATCATACTGCACATAGAAAACGAAAAAGAACTGACAGACCTTCATCGTCAGCATGGTATTCCAGCAACACTATTTCAGAATGGAAAAGAAAGGTGAATATATAAAGATGTGATAAAGCAATTGTACGAGAAGTCTGTTTTTTGATCCAGCAAGATAAAAACTTGGAGTGGCTGAGCACAAAGACGTCGATGATTAGAGCTGGGTTCAAGTAAGTAAGTACTTAAGTACTTAAGTGAATTTTATACTTATTACTTATTTAAGTAATTTTTGGACGACTTGAAAATTATAAGTAATATTGCCAGATGATTACATTGCAGATTTTGTTGACATGGTGAGTGATACTATTTCAAAAGTCAGAGCAATTGTCAAGCTGTTCAAAAAGAGCCCCTGAAAAATGACTGTTGGCAAAAGAACTGTGAAAAGGAATTGGGAAAACACTTTCTCTGCTCTTGGATATCAAAACTAGATGGAACTCATTGCTTAAGATGCTCAAACGATTCTTGGAAGCCAGGACACCCATTGATAGAGCTCAATCTAGGATCAAAATGCTTGACAGAGGATGAGGTTGCAGTTGTGAAAGACTTGGCATAAAGTCTAGAAATAATTGAGGTTGGTGCAACCGCTCTTTCTAGACGTGACGTCACAATTTCAAAGAGTGAAAAGATTTTTGAATATGTTCTCAAAAGCTGACAGAAGAAACAGGAACTATTTCACAGGAATTATTGACAGCTGTCAATGACAGAACTGAATCAAGGAGAAATAAAGACATTTGTGGCCTTGTGAGATATATAGAGGCTCCAGACAGTTATGAGCATGTGGTCGAGTTTTCACTCTTAAGTTATCCAAAGAAACGAGAGCTTGCCGAAGTGGCAATAAATGTTCTTTCAAATGGCCTTTTCCCTATGGTTCTATTAATGAGAGTGCTGAAAATTTTGAACATAACGTCACTAAGGAATCCCCATTGAAAAAGTCCAAAGCAGGAGAGCTCAATGACATTTTATGCCAGCCAGAAGATCAACATTTGGATTGTGATCAAGAAAATATCTTGACACACATTAAGAAAGAAATGAAATTTGACGAAGCAACAAAGGAATGTCCCAAAATCTTAAAAAGCTTGAAGTCTTGTCTAAACTCACTTCCACCCTCCTCTGTTGAAGCAGAAAGGTGTTTCAATGCTGGTGGACTGTTTATTTTAAAGCTGAGGTCATCGTTAAGTGATGACTGTTATGCAAAGGACTATAATCAATAAATAAACAAACAAACAAACAGTTAAGTGATGAGATGATTGATTCTTTGTGCTTTGCACGCAGCTACTATATCCGCAAATAATTTTTCTTTATAGATGAGTAATAAATAAGGTAATTAAAATTCGGTATATTATCTCTAACTACTTTTAAAAATTACTTGAATTACTTAATTACTTAAGTAATATTTTAAAAATTACTTGTTACTTAAGTATTTTTTCAAGCTTGCTTGAACCCAGCACTATCGATGATGCATAATAAAAACACGAAATAGAAATTAGCACGCAATTAATTTTACGCATATATAAGTTATTATTAATATTATTATAAATATTATTATTACTACTATCATCATTTTTTAAATTTTATGAACGACTTCATTGTGCACAACTTGACGAATGGAAGGCTTTAACAGATGTTATTTCATCAATTCATTGATTAGCTATCATCATCATCATCATCACCACCATCAGTATCACCGTCGTCATCCCATGTTGACTTTTTAGAGCCAATTAAATCAAATATTTACGACAGGCTTCTAAATTCTGGAAGTGTTAAGAGAACATTGGACAATCAGTCAATAGAGAGAAAGAACGAAATCATACTGCACATAGAAAACGAAAAAGAACTGACAGACCTTCATCGTCAGCATGGTATTCCAGCAACACCATTTCAGAATGGAAAAGAAAGGTGAATATATAAAGATGTGATAAAGCAAATGTACGAGAAGTCTGTTTTTTGATCCAGCAAGATAAAAACTTGGAGTGGCTGAGCACAAAGACGTCGATGATGCATAATAATAACACGAAATAGAAATTAGCTCGCAATTAACTTCTTATTAACAAGTTATTATTCCATTCACAATTATATTATTCACATGAAATGAATACAAATATCTTCAACTGTTCACAAATTCGCGAACAACAAAACTTACCAACAGTGGGTTATTTTGTGGGCGATCTTTGTGTCTGCAATGTAGGAAAAAATAATTACAAACGTTTGTATCGGGAATCGACGGTGGTTCTTGTTGAGAATTGGTAAATCTCTGCTGTTGGTTCGTTCACACGTGCATTTTGTTGTTAGCATACATTGTATGTATACATACATGTTGCTGTTATCAATATAAAACATCAATTGCTGTTGTTTAAAAAACCCAAAACACCTGCACAAACATTCTTATTTATTAACGCATGTTTTATGTACATAAAGAAATTGTAAGCACATGCTAATGTGCAGTCGCAATATTGATTTTCGGTTATCTCGACGCTTTTTATAATAACAACCCCTAGGCCTGCGACATAACCGGGTTCGATTGTACATTAATATATTCGTTAAAATAAATTAAATCCAAATTAAATTAACATTTGATCTTTTATAATTATAGACAGTCCTCTAAATTCTTGGAAATCCTGTTCAAGTGCTTTGGATAGTTTCAATATCAGTGGAAAATTCCATCGTTCCATATTTAGAAACAGCTTCTAAATTTTTTTTACGTCAATAACGTCAGCAACTAAAATATTTTTCTGACTAAAACATCATTTCGATGTGAGGCGTTTCTCAGAAATTGTAAGGTAAATAAGCGATATTTTCAATATAATTGCCTTAATTATATATCAAAAATAATAATATAACAATAATAATAATAACAACAACAACCATAATAATAATAATAATTATATAATATATTACTATTATAATAATTGTCACCAGACTGCCTACTCATCCATCCATCCACCCACACATCCATCCATCAATTCATGAGAAAATGAGATATTTTTCCCAAAAATATTCCTTTCAAGTACCAGCGAGTTCTTAAAAACAAATGAAATCCAACCATAACAAAGTATTTGAAATTATTTTATATGTGATGATGATAATGATGATGACGTTGACGATATAAATGGAAATTTTAATATTTAATAGTCAGTATTAAATTCTTCTTATTAATAATTTATATTAATATTTATGCTTGTATTTATTATAAAAAAATAATAACAGTAATTTATTAACAATAATAGCATTATCATTATTAAATACCGTAATATTAATTATAGTAATAATATTATTATTTGTTATTATTGTTATTATGATTACTCGTGAAGATGATTGCGAAATGAAATTTCATCCTGATGTTCAAAGAACATCTGAAGTGGTGCTGATAAAAAATTCGCAACAAAAAAAAAATTTAAATTAAAAATAATGTGCAACATTATATTATATATTATAGAATTTAAAAAAAAATATAAATATAAATGTTGTTGTTGTTGTTGTTGTTGTTTTTGTTTATGTTGACATTTAACATCCTCATTTTCAAGAATGAATTTTCAAAAAGAATCAAATTACATTTTAATGATTAGAAAATAAAAACTTTGAAGCGAATTTAATTTGAATTTTCAACTTATTTAAAGGCGCTTCTATATTAATGCCATTCGACTCGTATATTAATAATATGAATTAAAATATAGAAATCTTTATAATTATTATTATTATTACTCCTCACACTAAAATCTGTTTATTATTATATCCTCACAATTTTATTGAAACTATAAAAATTATTGGCATTATGATATTTTATAATAATTGATATCGTAATAACCTATTAACAATGTTTACACTTAATGTTTCAGTAGCATTACAATGTTTTTGTTTTGACATTATAACAATAATAATATTTAAAGGGCATTTATTAACTCATTTATTCATTCATAAATTAATTTATTTAAGTAAATCACTCGCTCTTAGCCTAGGTCGTCTATTTATACCTCTCAAATGTTGACTCTCTTTTTTTCTTCTCATCTCACTTCTGTCATTTATTATATTTTTTTATTGTTTTTATTTTCTGTCATTCTCGGGCTTTCGTTCGTTAGCTTGGCACTCACTCAGACGCCTTATCTCTCCTATCATCACGTGATGTGGTTTTTTTTCTCTTATAAACTAATAATAATTATAATATTGCATTTGCATATGCATCAGCTTAACCTATTAACTGCATTAGACTTGTAATTAAGACTAAAATTATTTATTAGAGAAATTATATTAATTATTATTGCTCTTATTATTATTCTTAATTGGTGGTAATTATTGTGTCTTATAAAAATTTAATTAATTATTAATTAATGCTAATTAGTCCAATGAAACCATACCACTTATGTTGCTTTATTGCTATCAATCGACTTACAGCCGGCTTGGTCTGGTTATATATAGGAAGGATGGCTATATAATGGTCCCTTATAAAGCGATGCGCGATCCGCATCTGAAAGCTGTCGAATTATTCATTCATTCATGCATTTAATAATTCATTCATTCACTAGGCCAATCATTCATTCATTCACCGTGCCAATAGTTATAGGTAGTATTTGTTAATATAAAATTACATCGATCCTAACATTTAATAACATCCATTCATTCATTCACCAAGCCAATCCTTCGACCAAAGATTTATGCATTCATTCTTTCTTTTGTTCATTCACTCACTCACTCACTCACTCACTCACTCACTCACTCACTCACTCACTCACTCACTCACTCACTCACTCACTCACTCACTCACTCACTCACTCACTCACTCACTCACTCACTCACTCACTCACTCACTCACTCACTCACTCACTCACCACTCACTCACTCACTCACTCACTCACTCACTCACTCACTCACTCACTCACTCACTCACTCACTCACACTCACTCACTCACTCACTCACACTCACTCACTCACTCACTCACTCACTCACTCACTCACTCACTCACTCACTCACTCACTCACTCACTCACTCACTCACTCACTCACTCACTCACTCACTCACTCACTCACTCACTCACTCACTCACTCACTCACTCACTCACTCATCACTCACTCACTCACTCACTCACTCACTCACTCACTCACTCACTCACTCACTCACTCACTCACTCACTCACTCACTCACTCACTCACTCACTCACTCACTCACTCACTCACTCACTCACTCACTCCTCACTCACTCACTCACTCACTCACTCACTCACTCACTCACTCACTCACTCACTCACTCACTCACTCACTCACTCACTCACTCACTACTCACTCACTCACTCACTCACTCACTCACTCACTCACTCACTCACTCACTCACTCACTCACTCACTCACTCACTCACTCACTCACTCACTCACTCACTCACTCACTCACTCACTCACTCACTCACTCACTCACTCACTCACTCACTCACTCACTCACTCACTCACTCACTGTTGTACGCTCGGCTCGTATAAATAGCCGATGCACACCGCTCATGTGCAAAGCTAAGGTAACGGTCGCGTTGACGTTAGTGATGACATTTTTTGAAATTATAATGACGATGATGATGATGATGACGAATATGAAGTTGATAACGATAGTCACGATGATGATGACGACGACGACAACGATGATGATGACTATGCCTATGGTCATCGGTAATTAGCGCCATCTATGCGGGAGTTCTTGCGTTCGTTGTTCGTTCTTTAATTTTTTTTTTAACCTCGGGAAATATTTTCATTTCAAGACGAAAATAAGTCGTTGAAATCTGTTTCGCAGTTTGCTCGAGAAATCGAACGTCCACGTGATTATGATCTGCGATTTCGAGTAGAAAAGTAAAAAAGTAAGTAAAAAGTACTCGACAATTCGACAGAAGTATTCAGTAAGTAATTATTCTTACTCGACGAAGTTTCGGATCGTAGCGTTCGCTAGCGTTGGAGAATCGACGTTGACGTCGAGTAACGAAAAGACCAGGAAGACGAAGAACTAGAAGTATATTTACTCTTTCAGTACTTTTTCATTTACGGAATATTTTAGAATTCGTTCGTCGAACGGAATGCACGGATTTGAATATATCTTATGTTTTTCCTATAAATTCAATTTATTCCTGCAAGCTGCTCGATGGACAAAAACGTCTAATTTATAAAAAGTGAGTTGACGAAATTGAGTAATTTTCATTCAAAAGTATTCTCTTGGCCTAAAAAAGAGATTTAATTGGGCTATAAAAATAGAATTCAATTGAATTTTACTGAGGATGTTTTGGCTACTGCTGATAACACCTCGTCGTCATCATCATCATCATTGCCGTTGTCCCCTTCACACAATCAGCTACAAATTCCCCGCAAATAATTAATTGATATTATTAATAAAAACATTAAACAAAAGTTTTAAAATTTCATCATGAAGATACGAAACAAAATTTTGCGTTCATTTTGTGTTCGAATTTACAATCATTTCATTATCCACGTTGATTTCCCTACAATTTCTTGTCTGCCACTGTAACAACTAATATTAAGTGAATTCACCAACAACAAATAAAAATAAAAATTAATTTATAATAGTTGTGCATTAATTAATAAATTATCGTTGAAATTAAATCAATTCATTTTCTAATTTCAAGGAAATTCAATTCATTATCGTTTTAATAATTCAATAATAATTAAGTTCCAAATTATAAAAGTAACATATATATATATATATATATAATATATGTTTTTCATATAAAAAATATATTATAATATTTACTTCAGCCATTACTATGAACACGCACACACCTATGTTTTCAACAAACGATGCTGTCGTGTCGCGTAGTCATTGGTCGGTCTATAAATAGGACATGGAATTTCCCCATCATTTAGCGCTTGATTTTCTATTACTCATTTTTTACGTTACGACAATTTTTATTTGTTTTATTTTAAATATTTTTTTAATTTTAAAAATTTAATTTAGTTTTTAATTCGTACAAAAAAATGTACAACTGAACAAAACAGGAACGATCTTGTAATTTTGTAAACGACGTAAATTTTAAATTTTAAGTTTCACTTTTTAACATCTTAACATTTGTTGCGTGGCAAAAATTACGAGGAAGTTTTGTTGTGTTTTACTTTGGTGGTTGGTTTGATGATATATATAAAGATATATATATATATATAAATATAATATATATATATCATTATCATCAAGAATGATGACACATTCTTGATGATAATGATGATGGCGATGGATGGCAGTTACATGCCTTCAACTGCATTCAAGTGCTTTCTTAATTGAATAAAGTGTAATTACTATCTAATTAACTTTAATTAAATTCTTTTTTATTATCGTTATTACCCTAGAGTGGCTAATGACTTTCCAACCCATCAACCTGAATGTGGTTGGTTCGCCTCTTAAAATCCAATCGTCGTTCTAAAAACAAGATTTTCTGCATCTTCGTCTCGAGAATTTTTTTGCTAACACAACTTTCATTTTGCTCACATATTCCGCGAAATAAATTAGAAAATATAATTATATAATAATAATATTTGATCCTTTTTAGTTATAATTTATTTGCAGACTAAAATCATCTAAAAAACACGTAAACCAATCAATTAAACAATAACATAAGAACATCCACTTATTTAAAGACCCCAACATTGCTCTGGATCTCCGCTGGATTGAAATATGAACTTAATTAAATAATTAAAATTAATTAATTAACTTAAATAAATAACTTGAACTCGACTCTTTCAATTAATTAGAATTCAAAACAGAAATAAGAAAAAATAGAAACATATTTTGTTGATTTCATTCATCCAGCAATTCTTCTAGCACAAACAACATCATGGAAAACTCCAAGTTTACCTCTAATCCTCACCACCAACTTGTTGCTTCCTTCCGGTTGATGTTATAATTTTTATAATTTTGTATTAATTCGTTTATTTTAAATTTTTTTTCTGGGCAATTTTCTGTCATCCCTGCGTAATATTTGGAAAGATTTTGATTTAAGATTACTCTCCTGAAGAGTTCATTTTCAAATCTCTCTTTTAATTTGTTGATGTTTTCCAAGACCATTATTAAATTATTATAAATTATTATAGTTAAGTTTTCAAATTTCTCTTCTTGTTTATGTCTTGTTTTTGAATCATCAACTAATTTGTTTTACGTACTATGCATCTTTAGATGTCTATGTCCATTTTTATTCCTGTTATTCGTTTCTAAGATTGCAACGGTTTTATAATAAAGTAATTAATATATTACAATAAATTATGATAATGGAAATAACATATTACAATAAATAACAATTAAATTTGAGACTAAAATTTATTAAACAGATTTTTAAGGCAGTTTATCAGCGAATTAGAGCACATATAATTTGTTTGCACGAAAGATAAACGAATTTATTGTTACTATACTATTATTATTATTATTGTTATTATTATTATTATTATTTATTATTATTTATTATTATTATTATTATGATTATTATTATTATATTATTATTATTATTATTATTATTATTATTATTATTATTATTTATTATTATTATTATTATTAGTATTATTATTATTATTATTATTATTATTATTATTATTATTATTATTATTATTATTATATTATTATTATTATTATTATTATTATATTATTATTTATTATTATTATTATTTATTATTATTATTATTATTATTATTCTTATTATTATATTATTATTATTATTATTATTATTATTTATTATTATTATTATCATTGATATTATCACTGTTATTACTATTATTATTATTTTCATCATCATCATAATCATCATTGATTTCAATTGATAAAAAGATGCAAGCGCTCCCCTCCAACCACAAAGACATAACAAGGAAATGCTTTGTTGAATTGAATTGGATGAGTACAAAATAATCGACAAGGTCGTCATAATCACAACCACGTGTCGTTACCTGTTGTTATGGTAACAGCTGTGCTGCGGTTAGCCATCCGTAACCATCCATCCAATGATTCCATAGATAGTCAGACGTCAAATTAGGAGTCACTAAGCCGAATACCCATTCATCAATCATCCACATGTTCGGATGGAAAGACTTGTCTTGATTGTCTTTCAAATGCAAGCTTTCTTTACAAGCGTTGTATGTAGTATGTTTTGTTTTTATTATTATTATTATTATTATTATTATTTTATAACATTGTTATTATTATTAAATGTTATTAGTGATGTAACGGTCGGCACGAGTCCGCATTTAATTGCAGTAAGCGTGTTTAAAACTTAGTTGCAGGTTGTTGCTGATGTGAATTATGGAGCAGACGATAACAGAGATAAATCTTTAACACGTGGTTATGTGCTGTGCAAAACGCATCAATATGCGTCAATAAGAATCACTATGTATTAGTATGCATCAACATGCATCAATAAGGAACAATAAGCATCAACATGCATCACTGCATTGACTTATTTAAGGCACAATTTCATTTCACAAATATTTCAAATAAGACCCCACCTCATCTTTTAGAAGTACTTGAACTCGTACCGGTATTTGTACTTGTAGCTGTATGTGTAACAATACTTCCACTTGTACGTTGTACTAGTTGCCCTTGCCTCGCATTTACATGTATACATGTATTTCGACGTCTACAGAGTACAGAGTACAGAGTACTTCTGTTTTAACTTACACCTGTACTTGTGCTTAATTAATTATACATGTCAGACATTACTAACCCCATCTACCATACCCCTCCATACCCATCCATACCCATCCATACCCATCCATACCCATCCATACCCATCCATATCCATCCATACCCATCCATACCCATCCATACCCATCCATACCCATCCATACCCATCCATACTCATCCATACCTATCCATACCTATCCATACCTATCCATACCCATCCATACTCATCCATACCCATCCATACCCATCCATACCCATCCATACCCATCCATACCCATCCATACCTATCCATACCTATCCATACCCATCCATACTCATCCATACTCATCCATACCCATGCATATCCATAAATAATCTAGCCGCAACAAACGTGAACCTACACGACCTCGCTATTGTTGTTAGTTCTTTCAAGTCTCTAATGATGTTTCACTTTCTAACAATTAAATCCAAAAATTCAGCTCATCCGATCCCCGGTCATTTGACACCGGCGTATCTTGTTTTGAATTTAAAAGTGAACTGAGAGAAATGAACTCAAAAGTTCAAACTGTTCTCGTTGACCTCACGGAGTTTTTTACTCATTTTTTTTTTAGGCCGCATCCATCTTTTTTTTTTAGGAAATATGAACTGCAGCCCGTGACCAATTGTTTCATTAACGTCTTCACCAGGTAGAATGCCAGGTAGGAATATAAAAGGTGGAATGTCAGGTAACAATGCAAAGGATGTTCATGTTGTTAGTACCAAAATACCTCGGCATGCGAGTTAGCTCAGACGGTAGAAGCAACAGTCGTTACGTGTCGCGACCCATCTTGCACAGCCACAAAGCGCCCCTTGGATGCGGCGCTATACAAATAAACTTGTTATTATTATTATATTATTATTGTTAAAATAATAAAATTCAAATGTCAAACATTGTATGGCTTTTGGTAAGAAAATCATAGACAGAGCCCATACGTACTTGTAAAAGAGACGAATTGATTGATGTGTGATGTCATTGCGTAATCATTGTTATCACATTGTAACGAAAATGATATTTAATCTCTATTGATGAAACGTCTCGTGCTTCTTTCAATGTTGATGCATCTTTTCAGACTGATCCGGGGTCCGCTCCAATCATTGAAGACCACAATCATCATCATCATCATCGTCATCATCATCATCATCATCATGACCTCTTTCAAGTTCAGTTTATCTCTGCGCTAAGAACTCCATGATTTTTTTTTGTGCCTACGACACAAATTGCCAATTCTACCTGAATTGTGAATTGTAAGCGAAAGATTCAAGGTTGACAAAAGATTACAATTTTAGAGATCATCATCAATTGGAGAGGTTCTATGGGAATGGGTGTAGATATGTTAATTAGTTGGCACAAAAATTACTACAAGTCAATTATACAGTTAATTAGTTTGAATTAATAACTTGGTGCAATTTAATTATTCAATTAATTAGTTTAAATTAATAAATTAGTGTAGTTTAATTATTAGATTACTTATTTTGTTAATTTAATAAATTACTACAATTTAATTAATTCAAATAATTAATTTATTTATTAATTGAGATTTATTAATAGTTTCATTATTATAAGTATTGATCTTACATTGTAATATTAGGTTAATTATGAACATAAGTAAAATATCTTGTAAGGATTATTATTATTAGTCATTTTAACTAATTAATGAACAAACAATGATATATTGAATGTTAATTAGCTGCTGAAGTGGAACAATTACAGCTGATTATCGTGTATAAAAAATAAAATAAGCTAAAAAATATAATAAGAATATCATAAATATCGTAAATATAAATTATATGTATATATATATATATATAATTATATATATATAATTATTATATACATATATATATATATACACATGTTCTTGATGTTATCTCAAATGTTATTGGCTCTCATTTCAAGGTCGCCAGCACCGATGGAAAAGGTAACATCAGACATATAATTAATGACCTTATGTTAAATGCATTTAAAATGGCGTCTGCTACGATGATGACGATGATAATGATGATGCCGATGATGATAATGATGATGACGATGCCGATGACGATGATGATATCGGCCACAATAATATCGTGCACTTTTATTTTGTAGTTTTAATTGTCCTTCACATTTTGAAAATCTCCAGAGACTAAATATTAATTTATTTTTCAATTATTTTCTTTTCACTTTTTCAATTTAAAAATTAAAAAAAAAACAGAAGAGAAAGAAATAAAATAATGAAAATAACTTTTTCCTGAACCTTTATCACCCTCCGCACTCACGTACACTCTTGTGTACAATCGCGTTTGTTCTCGTGCGAGCACACAGACTCACAACCTTCACACGCACATCATAAGCACCTACACTGGAGCACACAAACGCTCCAAAACTCTGTTTTAAACAGGAAATCGTAAATAACGATCAACGAATTATATTGCAATCATTACCGCCGTCTTGTGGCTGTTGTTATTAATGTTGTTTATTATTAACATCATTAATGTTTATTATTATTATTATTATTATTATTATTATTATTATTATTATTATTATTATTATTATTATTATTATTATTATTATTATTATTATTATTATTATTATTATATTATTATTATTATTTATTATTATTATTATTATTATTATTATTATTATTATTATTATTATTATTATTATTATTATTATTATTATATTATTATTATTATTATTATTATTATTATTTATTATTATTATTATTATTATTATTATTATTATTATTATTATTGTTGTTGTTGTTGTTGTTGTTGTTGTTGTTGGTGCCGCTGTTGCCGTTTAAGCTGTTGCATTATTCATATCAGAGTTGCTGTCGTTGATGTTCATTAGTAAAAATATTATTGTTATTTGTTAAAGGTAATATTTAATTTTTTAATTCGTTACAAAACGATGAAAACCTGATAAATCCAGAAATTCGAATGAAACGACATTTCATCATAAATGATCAATTCCACCTGCTTCCACCTCAATTTCTAGTTGTTGTTGATAATGATGATGACGACGATGATGATGATGATGACGATGATGATGATGATGACGATGATGATGATGATGATGATGACGATGATGATGATGATGATGATGACGATGACGACGACGATGATGATGATGATGGCGATGGTTATGGTGGCATTGGTGATGTAAAGGCAGTAATTCTAGCCGTAATAAGTGTAATTGAAGACAGAACTTAAAAATGCTTTGGAATGCAGGTTTATTCGAAAAGTTATTTACAATTTATTATTTGTTACTTACAAGTTGTTTATAATTATTTATTATTATTTATATTTATCTGCAATTATTTATTATTAATTATAATTATTTACAATTACTTATTATTACTATTTATTCTTATTATCGATTATAATCCTTATTTGTATTATATTTATTTATAATTGTTGTTGTTGTTGTAATTATAATATTAATAAATAATAATAATATGTTCTCATAAATCTCCTCACGTACAACACAGAAACTGTCATATCAGCTAAATATGCCAACGCATGAAATTTCTGAAATTTCATGAATTTTTGATGAATTTAGAAAAAATTCAATTTAATCGTTTTAAAAGAAATTACAAGATCTGAAAGCTGTCATTCGAACTCTGTTTTTGTCGGAGTGACGTCATGGCAACAGTAATAACAATGACAACCACATAAATAATAACTATAAAAAAAAATAAAATATAACAATAATAATAATAATATTAACTATTATTAATAACAAATAATGTCAATGAAGCTGGTTAACATTATCACAATGTTTTATTTAACTATAAAATGCCCTAATAAGGGTATTCCTGATAATGATCCACATTGAAAATGCTGAGGTCGATCAATGTTGGAGAAGGTAAGAGCTCATAAGTGCAAGATATTCTGGGTGCTACGATATTAAAATAACTAAATAACAAAAATAACTAAGTAATAAAATAACTAAATAATAAGATAACTAAATAATAAAATAACTAAATACTAAGATAACGAAATAAGGAGCTAACACAATAACAAGACACCGAGTTAACAAGACGTAATAACAACAAAATTATGTCCATTTTACTGACTGGGCCAGCTTATAAACGAATTGAACATCCTTTTAAATAAATAGTAAATGAATAAATAATAAATGAATAAATAATTTTTATCTCATTATAATATGCGGATCGTTCCTCATCTTGAGGCTTAAAACATCAATTACACGTGAGGATTTGAATCATGTGTCGTCTAATTTACACTAATTCTTAGTACAAAACAATAAATGCAATTAGTCAACTAATGTCACCATGACGACGACGACGACGATGATGATGATGATGATGGTGACGATGACGATGACGATGACGACGATGATGACTTCATTAGTTAACTCCATCCATAAACCTAAAATTTGCAATCGCCCTACAAACGCATCTGAAGACAGCAAAGGTTGTCGTCACGTGACTTCAAAGGTTGACAGCCTCATGTTGTATTCCACTCTCGGTTTCCTCTCAAAAAAAAGAAAAAAAAACTAAAACTAGACCCAATCACAAAACAAAAATTACAAGTGCACTCACAACAACACGCAATCATAACGACAGCTACTAACACATTTTGTGGGTCCAGACTGAGGTTGGTGTCTTTAAATTCAAACAAATTGTTTATTACTTATTAATTATTAATTACTAGTAATGATATTAATTATTAATAATTACATTACAATTAATTATTAATTAACTTACATTTATTAGTTACAATTATTAATTATTACATTAACTTTTAATTTATTTTTTGAATATTAAATTGTTTTCTCCACTTTTCGGAAGCGACGATATTAAAAGTTTGCATTTTAAAACAAATTAATATTGTTGTTATTATTATTATTATTTTCATTATAATTGAAATTATTATTGTTATTTTCACTTCCGATATTAAAAAATTGTTTTTAATGTTTTCATGTTTGTGGAATTTGCGAAATTTTTCATCACTCTTAACTGATTGGATCTTGGAAAGATCTAGGGATGATGATGACTATGACGATGATGATGGTGATGGTTTGGCAGTGATTTCATAACCCAATCCGAATAACTGCTTACTAAATCGAGTTAAACTAAAGACACAAATAGATAATAACAATTTTGATTAAAATCTATTCAAATAAAATCACGATAATAATGGTTATTGGGGCCATAGATTGATTGGAATAAACTTTCAGACCATCACGGATCATAAAAGGGAATGTTGCGCGTGGGAAACTTGATGATAACACGTTTGGAATTCATGATCAAAAGAAACGAGATTAAAGCTGTCCTTCGTACTGATCAATCGAACAATTCATCAATCAATTCACTTCAATCAATTCAATCAATTCACTTCAATTAATTCAATCAATCAATTCAATCAGTTCACTTCAATTCAATCAATTCACTTCAATCAATTTAATTCAATCAATTCACTTCAATCAATTCAATCAAATGGCTTCAATCAATTTTCAGTCAACTCTAATCGAAATAGATTGAGAACAATCAACTTACATAAAAATATTATTCATTCTAATTCTCTTAAGTCTCATGAGGATGTTGTCGATGGTGGTTATGATTGTTGTTATGATAATCATCATCATAATATTTATTAACCGTAACCACCATCATCATAATCATCGTGGTCAGCTTCATTATCATTATCACCATCACCATCATCAGCACCGTCGAAGTCATCATCAAAGCGCATGGGTAATTCCCAGGAATGAAACACGTCACACATTCATCAGGTCACCATTTACAGGTGTGGACAAAACACGCGATAATGACAATGCAAAACCGTACAACATGTCAATGTTACATTTATATATTATCCGATTAATTAATATTATAAATAATATTTGGTTAATTATTACTTCAAATAATATTCGATCACTTAATTATATTCGATTAATTGTTAAATAACGATTTACAAAGGCAGTTAAATTTTGTTTTTAAAACATTTTAATTTAGTAGCAGCAACAACAACAACAACGACTTTGTTTGAATTAAATTTAGAATCAATTTAAAACATTTCATTCCACACCTGTGATGTTCCGTTGTATTGTTGCTGACGGCTGTGGCAGCAGACAATATCAATACTGTATCGATACGTTATCAATACAGTATCCATAAGGTATCAATACAGTATCTATACTATATCAATATAATATCATAAATATTGTTGATATAATATCATTACAATGTCAAAACATTATCAATGTTGTCTTGTACATCCAGTTGTGGTAGCAATAATATCGACGCAATAGTGATGCAATGTCTAAAAATTAACAATAAAATAAAAAGATAATAACAATGCAATAACATTTTAATAACAATACAATAACATCCAACAATAATCTTGTAACAGCTTCTTTAACTTGTACCAGGTACGATGATGAATGTAATAATAATAATAATAATAATATAATAATAATAATAATAATAATAATAATAATAATAATAATAATAATAATAATAATAATAATAATAATAATATAATAATAATAATAATAATAATAATAATAATAATAATAATAATAATAATAATAATAATAATAAGAATAATAATAATAATAATATAATAATAATAATAATAATAATAATAATAATAATAATAATAATAATAATAATAATAATAATAACAACAACAATAATAATAATAATAATAATAATAATATAATAATAATAATAATAATAATAATAATAAAAAGTTATTTTCAAGAAAATCTAGGAATAATAACCATTTGCGTTCCCATTGAAAATACTGCGACTTTGTCGTTGATTTGTTTGTCGTTGACGCGCCATGCATGTTGTTGTGATGTTTGCAAACAACTGAATTTATTTCTGTCTCCCCATTTCATTATCATCTCATTTTAAATCAATTCATTTTAAATTTTAATCTCAATTAAATAAATTTTCAATTGAAAATAAAAAGTTGATCTTAAACTGATAAAAAAAAACTATTAATAATTTTTATTTTTCATAATTTGTATTTCGTCTCCTAGAAAATCTTCGATTCTTCGGTGCAGAGGCGTATACGATTATAATGAAAAATAATTTGAAAGAAATTTAAAAAACAAATAATTCAAGACATTGCTTAAAAAAAAAATCAAATAAAATTCAATGAAGCAAAATTATTGGCCATAAATCACATTCCAATTGCACAACAAAAAGTTTCATTGGAAGAAAAATGGTGGAACATTTTTATCGTTTCAGGCCACAGAAGATTGGAAGAAGGCATCCAACAAACGTCCATTACTTGAAAGTTTCGGATTATTTCAAATTTACGACCGAAGATAAACCGATAAAATTTACGGGAAAACTAATTTAAGCACAATAAAGTCTATCAAATAAACTGGAAATGAGCAAGAAAACCTTAGATATTCAGATTCCACAAGAGCGCGAAGATTCCCACAAGACCAACAAAACTAACCCCGTCTTTCAACAGAGACCGAAAAACAAAACGGTCGGCAAGGAGGCCATGGGCAACTCCGTTTCGACCTTACCCCACCAGAAAGAAGTTCGACAGTCGTCTGAAAACGAAGCACTTGTCAGCCAAGAATGCGTGGTCTACAAGTCTGAACTTTCTTCTGAAGGCAAACCGCCGTCAGAGAAAAGGGTAAAGAAGATTTACAGGTCAGAAAAGGTCATCAACGACATGAAGGCAGACGCCCAATTGAAGGCCGAAGTCAAGGTCAACGTGACGTTTCTCGACAAGGAGGTCCTGCAAAACAGCAGGTCGTTGAAAGAAAAACAGGACAAACTTTCGACGACGACGACGACGAAGAACAGCAACAAACTCCAACAACAACATCTTCAACAACAGCAGCAGCAACAACCTCGCGACAACAACATTCCACAACGACATTCGTCGCCAGAGAATCGACGACAAACGACGTCGATCGACACCGACGTTTCCTCGTCAACGACGAACGACTGGACGACCAAAGACCAGAGCAATACGACGCCACAGATCGGCAATTCATTATCCTCATATCACTCATCCACGACCATTTCCCACGCCTCGAAGAGTCGTTCCATCTTCGACAGTTTCTGTCCAAATTTATTCCTTGAAAATCCAGGTCTCGGCAAAAACCTGCCGTCTTCAAAATCCAACAGAATTTCAAGGAAAATCCAAAATTCAACGAACGACCAAAAACAACGCAATCCGAGCGCAATCTCCGTCGAGGCGTCCACTGAATCTCAGAACCAAGCAGCTGAATTCGTTCGCAACTTTCACTCGAAAAGTATTCCCGATGTCGAGGGTAAACACTATTCGAAACCAACCCTGAAACACGGCGAAACGACAAACACTGACAGCGCAGAGGTTCTTACTTCTCCGACAGTCAAACCGACAACAAATCGGGTTTCAGGAAGCACACCTCTTACATCCTCTTCATCAAAATCTGACAACTACGCCTTCAAGAAATTCAACAACTCAAAAGAAACACAACCCGCGTTGAGCACAACAACAACAACAACAGCAACAGCATCAGCAGCATCAGCAGCATTGTTTAACCCGGGAATCCGCGAAAAGGAAACAAAAGATGATTACGAGAAGAGCGAAGAATTAAAACATTCTCACGACGTTTCCAGTCTCGAAATCCGCAGCAAAGTCAAAAGCAAAATTTATCCGAAGTCGATCAAGTGTTTCAAACAAAGTCCGAGCAACATGACAAGGAGGTTTTTAAAAAAATTTGACAGAAACTCGAAACACGACATCCAGAAAAATCAGAAGAAAAAGCAATTGCTGCTGTTCAAGATGAAGAGTCCAATGAAATGCCGTATCACTGACCTCAGGTCTCTTGCCCTCAAAAACAGCAACAACAATAACAATAACAACAACAACAATAGCTACAATAACAACATAAACAACAACAACAACAACAATAGCAGCAGCAGCGGCAGTAACATCAACAATAACAACATCTCCAATGATGATGGTCTGAAACAAAAACTCGAATCTCATAAGAAATCCAGGACTGGTTTCCCGGACGACGCTAACGATGACGATTATGATAACGATGATAATGATAACGGTGATATTGATTATAATAATGATAACGATGATGATGAAGATGAAGATGATGACGACGATGATGATGACGATGATGACTCCAACGTCAAAGAAGACGACGAATCTGTGGAATGGAGTCAAAAACACGGAGACTACGACAGCGACGAAACGGACATCTGCGATTACGACAGCCAACCGGAAGAACACGTGAAAACAAGGAGGCTGCACAGGCTCGAGAGCTCGAAAGCTGAGAATGAATTTCAAAGGAAAGAAGAAGAGGACGACGAAGAAGAGGAGGAGGAGGAAAAATGCGACTCCAGGAGTGAACTTGGCAGCGACGGATCCTACGATACCACAGACGAGGACCTCAAAACTCGAAGACTCGCCTTTCTCAGTCTTCTGCCGACGAAACCGTCCCGTCAATCAACTCAATTACCCGACAAAATCTCAGACGTATCCACGCACAACGGCGACGATAGGAACAGGAGTCTTTCCATCAACAGTCTCAGTTTGACGGATTCCATACTTAAGCTGGGAGGGAAAAGGGTCAACGAAGACGTTCTTTCGGAGCTGGAGTGCGCCAAAAAGAGGCAGAAGAAAAGCCAAAAGATGGAATTTTCGGAGCCGAACGACTCCAGCAAAAAGAAGCATTGGTTGAGACACAGAAATAAAGTTTACTTCGAATCAGAGTTGAACGAGTTGAAGACGTGCAAGAAGTTGTCACTCATCGAAGCAAAAGCGAAAGGATTGTTGACCCAAGTCAAGGTGAGACAAGTCAACGATGAATTGAATTCGGATTCCAACATTTCGCCTCTGTTGCTCAACAAAAGCGAGATCGTCAGCGATGAAATTCCTTCGAAAGAAAAGTTCCAAAAGAAGCAACCGAAACAAAAACGCAAACCGAAACAAAACTCATCTCGGCAAGACCAAACCGAAGAATCGAACTCTCGAAGTGAACATTCCGACGCTAAACTGCCCTCAGAGAGAAAGGATTTGAGCGAGGACGACAAGAGCTGCGAGTGGCTGATTGTTGAGGAGACGAGGAAGGATGTGGAGGTCGATTCTGGAGAGGTGAGATGCGACAACAACTCCAGCCATGTGAAAGTCAAGAAGATGAAGAAGCACTCGAAAGTGGAAAAGGCGCCTCATTCCAATGGAAACGATCAGAAAACTGATAAGAACGAGCCAGGTTTGGAATCGCTTTTTGGAGTAGTTAATATCTAGTTTTTTTATTATGAATTTCATATTTACTTTTATTTATCATTTATATATTTATTTTTATTTATTATTATTTTGTCATTAAAAATGTCACTACTAACAAATGGATATGATGTTAATCAGTGTTAAATTTAGAAAACAAAAATCCTAGCCGATCGTTAAGACGTTTAATGTTACTTTCATTTAACAGCATAATTCACAATCCGTTAAAATCAATAATTCACAGTTCGTTAGAAAGCCATAATTCACAATTCATTATGAATCCATAATTCGCAATTCGTTAGAAATCCATAATTCACAATTCACATTATTAGGTGGTTAAATTCGTTTAAAAAAATAATTAACAACCTCACGTGGTTATAGCGTGATTCCAATCAGTTACAGTTTTCAACCAGTTTTTAACATCATTTTTTTCGGTTATTAACATTATTTTCTATCGGTTTGAAAACAAAATATTTTGATTCAGTTGAAAATGAAAATATAAATAACTATGCAGATTAAAAAAATATTCAGTTACGAATATAATATAATATAATAGTAGAAGAATTGTTTAAATTATTAAAGTGGTTAAAAATGAAAAATACTTGAAATGTGAAGACAAACTAAATAATTCAGAAGCTTAACTTATCATAAAATTTCATCTGGTTTCAGTTTTTGTTATCCTCAGGAGTTTCAATTATTTTCGGCAGCAAAAAAGTTGATTTTTTTTTAAAGTTTTTTTTTATGTTTTCGAAAGATTCGGAGATTTTTGAACTCAATTAAATTGGAATATGTTTTCGATATTGAGATCTGATTAAATTGTGCAGCGATGTAGTTGTACGTGTTGCTGTGTACGTAGACGACAATTACAACATACAAAAATACAAACAACATTACAACATACAACAATTACAAACAACATTACAGCATACAAAAAATACAAACAACATTTCAACATGCACAAATACAAACAACATTACAACATACAAAAATACAAACAACATTACAACATACAACAATTACAAACAACATTACAACATACAAAAAATACAAACAAAACATCCAACCAGCAACAACCATCCAGGTACTTTTCTCTCAGATAAAGTTACATTTTTGCGTGCCGTCGTCGCTAAAAATTCGAGCCTTAATATCGTAAACTTTAACTCATCGAGAACGAATTGAACACTAATTAGCCTCTCAAGCAGGTGCAAATCCTGAACATTAAGAACGCATAATTTCTCCTACCAATGAATCGGGTCGATAACTTTCTATTTCTCTAAATTCATTACTTTTTGTCTCATTCCGTCGTATTTCATGCATCTTCCATGCACATAAAAAGCGTCCTATTCAAATATATTTCATCCATCTCTTCCCCAAACAAAGGCAAGGAACAAAGTCGCGAAGCACCTGTACGAAAGACGGGATGAGGACGGAATGAGTGACGAAATAACGTGACAAACTCTTATTTTCTTTCAGTATCCTTTATTTCGTTTTGTTTTTGAAGTCTTATTTATGGTCGATAAAGCAAAAAGATTTATTCTATCCAAACTTTTTCCTTAGAATGGCTTAATGATTTTTCCGATGTCTAAAAGAAAAAAGTTCTCATAATAAGAATAGAATCATAAATTATATTGTTATTATTATTATTATTATTATTATTATTATGATTATTATTATTATTATTATTATTATTATTATTATTATTAGTATTATTATTATTATTATTATATTATTATTATTATTATTATTATTATTATTAATTATTATTATTATTATTATTATTATTAATTATTATTATTATTATTATTATTATTATTATTATTAATTATTATTATTATTATTATTATAGAAATGTAAAATTATATTGCAGAATTTTAATTTACAAACTGATTTTCAAAAGAACATTAATTCATGCGCTTATTCATAACTTTAAACTATATTCCAACTATAAACTTCAGCGAGTGTTGGTTCTTGTTGTTGAAACGAAAATAAATAATATTTTAATAAATCCTATTTAAATAAATCATATTTAAATAAACCATATTTCAATAAATCCTATTTAAATAGATCATATTTAAATAAACCATATTTTAATAAATAATATTTCAATAAATAATATTTAAATAAACCATATTTTAATAAATAATATTTCAATAAATAATATTTAAATAAACCATATTTCAATAAATCCTATTTAAATAGATCATATTTAAATAAACCATATTTTAATAAATCCTATTTAAATAAACCATATTTTAATAAATCCTATTTAAATAAATAATATTTAAATAAACCATATTTTAATAAATCCTATTTAAATAAACCATATTTAAATAAATAATTTTCCGTTCATAGTACGCTGCTCTGCCGCTTAAGATCGAGTGCTTGGCTTTTATTTTTAAGTCCAAAGTTATTTTGACTAAATGATTCATCACGTTTAGTATTCGGGTTATTATTGTTATTAATATTTAATAACATCATTATTATTATTATTATTATTAATGTTATTATTATTATTATTATTATTATTATTATTATTATTATTATTATTAGTATTATTATTATTATTATTATTATTATTATTATTATTATTATTATTATTATTATTATTATTATTATTATTATTATTATTATTATTATTATTATTATTATTATTATTATTATTATTATTATTATTATTATTATTATTATTATTGTTGTGTTGTTGTTGTTGTTGTCATTATTAAACATTAAATCATTGTTATTGTTATTTTAATTACTTTAATTTTTGTTTAAATAGAAGTTTATTTTTATTAAAGTCGTCATGAACTTAAGATATAAATAAAATAAATGTATTATATTCTACAGACTTCTAATCAAAAGTGTTCTGATTCACACGCACTACTAAAAAAACGAAATAAAAAACGTCTGCCGAAAAAAAGCAAGTAAGATTCTTCGACTTAAAAAATTGCAATTCGAAAAAATTATTCTCCAAAAAGTTTCCGTCTCCAGCTCCTTACAAATTCCCCAAGAATCCATCACTCGAATGCAGGATCAATAAAGATAATCCCGCTCATTCCGACCACATCTTTGCAGGCGTCTCTTCTTTCTCTTCGCTTCTTTTCCACTCCATCCACCATCTTTCAGACTGTCGATGGAAGATTTTCCACCGAGGTCCATCGTGGGTTGGCATGAAATTCATGATGATGAGGTCAATTCTGAGAGTGGCAGAGTCATTTTGGCGATGATGATGATGATGATGTGGCAAAGAAAATTAAGCATAATTAATAAGGTTGATTAATTGACAAACACGATTAATTAATTACATAATTAATGAGGTTTATTAATTAACTACATAATTAATGAGGTTTATTAATTAACTACATAATTAATGAGGTTTATTAATTAACTACATAATTAACCATGTTGATTAGTTGACAAACACAATTAATTAATTACATAATTAATAAAGTTTAATTAATTGACGAGCATAATTAATGAGGTGGTAATCTCGATTCTCATGAGGTCAAATCGAATCACTTTGCAATGGCATTTTCCGGCGGTCAAGTCAAGGTCGTGCGTGTGGTTATACCGTTTTTTTTGCATCCTTTGTTTGGGTCCAGTTCTAAGCTTTTTGTTGTTCACAAACATCCACAAAGTATAAATACAAAAATGTTTCTTCAAACACACTCGAGATGATGCAGATGCTGTGAAAGTTTCAAAAAATCTTTTTAAAAGGATTTCAAAAACATTTTTATCAAAATGTATATAAAAAAAATCTTGTTAAAAAAATTTTTTAAATGTTTATTTTCGGCTCATGCTTTACATCACAAACCATAACTATGTTCACCGTATACATTGCATGTCCTTCCATCACCATTTCCGTTGACCAAAATAAACATGCGCTAGCCATGGTAGATGTAGATAAACCTTGCGACACTTTTGATAAAATTAAAATTTAAGAAAGAAAAACAACTAAATAAAATTCATACTTATCAATCATTTAGTGGACATCCATTTAAGATGCATGACATGTCTTAATGATGATCAATTGCGTGATGGCGGCCATCATTTCTTCGGGTCGTAGGTCGCCCTTATGAAATAAGTGATCAATTATTTTATTAATAACCATTATGTCACTAATTATTATCAAGCGATCAATTTTTTAAAGTAATAATTATCAAGTAATCATTTATTTTTGTATTAATTATCAATTAACCAATTATTTTATTAATATTTATCAAGTAATTCATTATTTTACTGATTCATTTGCTTCTTATTATTATTAATACCTTTATTAAATAATCATTTATTTTACTAATAATTATCAAGTAACCTTCTTTAAAGTATTAATTATTAAGTAATCAATTAGTTTACAAATGACGTGCGTGCATCTATCACAGTAGAAAGGTCTGTATTTCCAGGGAAAGTTGGCAGGAAACGGAAAAAGGTCAACGAAGATGAAGCAGAAGACCTGAAGGAGAGTTTTGCACTTTCCAGAGAACTCGGTCCTAAATTCAACTGGTTGGAACATAAAATTCAAAGAAATTATAAAACCGATTCAAATACTCCGGACGTTGACGTTTCATCGACGCCGAAGTCGATGGCGGGAATCGAACCAGGCGTCAATGTTCTGCCTAGCGTCTCGACGGCGGAAGGGCAGGCCGATAAGAGGTCGAAAATGAATGAAATTGATAACCTGAAACAAGAGAAAAAGGCTAAAACCTCGTCTTCTGACCAGTGCGAAGACCATTTAGATGAATCTTTGCCGCCTGCCAAACATGCTTTTGCCAGGAACCTTTCAAAATGCCATCAGCAAAATGATCTCACGCCGGCCTTTCAAAAAGAGGGCAAAGGTTCGACGAAATCAACGAAGCGAGACTCGGGCTCGGATAATGTTCAGAATTTGACCGATAAACCGGAAATTGGCGTCACCAATGGAATTTATTCAGCAGATTCTTCGACATCCAATCTTTCCATAAGCACCGCAACGATACAAAAAGCTCCAGAGCCTTTTAACCTCATAGATCTGACGTCTGATAATCCTCCCGATCAGATGAACCTGAGACCAAATTTTACCAAAAGTTTTCTAAAAGAAAGATACTACGGCCCTTATTACCAAAATCACTTGAATGAGTTACCATTCGACCAAAACGATCCAGTGCTAAGAAAAGTGGCGGAAGGTCAGACTAGGTTTCGAACTATGTCTCCGAGTTTTGAATTCTCTGATCCGATTTTGTTGCACGAATACAAGCAGAAGTTTGAAACTTACGCGAGACTGAAACATATTTCTGAGGCTAAGCAAAGGGAGGTGATCAAACTCGACGCTGAAAAGGAAAAACTGAAGCGAGAGTTGATCGTGTTGCTGAACGTGCAGAACAAATTGTCAACGGGTCAACCCACCCACGGCCATCCGAGGGCCGGTAAATTACCGATCCCCATTCCGTCACCTCCTTCCGTCCATGCCACGAAGTTTCTCAGTAAACCCGGTTTAACATCACCTCCGCCATTCCTGCCTGTCGTTGGGATGAGCAGCTTTCCATCCGATGATGCAAATTTGAGATTGGATTTTACTCCGAAATTTGTGAGTCGTCGGTTTTTCCCTCCTGACCTTCAAGTTCCCCACGAGAGACTACCGAGGGATGGAAGGATGGATTATCTGCCTCAGTTTTCCTCTTCTGTAAGACCTGACGAACCCCATCATTCTCATCTGGAGGCAGATCACCTGTCAGGTGGTATACCTCCGAGGAAATCGATGCCCGTTGCTTTGGATGACCTTGGTCATGAATTTCCTTTGGCCAATCAGACTGAGCAATCATTTAACGACGGCCTTCTTAATGGTTTGAAAATGACATCAAATCGCTGCTCTGACGTAACTTACATTAAAGATCTTACAATGGCTAAACCACTGACTTCTCAGACGTTGAAAATGTGTTACTCCGTACATAAAGAGTTTTTGGAGCAGTGGGCTGGCCAAAAGCTAACTCCAAGTTACAAAAATCCTCAGATTCTTCTCCAAACCTTGCCAACTTCTGATAAACTCCATCTGAGCGATAAACAAAATCGGCCATCTTCAACTACCGGAATATCATCGTCGTCTCCTGACGTTATCATCACTAACGCCAGCATCAAAACATCAAAGGCGAACCAAGGAATGAAACATTTCGAGTCCACAAAAGAATCCGAGCGCAATCTTCTGCAAGAAATATTTTCACACAGCCAGAAACAAACTCAGCCATTGCCTAACACTCCTCCCATAACAAAGGACAAACCCGAACCAAAAAGATTGTCAGCCCAAGAATTGAAAGAACCTTCGACAGGCCCTGTGAAAGATGACCATGGTTCAAAACTCGCACTCGACTTGTCTATGAAACCCTCGGCCAATATTTCGCAGGGTCAAGCGAAGGAAACTGAGCATCAATGGCGAAGCTCAGAAGTCTCAGGCCTTGCAGAAGTCAACCACGGCACCCACGTTCTCGATCTATCGACCCCATTGAATTTGAAGATGCACTATCACAGAGGTGACCACGATTTCTCGGAAGATCAAAGTTCTTTGGCAGGTCGGCATGAGCCATATGAAAGTATCAGTAAGTCCCAGAGTAGTTTAGATGAACTCCATGTGCATGACAAGCCATCCATCTCCAGTTCATCCCTCCTTCAGCAGCATTCCAAAGCTGAAATTCAAACTATTAATGGACCCATGGTTGTTCCCGACGCATCCTCACACTTTCCCGAATGGACGGATGATAAGAAGCACGAAGCGAAGCCAGATATCAACCCTGTGACAATTGAGGAAGTTGAAAATAAGTCAGTCCTTAAAGAAGTGGAAAACAAATCAGCCCTTAAGTTCGACAACGTCGAACCATACGATGCAACTGACAAAAGGTTTGAATCTAAATGTGACGCTTCAGCACCTGTAATAGAAGAATTTGATGTGAAACAAACTGAAGATGAGGACGAGAAAGATGATTCCCCGAAAAAACATTCTGAGGAAACACTCGAGAAAACTGTGTCCATTTCCTCAGCAGAAAAGATCGAACGTCCTACGCCCTACGAAGCAGACGACAAGAAACATCCCCTCGTCTTGAGGTTGTCGAGCGAAAGACCAAATTCGTGCGGCGATCTGCTGCTGCATCCGAAAATGGAGAGTTTTTCGCCGAAGATAGAAATCAGGTCCAGGTCTGCGAACATTCCTTTACTGGCCTTAAATTTCAGTAAAGTTTCGGAGGAAATGGACAAAAACGAAATGTCTCCGAACTCATCTGACAATTCGTACGCAGATTTATCAACCAAGAAAGACGTTCTACTGAAGCAGTCGTTAGAAATCACAACTGACTCGGCTGAAAAGTTAGACGGTGCTCAGCCAAAACCACTCGATCTCAAAGGAAGTGGGACGTACTATGAAGAACCACCCCTCTTGAATTTATCAATGAAACCCAAACCAGTTTCACCATCTCTCGCACCGTCTCCTCCTTTGTCCTCGACATTTGAGAGACCATCTTCAAAAATTGCTGCTGATGAACAAACTCAGGCCTATTTGTCCGATAAGCATGACACACGAGCTTCTGCAAAAGCAGTTCCCATCAACGATGATGAATTCATCTCCAAGAGCAGCATGATGATGATGATGATGATGATGAGTCAGACGACAAAAGCCATTGAGGGGAAATCGGAAATATTGAACCTTGATTCGGAAAAATTCAGCGCTCATTTGGGTAAGCTTGGTAAGATTTGGCTACATTTATATGTTATATTTATATGGAGACGATCTATCGATAAATTCTTGTTATTATTTAATGTTACTACTAGTAATAGCAATGATTTACTGTTATAAGCAATTTAAAAAGATTGTCAATACTGTTCCGATATTAACATTTAACGTAAGCTTTTCCAAAACATTTGAGACAATTATTGTAACAGCTTTCTTAATGATATGGGAAATACTTATATTGTAAACTATTCTCAGACGACACAATCAAGAAAGAGCTTCAGTATGCAGACAAGGAAGCCAGGGTTTCAGATTCCATCGACCTCAGCAGTCCAAAACTGACCCCCAAAATTTTGGAAGGTGGCCATTCGTCCAAAACTTCCAATTTACAGCAAGGGAGAGGTTCTTCTGAAATAAGAAAAAACATGGAAGAAGTTGGTCTCCAGCGCCCCAAAGCCTTGACTAAATCCAACTCTCCACTTCCCCAGGCTGTATCATGGGAGGAACGAGCTTCTTCTTCTACTTCTTCTTCTTACCCTTTGAGACATTCCACAGACATCCTGCAGAAAGAACATTCCGGCAGATCGCAGCCTTCTCCGGCTCAGTATTATCGCCACCACCAACCCATCATTCAGCAAACTACCCCGGGCATCCCTCCTCCATTTCCACAGCCATCCCCTACTCATCATTCCTCGGTACAACAACAGCAACGTCAACATCAGCAATTTCAGCATCCTAAACAGCAATCGCAGCAAAAATTGTTGCATCTCCAACAGCATCAACAACCTCAGGTGCAGCAAATGCTGTTGAGACAACAACAGCAACTGGAACAACTGCAAAGGTCGAGAAGATCATCGTCTCCAGTTAGGACAAGACATCCCTCACCTACAAACGTTCACAAGCATAGCAAGCCATATTCAAGACCAGAAATAGATCATATGGTTATTATTACTTCTTTTGGTTATGATGCTTTAAAACTTATTTGAAAATTTTTCAACAATTACCTTGTGTTTATACATAAAGTCGTTTGTAATATATGATAAAGAGAAAGAACGGGATTATGAAACTTGTCGATATTATAAATTTTTATAACATTAAACATATCATCGATCACCATCATTCAATAAATCGATTAAGAAAAAAATTACTATATTTTAATCATGGATGAGAGCTTAATAAATTTAAGATCTGAAGAAACGGATCAATACGAGCACCTTGAACAATCCTGAACATCTGTTGCCTACAATCGATAACTTAACTTCTTTTCAGAACATGACAGATCTCAAAATCGGAAACACCCTGCCAAACGGTATGGACAAATATGCCCTGGTTGATCAGGCCTTGAGAAAATCCGTTCCACAACTCGACGGCCATTCAAAACGACAATATCCAGGAGATAATGCTCCTGACGTCTCACAACTTTCCTACTACACTCAACTGCAACAACAATCTCGTCCTCAAAACATGCAACTTAACTATCAGCAAATGCAGCAGCATGCCTACGGGGTCCAACCGCCTATTCCATCATACTCCCCTTCATCACTCAGGCCTCCCAACCCACAGAGACTCCACGATCTCCAACTTCAACAACTCGAACTACGGCGACTGCATCAACAAAAAGGCCTGAAGTACCCCATTCCAGTACATCCCCAAAGTTCCCAGCTTGTCCATCAACTAAGCAGCGTCACTGGACAGGACCCCCACGATCCTCAAGCTTACGCCAAGCCCCTCGTTCCACAGGTACAAACGTCCACCTACCAGCAATCACCTTCCCGTTATAAAAACCAGCCTATTAACTATCCACACGAGGTAAGAGGGTTTCAGAATCTACCTGGAGTTCCCTCTAAAGATGGGCTGTCTCCTCCCACTGGATTTACTAACGTGCCTACAAAGAGGCGTCAGGAACCGATGGATCAACAGCAATACCACGCCAAACATCCTATTCCCAAGCACATCGTCGATGCTTCGAAACACGACCATCTCACTCTCAAGCCCTACCAAAGCGAAGCTGACAGTTTGTGGTATTATAAGCAGCCCACTGGCAGATTCGATCCGTCCTTGGTGCACGTGGGTAGACATCCCGGACATCCAAAGCCTCCTAGCGAGCACACCACATCCAGAGTGTATGACCATAATTTCAGATCTGGTTTAGCATCCGAGATAGATCTCCGTAACATTCCAATGAGGGGTGGTCCTTCTTCGTCTCCCCATATACCCAGTATGGGTGTCGGCTCTTCTCGGGATACGATAGGCATGCCGAATAATTTGGTCGAGGAGCATATCTGTTTCAATTGTTTCAAACCTGCCCATTTTATTTGCTCAACTTGCAAAAAGGTTTCTTACTGCTGTAAGGATTGCCAGGTGAAGTCTTATTTGTATATTTATTATTAATATTATTATTATTATTACAATATATTTAAACGACAATAATAAATTGTTTAATATTAAATTAATATTATAAATTATATAATATACTACGTTAAATTTATTAATTATAATATAATAATATAATTAATAATATTATTATTCATATATTAATTATATATATAATAATAATTCATTATATTAGTATTATCATCACTTATCATTTATTAGATATTAGCCTCATTTAACATTTCCAACACTTTTTAGTACATTTTGTCAAGCGTTACCTCACGCTAATTCTAGTCTGTAATTACACATTATAGCAATAACAACAAATGTCATAATTTGCATAATTATGATTATTATAATTTTATGTGTCATTTACTATTTTAAATATTAAATGACGAATAAATTATTATTATATAATACGATAATTGTAATTATTAGTGTTGCATATAATTTTTGCTATCAATGTTAATACAGCAAGGCTAATTATCATTGTCATTGTCATGCATGATTTTATACATAATACTACATTCTATAATGTATATATGTTATTTAATTGTTTGAATCAATTTTTTGTACTTTAAAAATTACATAACATCAACCATGAATAAGAAACATACTAAAGGGAAAAACTCCCGATGACGAATATTTACTTTTATTATTATTATTATTATTTACTTTGTTATTACTATTATAATTACAGCAAGGTCCATTCTATGAGTGCTATTAATGTCAAGCATAGTTTTTAGAGCCCGTAACAGCTTATAATTGCATTAATAACAACAACAACAAGCAACAATAATGACAAACGCCTCTTTCACATTCAGGCTGAATCCTGGGAGAAGGGACACAAAGATGAATGCAGATGACCAAAGCTTCAAATAAGATCCTAATTCATTCATTCATTCATTCGTTCGGTCATTCATTCATTCATTCACCAATTCATTCATTCGACGTACGTTCGAGGTACAAAGACATCAAGTAATGCATAATGCAGTCGATTGCTGAACTACAAAATCAATGTGCAAATATACTTGGCTTATTAAAGATGATGACGACGAGGATGATCATGGTGAAGATGACGACGACGATGATGATAATAATGATGATGTCAGCAACGACAAGAACATTGACAGTGGTTGCCAGGATAACGACAAAAACAACGAAAAACCAGCTGACGATGTAAACAGCCATTTGAGGACATAAATAAAGATCTTTCTTTTGGAATTATTACATCATGTTTAATGATCAAAGTTTACGATGCAACGTATTTTGAGTCGCTGTAAAAATAATAATTTTTAATATTACAATTATAATATTAATTGTAATGTGAATAATATTTTAATCCCGAATGTAATTATTTTGTTTTGCTTCTAAATACAATCGCGATTACAAGATCTCTGCCAGAGACAGAAAAGTCTACAATCGTCTATTTTTTAACGATGTTGTGCATAAAAGCTGGACTGGACAAGACAGTTTTTGTTACTTGATGGAATAATAATAATAATTGTTATTATCGTTATTGTTTGAACTGTCATTACCGATAATTTTGATGCTTAGGAATCGAAAACTTGGTTATAAAAGTGCCTTTTCCAGGATGATGACAATGATGATGATGATGACGGCGATGTTGATGATGATGACGACGAGAACGATGATGCTGATGACTATTATCTAGGCATTTCACAGCTTACTAAATCACCATCCATATAAACCATTCATTCACTCAGACCTGTCTCAATCTCACAACTTCACAAACTCACAAATTCGTCTCGTCACTTTGAACTAACTTAAGTATTGTTCATTACAACTTGAGACCATCATCAATTATAATTATTTAACAATCATAATTTTGTTTAGAATTCATAACTATGATTATTTTGAAGTTATTAATTTCCAAATAGCTTAACGATGTTAGCATATAAATGATATTAATTGACTAAAATTAATATTATATATTATTATTAATATGCATACTAATATTATGTTATTATTAACCATGATAATAATAATAATATTGGCATTATTGACAATGACAATAATAATAATAATAATAATAATATTGCTATGTTCCTCAATCGACCATAGCGAATCCGAAACTCTCAATCAATTGCACCATACATTGTATAAAGGTGGGCTCTGTTTTATTATGTATTATTATTATTATTAACAATTATTATTATTCAAATGGTTTATTGCGACTCAAGACAACTGCCTTTACATTACGTATAATTTGTGTACAGATGATGATTATGATGATGATTACGAGCCTCATAGAAAGGTAGAGTTAGCCTTGTGAAAACGCCCAAGCTGTTGAGCTTGAGGCGACGTTTGTAATGGTGATGATGATGACGACGATGATGATGATGATGATTATAATGATGATGATGACGCTATCGATATGTATGGTTATTAGTCTGATGTTCGTGATAGCGATGGACAAAGTTATTATTAAAAAAACAGCTCAACATATTTGCAATCTTATGAGTCTTCGGCACAATTTGTTTGGCTTAAATAATTTAAGTCATCGATGATGATAATGATGACGACGGTGATGACGATGACGGTGTCGAAAAACGGAAGGCAATTCTCATTTCTCACCATCAACTGCCTCTCTCCTTGAACTGTATTAAATCCATTTGGGATTGGAAGAAGCTATCTCATTCCATGCAATTATCCAACACTTCCAGAAGAAAATGAAAAAGTTCAACATTGCTCATGAAGATTTTTTGTGAAGAATCTACGGACGACGATGAAATTCTATTGCTGGACCGAAAAAAATTAATTTTGTAAATAACGTTGTAACAATTTCATTTCCTTTTTTTGTTAATATCCTTAAAATACTGCGTACTAACTTTATTTCTTTCCATTATTTTTCTATGAATCGAGTGGCGGCTGAAAAAATTATTTCTTTCTTGTGTTTGTTGTTATTTTCGTCTTAATTGAGAGTTTAGACCTGTGTTTAAGGGGGAATCAATTACTCTCAAGCCTACGCCTAACTTAAAGTGGTATATGAGATATGGCTTGATTGTCCGATAGACCTAAAGGTGTACAACGAGAATGTAAATGTGCATCAGGTATGTCGGTCAAGGTGAATACGAGATCGCTGAAAGTTTGTCATAAACAATCCAGGATGCAACGCGCAACATTCGAGCGTACAAGTAGGCTGACGAATAAATATAAGATTGGCATGACTAATATCGATAAGGCCACAGCTTCGACAAAAAGCTGAAGACGACGTTTACCGGCAATGAGCGATTGAAATAATAAATGACTCGAGCGAGGCATAGAGAGGCCCATTAAGTTTTGACATTATGGTGCTTTGACATTTATTTTACAAAGAATTTTTCAATCGAAATGATTCGAGGATCATCATTATTACTGCGATTGTGTGCAGACATTAACAGGAGTTTTTAAAAGTCAAAAAGCAAAATAACAGGACGTCATTTCGTCATTTTTCAGGAATGGGGTTAGCAAACCTTCACTAATCCACTACCATATTTTACATCCAATGAGGGGGGGAGGAGGGAGGACAGTAAGAAACAAGGGGCTTTTTTCGCGCCTCGAATGGCGTCCATGCAAAAACAAGAACAAAGTAGTCATAATATTTAAAGATTGAAAGATTTCAGCACAAATAAAGAATAACACCTTTAATGGTCTCCATTTATATAAGCAATACACAGCCGGCTGACAAAGTACGGTTGTAACTTATTTTTCTTCAGAAACACGTGAAAAGAAAAACATTCACAAGAAGCCAGGCTATCGATCAACAACAGCAGCAACAATAGCAACAACAACAACAAGTGTTATCTCCCGAGCAACAAGCTGTTCCTAATTTTTAAGATTCAACATGGACGATTATGAACCTCATCTAGGATGATTCTAGATTTTATCGAATGAATCGACATCAGAAATAGATTTTTTAGGTTTTCATAGTATTCCTAAATGTCATGTGACATTTGCTAAGCTACATTTTTAATGCCTGACAGGTCAGCATAGTTTCTTGAGCGTTGAATAACGACCGTTATGATTCAAAACAGGGTAGTACTCATCTGGGCGCAAAAAGCTAAGGTTAAAAAAACGATTCTCTGTCGACAATAACAGCAACAACATAAATCTCTCACATTGATTATAAGATACTTGTCAATAAGCATTATGAAAGAGGACGTTGTAGTTGTTTTTATTAGTAATAATAATAATAATAATAATAATAATAATAATAATAATAATAATAATAATAATAATAATAATAATAATAATAATAATAATAATAATAATAATAATAATAATAATAATAATAATAATAATAATAATAATAATAATAATAATATAATAATAATAATAATAATAATAATAATAATATATAATAATAATAATAATAATAATAATAATAATAATAATAATAATAAATAAGCCATTGAATAATAAGAGAAGAATAAACATTTTAAACAATTACGTCACAAAATTATGAAATTGTAATAATTGTGTAAAGTAAATAGTAAGTGGATTGAAGAAAGCATTAGTATTACAATAGCCTTTCGCTTACTGCAACAATAACAACGGCAACAACAACAGCAAGTGATTCAGAACAGCTAAATGCTTTTTCAGTTTCATTTTGTAAAATATTATCCATAATTAATAATGTATAAGAATATATCTTACTCTTAATATATTATATATAATAAATTTTATTGTTACAATATAATCGTTATGTTATTATTCATAATAATAATGATTTTATTATTATATCATTACTAATAACAATTATTTAATACAATTTATTATGCTGTGATGCCATGACTCTTATTATTTATTGCATAACTCAATATAAATGCGTTCAATAAAGCGATAAACATTTCCGAAAAGTTCATGAACATGTGTTGTTCACTGCTGCTTGCTGAGACAGATGTCTGAAGATGGGTGATTCTTCAAATGAAAAAAAAGCCTAAATGACAGCTAAAAAACAACAGGTTAAAAAAATTCTCGCTACATTGTTTGACCTCAAAGTAATCAAAAAATGAACAAGTAAAAAGTAATATTCGATCTTCCTTCATTTGTTCGTATGCATGTCCTCATTTTTACACCATTGTTTCCAAACTCACAACCTGGGGAGTTGACAAGCTATTAAGCAAGTTACTCACCCAATAGATGGACCGTCGTAAACTAGTAATTAAACCGAATCAATCTCAAGTAATTATGAGTGGTGATCACTTGTAGACGTGTCAACGTTTAGTTAAAGTCTCTGTTACCGAGTTGAACAACTGTGCCTTTTACTAGGGACATCGTAATTAGTGATAGCGTTCAAACTATACACAATTAATTTAGAATATTTAGGCAGAACTAATAATAATAATAATAATAATATATATATATATATATATGTTATTATTTTTATATTATATATTTTACAACATATAATACATTATTTCATTTATTTTGTAATATATTATATATTATTTTATAATGTTCAGCGCAAAAATCTCTCGTCGAGGTTAAAGTTCGAAGTCAGGAACTCTGCCAGGGTTCAAATAAATTCAATTTAGAATGTTTTTAAGAAGAACTATTTTCTGTCACATGTATGCCAATGGTTTTCCCGGGAACATCGGCAAACTGTCGGAGTAGTTCTTGCTGACTACTCCAAGGGCACCTACCACAATTGATGGGAGTTTGACCTTTTTATTACACATTTGTTGTATTTCAATCTGGAGGTCTTTGTAATTGTTCAATTTTTCTGTTTCTTATTGTTTAGTTCAGGTCATCAGGAATTGGTATTTCAAAATATTATCAGTATTAATGTATATTGTTATTATTGCTAGTGTCAATATTGTTATTATTATTATTATTATTATTGTTATTATTATTATTATTATTATTATATTATTATTATTATTATTATTATTATTATTATTATTATTATTATTATATTATTATTATTATTATTATTATTATTATTATTATTATCGTTACCCTTATCCTTATCCTTATCCTTATCCTTATCACCATCACTATCACTATCACTATCATTATCATTATCATTATCACTATCGCTATCATTATCATTATCGCTATCTAATGATATTATCATTATCATTATTATTATTAATACATCCACATCAGTTTAGATCGCCTCTGAAATTGGCATTTGAGATTTTATATGGACAAACATTGTATGTCTCTTTATTCATCGCGAACAGATTCAAAGGAGCATCCCACAAAATCTCTTCCAGAAACTACAGTCTCCTCTGGAAGGAATTGCCGCCAAAAACTGTTGCTATCTTCAACAGATGACTTCGTTTGATGACAAAGTGGTTCCTGTGACTCAAATGATTGAGCATTATCGTCGTCATAGTCCGTCTTGAGAGAAAGATTGGAGACAAATTGACAAAGAAACAAATCAGTGGCAGACGACTTTGTCTCCTGGTCAATGCTTCCGCTGGAACTTTCCGGAAGACTTTCTCCATAGATGGTCGAGTACGACCTCCCATCGTGATCGCTCGGGATGACCTTTGTGGGTGAAGTCAGATTATAGCAGACAAGTTTTGCTTTGTCTTTGCGAGTGAGGACTTCTTTGTCAGTCTGTTTTGGCGCTTCTTTTGTTGCCTTTTGGATAAAGGTTATTTTTAGGTTATAAGATTAGAATGTAACGAGTTAAATATGAATTTATTTGTTAATATTATTTTTGTTGTAGTCATTGTTATTATTACTATTAAAAATTTAATCAATAGCTAATAATTAGTTGGAAATTTTATCATGCATTATTTAAACATAGCGAAGTTTATACCAAACGAATGCAAAACAAAGATTGTAAAAATAATTATTATTTTAATTATTATAATTATAATACTATTATAAATTATTTAAATTAACTGTATATTAACTAAGTATTTATGGAGTAATTAAATAATTATAATAAATATAAATAATAATAATTATTATAAATATTAACATTAATAGTTATTTAAAAAATAAATAAAATGCTTCAACTAACTAAATTATTTAATAATATTCTTAAGAACGCCCCCAAAATAATCTAACAGATAATAAATATGTAAATATGGACGATAATAAATATGAGCAAGTTCGGTCGATAATAAATGTAGGTGAGTGTGGTCGATAATAAGTATGTTTGCTCAACTTTATTTCATCACACGAGAAAAATATATATTCATCGAATCATCTGCAATACTCTCTGATTGCCCCTTCTAAAAGAATCCATAATTAATAATAATATTAATAATAATAATAATAATAATAATAATAACAATAGCTAATAAATAAAAATAATAGATAATAAATAATAAAAAATCACTGAAAGTCGATTTCAAAATAGTTGCACCTGAACAGGTGGTTGCAAAAGCCAATTGAGTCAATCAATTTCAGACTGCAGTCTTTTTTGAAGGGGAATGAACGAGATATTTTTTAAGCCATAATTCGAAGATTATGCTTACTTTAGAAATATTATTATTATTATTATTATTATTATTATTATTATTATTATTATTGTTATTATTATTATTATTATTATTGTTATTGTTATTATTATTATTATTATTATTAATTATTATTATTATTATTATTATTATTATTATTATTATTATTATTATTATTATTAGTATTATTATTATTAGTATTATTATTATTATTATTATTATTATTATTATTATTATTATTATTATTATTATTATTATTATTATTATTATATTATTATTATATTATTATTATTATAGTATTATTATTATTAGTATTATTATTATTATTATTAGTATTATTAGTATTATTAGTATTATTATTATTATATTATTATTATTATTATCATTATCATTATCATTATTATTATTATTATTCATTATTATTATTATTATTATTATTATTATTATCTTATTATTATTATTATTATTATTATTATTCTATTATTATTATTCTTATTATTATTATTATTATTATTATTATTATTATTATTATTATTATTATTATTATTATTCTTATTCTTATTATTATTATTATTATTATTATTATTATTATTGCTATTATTACGTAGACTTTGTTAACAGTATATCCTTGGGTAGACTAGCTAAAGAACACAATCGCTTTTATTCAAAGCTATTTGCCTGGTTAGAAGAACAATGGTCGACTAAAATATTTTTTTATAAACTTTCTTTTTCTACGAGCTCGTAAATAACTTCACTACCCAAATGCCGAATGGCCCTTCTTGACATGACGCTTCTTTCAAGCCCCATCGTGTCATTGTCATCGCTATGTCGCCGCTCAACGCTTGAACAACTACAAATGATTATTATTAATGTTGCTGTTGTTGCTGTTATTATTGTTGTGACATATTCTTGTATGACGTACAAGTGTGGGCCCTAAGTTCTTTATGCATGAGTGATATCAAAAATGAATATGTTGAACTTTCCGGATTTTAAGCTTTTGTGGCTTTGTGCAGGAAAATGAAAATGATCGAAATGATCTTTAAAAAAAAAACATTGACTGAATACATTTCCAAACCATGACAGAACGTTTCCTTCCGTAGAACGAGTAGTTGTACGAGTCTATTAAGCAGTTGATCTGGTTGTCCATTACCTTCGACGGTTCGTGTTTCTGAATGCGAATCAATTTTTTACTTTCTTCGATACAGAATTTTTAAAATATTGCAACGAAAAGCAATAAATTTATTTAAAAATTCTATCTGCGTCGTTTATCATCATATGAAAGTTTTTTTTCTCGTTTGAATTTATATTTCGTTATATTTCCTAAAAATGGACTTTAATGACCAGAAATATTTTCAGAAATAAGGGGTAAAATGAGATTGAAAAAAAGAAGCATAATAAAAGTTCGTTAATCGAATCAAAAAGAAACTCAAAAGTATGAAGGTAAGCGATCGTGTAAAACGAACGAACCTCTGAAATAATATTCCATCGATTCGTAGAGGATGACTCAGAAGACAAACTACCCTCAATTAAGCACGATGTCACGAACATTCGGTGCTCAACAAATTAATGGTAGCATAAAACGGAGAATCAATAAAACGATCAAGTTTTTTTTAATGTTCTTAACCTCAATTGAAGACGATTTTCTCATTTGGAGCATCGCATCTGAAGTGGTTCTCGTGTCGACGAGATTTTCTGTTTTCATTAAAAATGGATTTTCATTCACGCACTCGTCCAGGCGATTTAGCATTTTCCCCAATCTCCTTTTGTGCAAAATGTTCAAAAATACAAAATTTAAACGCAACATAAATCGGCAAGCTTATTAATAAGAATAAACATTTTAATAAAATCACCTTTCACTGGTAACCAATTCGTTTTTTGAACGCCTTAATTCATCTTTCAAAATTAAATTTTCTTTCATTTCACGCTGAGCTGCTCTTGTGGCATTTAGACAAACCAGATTTGCAATTTGTTTTTTGTCGCACTCCGACATTCGTCTGCTGGCTCCGAAGGCTTTGAAAACCATGCTAGCAGAAAGAAATGAGATGGGAGAGCAATGAATTTAAATTATTTCATAGTGGAAAATACATAATTTGTTTTTAGACATACCTTGTTGCCTCCTTTTGTAAAGCGGAATCATGGATCGTCGGTGCAGACGTTGCTTCTAATTCTTCCAGAAAACTTTCTGTCAGTTTCGAATTGTTTTCGTAAATGCAACGACAGAAAGTTCTCAGATCGATGTTTTTATTCGAGAGAATTTCTTCCATAAATCTAACATTTCTTTTCCTTGAAGACTGTGAAGACTGACAACGAGAAATGACAAGAATGACTAGGAATGATGTTAAAGTAAGACAAAAACGCTTTCTTCGAACACAATAATCAACTTTAATTAATGCTAGTTTGTGAAATTATGTACATTTATGTGATGAATTTGGTCCAGACTTAAAAGATTGTCATTCCAGCAATTGTCCAACAATTTGTCGTCGACGTTTAAACTCGCTGCGATCAGATATGCATTCTTCTTTAGTATGGAGTGATTCTTGTCTGATGTAGGATGGTGTTTTTTGGTGTGCATCGTGGAAGCATATTAGCCCAGTAAGTACAATTTAACCTGGATTGTTAAAAGTCATTTAGGAATAATACATTTAACGATTTTTATGTAATTCTACAATTGCATCTGGTAGGGTGAAATTTATAGACTTTTGAAAGGGTAAACGTCTAAAAATGGAATATTTCATCGTCTGAGTGAAGTTTAACTTTTAAAGCTAGCCTTTTATACTGTTATTTCAAGTGATCAAGATTCAGGTATGAGTTTAATCAAGGGTCTTATCAGCTCCTATCCACTCCTTCACGAGGTGAGCAAATATTGGACTCTCACATTTCTATAATTCTCAAGTGATATGAGAGGCACTCTACTTATTCCTTTGAAGATATTGAATGTATTTTATCGATAAAATTCCTCATTTTGTTATTAAGTGATTATTTATTATATATTTTTAATTGCCGGTTATGGGTTAAGGGATCAACCTTAAAAGCCCTACAATGAGAGTGCTTTCTTACCCCATGTCGAGTAATCCTTAAGGACGCGTTTATTTACTGTGTAGATAGGACAAACATTATAAGTGAGGTTAAACTGAGTAGGATTAATTGTCGCGAAGAAAGTTTTTTTCTTTTTAAATGACTGTTTCACGAGGTTCAAATGGTTGTCTCCTTTGGCGATGTGGACGTCGATTAAACTTAATTTTCTTTCAGGACTTTCTTATCATTTCCTTAATAAATCTCTCTTTTCGTGTTAGTTACATTTCCCAACGAACACATTTTCTTTTATTTCTCGGTTTGCAACAGGAACGCCGCCATAAAGGGCAAATGTCCCCAGTCGTGGCTGCCGACAGAAACTTTGGACCCCATTGTCGATTTGGTAGTGGACGTGCAATAAAAGGTCACTACTGCAACGTTTTAAAACCCATCCCGGTGGGATTGTGTGGTCACTGGGCAATTGCCCCCCCCCCCCCCCCAACGCGGCGTTAACGGTAGTCCTAATTTTTTCCAATGTTAACCTTTGACGCTAAAAGGCAAAGGAGCTAATCAGTAACTTTTCTGGGGAATTTTGCCAAAGACCTTCAATCGGATGCTTTTCCTAAAATAAGATACACACACAAGCAACTCAGTTAAGCTGGTCATTGATTTACGAAGTCGATACACGCCACGAAAACATAAAGCCTCTCTTGTCATATCGAATACTGTGACGTGGACCAACTCCTAGATCGATTAGTCACCTGACGCACACTCAGTAATTGATGCCATCTTACCTGAGCTTATCATTGCTTTGAAATAAATTATATTTACGCGCCAATGAGCTGAGCTGCCTTTTCTAGTTTCTCAAATTTCACAATTTGAGTTGAAATTGATGGATCCTTGCAATGTCCATATTGGTTTACGCCCCATCAGCTGTAGAATCGATAAATGTCTTAATTGTTAAATTTCATCTTACACCTGTTGCCACGTGATTTTTGAAAAACTAGCGCTCTTAAGGAGCAGACGATGTTAGTAGTCACAATCTTAGAGAATTAGATATAGAAACTCGAGACGTCAATTCATTCGACGATACTGAGAACGACACTCGGAAACGAATCAACTCATTTCAACGAAATAACAAACAAGGAAATTCTATTTGCAAGATTCTTATCTGAATTCAGAAAAAAAAATTTACAAAGTCATAAAAAAAACTTTCTCATGGAAAAATATTACACAGCAAGTCTCGAAAACGGCACAAAATATTCACAACCAAAAGCATAAAATGACGACGATACAACCATTGAAATGTCACCTGGAGATGGCGCAAGGTTGTCGCAAAAGATTGACGTTGCTACGGCGACGACCCACCGAGCATCCTTGCATTTCGACGTCCTAACGCAATGGAGTTAGGAAGAGAAACTTTCGAAAGACGAGCAAGAAACTTTCGGCCGTCCCGAAGAGCAGCAAAACGTGGCAAAACTTCCCTCGGAGAACTTGAAGACAAAACTGACTCCAAGCTGAGGGTGATTAGCCGAGGAGGAAATGATTATTAGACCGAGAGGAAATAACTATTCCACGATTAGCTAAGGAGAAAATAATTATTCAGTGAATTCTCGAACAACCACAAACAACACGAGAAAGGACAGTAAGAAACGTTAAGTCTTCAGACGAAACGAAGAACTAATACTGGTCTTAACTTGAAGAAGTGTTAACTGGAAAATCTCTGCTAAAACTGTCGCAAAAACTGACTCGACCAGAGGGAAGACCGCAGGCAGCTGCTCCGAAAGCAAAGTAAGACCTCAACGAAAAGGACATTGTCGGGATCACGAGGTCATGGAATGACCATGCATAGACGAACGTTGGCAAATTGAAATTCAATCCGGGACGGAAGAGCGACAGACACGGGAGAGACATCGACGTCCTCCGTAAGCCCGGATTGCCTGGAACACTGACAGAGTTGAGAAGCAGATCACTTGAAGTCAAAAGAGGATATGTCTTCTGGAGAAGGACGAGAAGTGGACACAAAGACTAAAAAAGTTACTCGAGTGTAACAAAGCCGTAACAAAGCGAATGCTTCTAACGAGACGCGGAAAAATTCCTTGCAACGCCGCGGCTCGTTTGCGAAAATCGAACGCGCAGAAACTCCGAGATATGATGTTGTGCACGATACATGATGATGATGATTTAAAAATTGAAATAATTTTTTTGCACTACTGGGAGGAGGACGCTTCCACTTTCCTGGACCCCGGTGGGCTGACCAAGCCCCCGAGTCTGAGCTTCTGCACTTTTTCCAGATATGAAAATTGCTGCTCGTTGGAAGGACTGAGGGCATTGTTCTTACTCAAAATTACCTCGGGAGGAGGATAATTGAAAAATTGCTTTCCGTTCGCCTTGAGATGGGGCATGTATTCGGGTTTGGGAAGTCGAGGGGAGGAGTCATCGAGGCTCCCGGTCTTCTTCGGCGAGACCAGAACGTCCGCCAGAGATGCGGGCGGCGAAAGGGAAAGATCGGATTCTGGGTTAACGAGCGAAACTCCCGATCGAAAGTCGTCCTTTCCGTCGTACCTGACTACTCGCTTGGAGGCGACATCGTAAAAGTTGTCTTCGGACGTCCGAGATTTTGAATCCCCCTTCTGCATCTTTATGAGCAGGCTGGTCTGACTGCTGCCTCTGCTGTCGAGGCTCAGTCTCGGACTCTCCAACCTGAGGTGGGTATGACTAGAGAGGGTGGCCGGGTTCGAGAGAGTGGCCATGAGGTTGGACTTGTTCAAACTGTCCAACGAAGTCGTTACGTTCATTTGAGATAGGTCGGCGTCGCTTCTCGAAGAGCTTGGTTTGCCGCAGTTCAGGTAAATGGAAAGGTACGACGTCGTTTTGCTGGGAGTTTGCGAAAATGTTCTGTCGGGTCTGTAAATCAGATCTGAAGAGTTGAGTTTAGAATCGGGACCCCCGGCTTTAGATTTCGCGGGGCTCGGCAAGTTGGACGCCGACGGTCTTGTAACGGGGGTAACAGCCTTTAAACCCTGCATGCCGTTGGAGGATTTCAGGGTGTCGGACGAAAACGAGTCACTTACTGTACTATTGTTAAGGGTCGTCTCGCAGCAACTGCCGGTGAGCGTGATGTCGAGATCCGTGTCGTCGACGGTCGAGCCGAGAATGGGAGGAGCCGCGGTCGGGGATTTGAAGACCTTGGGTTTTTCCAGTGCCCGAGGGATGTCATTGCTCTTTGGGTTTCCATTTTTGGGAGGATCGCTCGAAACATCCCCTGCATGGAGGCCTATGGCATTTTGGGGAGAAATTTGCTTGAGCGACAATGCAGGAATCGTTGGATAGGTTGTGCTCCTGTACTGGGTCCTCGTCTTGTACACGGAGCTCGGCAGGTAGCCGCCCGTTATTATCGGCTGGCAACTGAAATGCAAATGAAATGTAAGAACGGAGGACATGCAACGTGATATCAGCCATAAATAATATTTGCTTTTTTTAATGCAGAATAAACATCTGAAGAGCTTGTTGTTTGCTTGCTTAGAAAGGATTTTTTTTTATTCAAACACCAAATAAACAGAATCACTGTTATTATATCATTTTATTATACGCGTTAATCTCCCTTCTTCCTACAACTCCCCCAACGAGGGATCACATAAGGATCAGTAAAATGATCTGACATTGTAGAGGCAATTTAACAGAAAGCACAATTAGTTGCAATGACATCATTAAGACTGCTGATCATTTCCAAGATCCCATTTCGAGAGCTTCATTTCCATGCAGCTGAAATGCAAGAAGTAATAGAGTGGATGTTGCAATAATTCTCATCCACATTCTTCTCCTCCATCCACCTAATAATATTATAACATAATTAATATATATTAATATATACGACCAACACTCTATTTCCCACCCCGTCTCGTGGAAAGATCCAGCAACAGATTGCAAACAAGACTTCTAAAGAATAGCTCGAGTTCAACAACAACTATTATCAACAACATTTGACACCGACAACAGGATTACAAACGAGTAATATCTTGTCCCAACAACTTCAGCCCTCGGACAACATTTTATTCAAGGTCAAACTCGACCGAAGTTTGATCGATTGCGAGGCTCACCTTTGAGAGGTGGTCATTTTGTGAGCCAGAGATGACGACGACGACGACGCTGCTGAAGACGACGACGATGATGACGCTGATATGTTGGAGTAGCTCGACTTCATGTTGCTCGAGCTTGTCGTCGTGGCTTCGCTGCAGCTGTCCTGCGATTGGACGGAGGACGATGTCATGGACGATGAGGTCAGCGACGACGATGACGTCATTTTAGGGTCAGACACGGGTCTGGTGTAGAGGGCATCTCTTGTCACTTTTTCTGTCAATGACACAAAATGATCTGATTAAGATTCATTAGCTAATTTGTAGACATTATTATAGTTATTGTCATCATTATCATTATTATTCAGGAGACATAATCAATAAAGACCTCGAATGGCATCAGAGTTTCTATTTAAAGAACATGTGGAAAGTCCTGACATCTTTTCCTCCTCCTTCCTCAGTCTGATCACCTTCGACTCCAACTCCCTTAGCTGGAAATGATAAAATGATGAAGATGATGATGATGATAATGATGATTTGTTAGGGTATTTTTGTGCTGATAAAAAACATTGCGTAAGCATCATTTTAACCATCAGGAGACACATGTCACGGGACACGTGTAGTGCAGGACAACCAAACAATTCTCAGCTTCTCCAATTTCACATTCTCACAAACAATATCATGCATTTGAATTCCAATCTTAATAATCATCATCACGACCACAAGAATCATTATCACCATCACCTTCTTAGTGGCCTCCTTGAATGACTTCTTCCTCTTGCTCTTGATGCTCTTAGCGATGGCATCGTCCTGTGCTAGTCTCTGAGCTGCAGACTGAATCTTACTTTGAAGGTCCAATTCCAACTCCAGCTTGTCCAACTCTGAGGGGTTGGGCTGAGGATGGAGATGTGGAAGAAATTATTTTACGGTAGAAAGATGATGGAAAGGTGATGGATAGTGATATCCTCGTCATCAACCAGTTATTTTGATTTATTTATCCTCCAGAATGAGGCAATCGATGTGGATGTGCAATTTAATTTAATTATCTCTCATTTCTCAGTCATCGTTCGACGATTCCCGTATCAGGCACCACCGCATTAACATCAGGATCCACGCTGACGACAAAATCAACAAACTTAACAACAACAGCAGCAGCAGCAGCAATTAAAAATAAAAAGTGATGCTTAAATTGAAAAAGCAAACGAGATGGACTCACATTGATGAGATTCTTCAGCAGGTGCTTGTGCGACAAGTGGAACCCCGTGCCAAGTAGCATGGTGCCCACTCTCTGGGGAACGAGTCTCGATCCCTCTCCTATTGATGATGGCAAAGAGTTTACAGAGGTCGTGGACGGAGCCACGCCCTTCATCGATGGCTTCACCCTTCCGTTCATGAGGCCATTGTTCTGAGAGGTTTTGTTGAAGCTGAGGGCGAGCAGTTCTGTGACGTCGGAACATGTGGTGCCCGTTAAATCCTGGTTAAGGAAAGATAATAAAGTGATCTTTTTAAAAATGGTGACTAATATTATCCGTCCTTAAATGGTACTATTCGTTGCTAAATAATATTATCCACCCTTGATTGGTACTATCCATCCTTAATGAATTTGTGGATCAGTTTTTTTTTAGATCAATTTTTCTGTCCTACTTATCTCCCGCAGGTTAAATTGAAGTTGGTTTATTGCTTTAGGCATATAATTTTATATGATTGCATCAGCACTAAATTTAAATCACGAAACATCCAGGTGAGTCATGCCAATTGGAGCCAGCATCGACCTCATCTCGTATCCTAATCAGCGCATCTTACTCTCTTACTCATTGCCTTCACTTTAAATAGGACTTATTAATTAACCTTAATTAATATTATCGTCATTTAATAAACTTAATTGGCACATCTGACTTATCAGAACTTACTGATTCCTTATCGCAGAGTGCCTGATACTGATCGATCTTCAGTCTCAGCAGTTGATCCAAGACTGTCCTCTTGTGCTTCAAGCTTTCCAGGTATTCGGTCTTGTCAGAGAAGGCTTTCATCTGAACCATGTCTGAACATTGGGAGCTGGAGGCTAAAATGTTAATAATAAACATCTAATCAGTAACATGTTAAACAATCCATATACTTATTGAAGGCAATCGGATTGTAGTTTTAGTGAGAGTTATTCAACCAATCAATCAATCAATCAATTGATAATTATCAGTACTTCAATCAATTGATAATTATCAGTACTTCAATCAATTGATAATTATCAGTACTTCAATCATTGATAATTATCAGTACTTCAATCAATTGATAATTATCAGTACTTCAATCAGTACCTCTTCCACTAAATGACCATTAAGCTCCGCCCATTACCGCTCCCACGGCACGTTGATCAAGCCATCATCCAATCATCACACCGGACCACCGAAATAGTTACAGGTGATCACCATGGAATCGAACAAACAAAAGCAAGAAGTGCTAACTTTGAGACGAGCTTCTCGACGATAGGCTCTGAGAACTTCCGATGTCGTCACGTGTCTGCTTGATGAAGACGGAAGTCCTGCGAGGCTGGGATGTTCCGAAGCATGTTATGTCGTCTGCCAAGTCGTTGATGAACTTGTGCGAATAATCCTTTGCGTGAGTAAAAGTAATAGTAAAAAGTTAGGTGATTCAAAAATTCTCGAAATCAATCACCCGTCCGTCCGTCGATCAGTCTATCTATGCATCCGCACAATATACCACGCAATATTATATCCATTCATCATTTCGACTCCCGCTCATCGACTTACAGAAGCCATTTTTACAGCTAAGTTGAAGACTTTGGAACTTTAATTTGCAAGTAAACAAACTTTAAAAATGTTAAACAAATCGACAAATCATTATTGACGAGGGGCGATTTTGTATGATAAGCGGCAAAAAAGATAATCCGTTTGCGCAATAGAAGAAAACGGGTGAATATGTTAATAAATTAACATACATTTTAAAAATTTATTGCTGGTCCCTAAAACATTATCTTCTACGAATTAGCACGTGCAGAGAGAATGTCTTATGAGAATGGATGGATGGATGGATGTTGTTTCTTAAATAAAATCACGTGATCCGTTCAGTACAAAGAGGTCGTTAATTTATCGAAATTAGGTCACTGACCCCAATAATTCCACTAATCCCAATAGCTGTAAATATCCTGAGTCGGTTAAAAATATAAGCAATAAAATCTCATCTGAATATTACAAGTAGTCTAATTAATGCTCTCATAAATAAATCATCGTCGTAAAGGTAAAACATGAACAACAATTACATTGTGTGACTTGCTGGTAGAACTCTGTTGACGTCCCTGATGAGAGAGAGGAAAGGTCTGCTGTAGATGCTGCTGTGAAGATGCAAACTGATGCTGGTCCACCGCCATCTGCCACAGTGCTTTGGCTTGCTGGGCGGTGCCGCAGACCCACGCGAGAGAAGGGGCGTGGGTCGACGACCCGATGCTGGGATGCCTCTGTCTCGATGTGGAGGTAGAAAGTGCTGTGTGATGGTTTATAGACGGTGTGGACATTGTGCTCACCGTTGATGACCTGTAAAAGTGTTGTTGTTCAATGTTGTGAGTGATTTTATTTCGATGTTATATTTCAACATTTCGTTTTACGATTGAAATGTGACTTTATAATGGTAACAACAACAACAACTCATTTCATAATTATTATAAAAACTTATTATAATCCCGAACAATGCAACAACTGATTGCAATGCAACCAACATATTTATGCTTAAATCTTTAATTAAAATCAATTACCTTTCGATACTAAATATTCATTCGAAATAATATCAGAAGATTGAAAATATTTGCAATTAAACACATCTAAATATCTCTCTATAACTTGGCTGCACCAAGCTCATTAATATTAATGACATAATCATAATAAGTAATATTTTTAAATATTATTACTCGTCGCCACCGAAGCCCTAATTATGAAGTCCCAAGTTATCCAAGGAGGATCGTAGATTAAACAATTTGGGCGTTTGTTTACATAACGTAACATGAAAAGTTGAATTAATTATGCTAATTAAGTGAGGCTAACTAACAAATAAATCACTCAGCAAACAAACGCTCTAAGAAGACGTACTCACAGAGCACTGGGCAAAAATAATTATTATAATTAAAATAATTATTATTATTATTAGTAGTAGTAGTAGTAGTAGCAGCAGTGGTAGTAACATTAGCATAATTTATTCAGCTCACCTTTTATGATCCTGCAGTTGAACGTAGAACTTCTTCTCCTTGTAGTGCAAATTGCTCAACTGACTCCATGGGAACGACCTCCTGGGATTCTTGGGGTCGTTATGGTCACACAGGGTCAAACCTTTCGACCCCACCCCCAGCAACCAGGGCAGGCCGCACTTGTCCTTGACGTCGTAGTAGTGCTGGCCGTAAGATGGCTGTCGTTCGACTATGAATAAGTACCTGTTGAGGAAGTGGGGAGATGTTTTATCAATTATTCGCTTGTAATCGTGTTTAATTGTTTAAAAATCAACATTTTTTATTCGAGTCGTTGTTCTTGATCAGAACAAGTGGCGTGACGTAAAAAAACACAAGCCAACATATTCCCAAAGTTGGCGATTTACGCCTACCGCTCTAATTCCGGCATCTCCTCAGGTCAACAACAGCCGCTACCACTACCACCACCGGAACAACCACAACGACATCATTTTTTTGGGACTTCTGCGAGGCAAAGGAAGGTTTCCTTTCGTTTCGAAGAATGAAAGAAAGTGCGATCGAATCTTCACTCAACCATGAAAGCGAACACCCCACATGGGAAGGCAAACAAAGATTCGTCGTCAGGAACAGAGGGCATTCAATGGATGGAGACACATTTGTAAGTCTCGTTCAACATCATAAATTGATAAGTACACGTGGGATGACAACATTAAGCGAGAAAGGAAGTCCAACCAATGATTGATTGATTGATGGATTGATTGATTTAATGATTGATTGATTGACTGATGGCAGTACCTGGGAGGAACCCTGGACTGGTTTGTGTTTATTTCCAATTAAAGAAACGTTTCAATTGTATGCATGCTCATCTTTCACTTTCACTTCTGATACGGTGGGGAAATACGTGCTCATCCATTACGGCAAATAAGGAGTTTACGACAAATTTACAAAAGACGACAATTATGTATAGCATCTAATCATAATATTATAATTAAATTAGACCTTACCACCTCATAATAATATAATATCAATAAAGAGCATCTAATTATAATATTATAATTCAATTAAACCTGAGTAAGGCCAATCCCCTTGATGTACCAGCCAGCTGTTTGTACCTCTCTATGACTTGATTCTCGCTGCAATTGAAAGTAATCAACTCAATTTTGATTGGTTGGTTTAATTCGGTATTCATGAATGCAATTAATTTATTACGACCAATTAATTAACGTGTCACTAGTTATGCAGATGAGTGAATGAATGAATATTAAATGACGAAGCGAAGAAAACCCCATCCGTATCCATCCAAACATAAAAATAGATCTCAATCATTTCACCACTGAGAGGCGAAAAATTTCTCACGTCAATTCAAAACTAATAAATAAATAAATAAATAAATAAAAAGATTTTAAATAAAAAAACTTTTTTCATTTAAAACAAAACAAACGAAAATACTGAATTAAAAAAAAATCAACAACAACAACTGATAATCCTGAGACAGAAAAAATGTCGTAAATAGATGCAGACGTTCAGATGTCAGTAACGAGGAGGAGGAAGAGGAGGAGGAGGAGGTGGGTGGAGCAGACGAGTTCAACGAGTGCAAGGTGAGGTGAACGTACCGACAATTGAACTCGTGCTGGTTCCGTTTGTTTGTTCTCGTTAAGACGATATGGTGTGATTTATGTCCATCATCATCATCATCATCATCATCAAAGTGATACTATCCACACTATCATCATCATCATCGTGATACTATCCATAGTTAATACTATTATCAATACAGTGTCGACTATGTTGTCATCGCAAAGTTCTAATACAACTTTACCTCCATTTCTTACCAGGCATACATGTCATCATCCATACTCATTCTTTCACCAATCCGTCCATTCACCTATCTATTTCAATTCATTCATTTACTTGTACCAATCACAATGCATCACAGTCTCCAGTGAAATCAATCGATGAACTCTCAAATGGAAAACATCCTTCAACAACCTCGACGACTTTTTTCCAGTCTGCTCCTCTCTCCCTCGATAGATCGATCTCTCCTAATAATCACAGGCGTCAGCAAATAGAGACGAAAATTATATTAGCTCACCGTAAAAGGTATTCCTTCACTGACTCACTCACTCTTGATTTATAGCATCCACTCAGTTCATCATGGGTGGTTTGTAACATCCACTCATTTCCTCATGGGTGGTTTGTAACATCCATTCATTTCCTCATGCACTCGAAGGCATTGTGCACGTTTTTTGTTTCATTGAACCTTACTCAGCCAACTCAACAATAGGAATACATTTATAGAAAATTATTTTATTCCTTCATTCCAATACGCTCTTAATAAATAATTAATAATAATAATAATAATTTAACAATCCACACATCCTTGCTATTAATATTATTTTAATAATTGATTAAGCTAGTGGGATATTTAAATCATTACGTCATAAGGTGCTCTCGAAATGGTAATAATCATTGCCAGGTCGGCCGATCACGTATGCAGTATAAAAAGATGATAAAAAAAATATTCCTTAAATATTTTTATTCTTATTTTACAAATAATCAAATCAAATAAAATCAAATCAAATCAAATGGAATGTAAAATCATAATTTCTTTATTGACCAATCAACAGCCACACCTAATGGAAAACACAAGGCACCTTATCGATGGAGAAAATTGCGATAAATCGGTTACCATGGAAATGCCTAACTGTGATGATGTTGATAATGATGATGATGATGATGACGACGACGACGACGACGATGATGTTAACAGTAGTGGAAATATTGTTCATGAAGTGGAGTTGAAGTTTGCCTCAAAAGCAATCAATTGTCAGGTTTTACCAATTTTACGCCTGCACAAACATGGTTTAAATGTTACCATCACCATTTCCATCATCATCATCATCGGTCAGAGACAATCATCATCAATCATCATCAGTAGGAGATAAAAAAGCTGACCAGTATGCAATGGAAGGGTAAGTCTTCAATAGGCTGGTGGTCAGCAGGGATGAACTTTTCATGGCTTCCTTGGCCGTCTGGTTGCTGGAATTATTCGACGACAATATCATTCTTGTGTTGATGATGATGATTGTGGTGGTGGTGATGATGATGGTGGTGTTTAGTGGTTATGCTTGTGTTTATGATGACGACAAAGCAGATGGTAACTAGAAGAGTAATTAATTAGAAGGTGGATGAACCAGTGTAGGATGTTATTGACATGTTAAAAACAGCATTGGCGATTAATGTAAACATACGTTTGCGACGATAACAACAACGACGATGATGACGACGATGACAACGACGACGATGATGACAGAGGTGATGATGATGATGATGACGACTAAAGTGATAATGATGCCCACTTGACATAATCTCCAACAGCTTCCTGGAGAGCATAAGAGGCAAGTTCAATTGTGTCTTTGGTGTCAAAGGTGAGAACTTCCTGTTTTCAAATTTAAACGGTTAATAATTATAATTATTATTATTATTGTTATGTAATATTAAACAGTTACCCAAAACAATTAGTTTTTACTTACTAGTTATCGCTATGCAATTTAGTAGGTGGAATCAATTGCTATCAATCAATCAACCAGTCAATCGTTCAACGAATCAACCGTTTAATCGCCCATTGAATCAATCAATCAATCAATCACTCAACTCAACGACTATACCTGAGCAACAAGACATCTGGCCTGTTGGTAAAACAACTCCACAGTCAAAATGTCGAACAAACTGCACACACAATCTGCATAGAACCTGGATAATCACAATTTTACAACCACAATTAATATTATTAATAATATTATTTGAAACAACAATTATTAAATATTGCACAATATTCTTAATGTTGTTATAAGTTTTATTATTATTGTTATAAATTTTATTATTATTGTTATTAGTACAATTATTATTGTTATTATTATTTTACTCCTGAATAAATACAACAACATCATCATCATCACGACCAACTTGATTTGAAACTGAAACAAAAGTTCTCCAGGTTGCTTGGCCACTTCTTGGTCCACAATTTTCTTGTCCAACTGCAACCATTCCCTCTGATGATGGTGATGATGATGATGATGATGACGAGATGGAGGGTGTTTGCCGCTAAAAAATATTTTAAAAAATAAACAATTTAAAATTAATTATGAAAAATGAAGACAATGAATATCGTTTATTTTCAAATCATACGATTATCAACATCATCATCATAATCATCATCATCGTGCTCATTACGATGACATCACATAAGCAATTTCATAGCCATTTCGATAGAATGATGATGATGGCAATGATGACCCAACAACAACAACAACGGCTTTTCAACGGTTTCCAAGGTAACCTCCTCACTCAAACACAAACTTCCGGCAAGTCAATTAACCCAGATTTCAAAAAGAAATCTTCTCAAATAGGTCATTGCAATGTAGGCCAACTCTCAATTAGATCCATTCTCAAACTGCCTTTTTTTATGTCGTTGCTTTGCGCACGCGCAGGAAGTTATCAAGTTCCAAGGACGGTCAGTGGATACTCCCGCTGCCACCTTACTGCAACATCGACTTTCCATCATCATCATCATCACCATCACCTGCATCCAGGTCAAATGCTTACCTGGATGTAGCGGCAAGGATCAATCATACTATCACAACAAAGGTTAAAACGAGTGATTGTAACGTTAACAACAAAATGTAATCATAACAACAACAACAACTCTGTAGGATCGATAGAAACGACAAGACAATTGCACAACAACATCAACAACAAGAGCAGAGCAATAACGGTTGCTGTTGCTAAGGTCACATTATTATTATTATATTATTATTATTATTATTATTATTATTACGACTCCATTTTATAAGAGGAAAATAAATAAAATGATCACCAATCATCATTTTTGTTTCATCTTCAAATGAAAGGAGCTACGGACGGATGAATGGATGGCGAGCTTAAATAGGTCAAGTGAAAAGAAATAAAAACATGCCGACCAATGAGAACTCTTTCCTTCTCAACGAATCCAGGCCAGGAAACAGCGGATAAGCAGAGCAAGAAGTGTTTGAAGAAAAAAAGAAAACAAAATTCACTGAGTGAGAATGGGTGGGTGAGTGAATGAATGGGTGGGTGAGTGAATGAATGGGTGAGTGAATGGGTGAGTGAATGAGTGAGTGAGTGAGTGAGTGAGTGAGTGAGTGAGTGAGTGAGTGAGTGAGTGAATGAGTGAGTGAGTGAGTGACTAACTAAGTTATTGAAGGAATGACAGAAAGAATGAAAGAACTACGAAATATGAATAGAACGAAACAAACGGATGAATAATATTTATCTCAGCCTGCCAGAGTTCCAAAATCAGCCTTATCCCTCGCAATCTGAATATTCATGAATTCCAAATGTCATTCGAATTTCAGAATGAATGCGTGGGACATTTAAGTGCCCAAGAAAGACAACTATGCCAGAAAGTTGGAGGCGATTGTGATAATGATCTTGATAATATGTTGCTGCTGATGATGATGACGTTGGTGGTGATGGTGATGATACTGATGATGTTAGTGGTAGTATATCATTACAAGAACAACATCTCAAGAGGAGGCTAGCTCTCATTTCGGTGGTTAAAACGTGTTAAGCCAAGTGGAACGGCATCTTAAACCCAGTTGGAGTTACTTTCACTCATCCATCCTTCCATCCAGCTATTTCAACAATTCTCCTTTTAATTATCATTATCATCACCGACGTATTCGTCATAACCATCATTACCGATCAACCAAAAATATTTGACAGTTTAGTAAGAGCAACTGAATTAACGATAAACATTACGGAAGCAATCTTAATATTAAACTGGTAACATTAAAGTTATTATTATTATCATTATCATTATCATTATAACAATCGTTGTCATCAACATTTATCATAACAATTATTATCGTGATGTTCGAATTACCCAGTTACTCTCGATATTACACACCTGTTACAGGTAGCTGTAGGCTTCAGGTAGGTGAGGCCAAAATACTGCGTTTCAGTCAAGGATAGGTGACTTGTTATCAGGTAAAGAAGGTCTGAGCCTAGAAGCTTGTTCTGTAAAATAAACAATGAAATACTATCAACAATATATCAACAATAACAACAATAGAAATACTATTAGATATAACAACAACAATTACACTAATAATAACAACTACGTTAACAATCCACAAATGCCGGTTTGATGGCAACAACAACAACAACAATAACTATTATAATATTATTATTAATCATTCAATAAAGCCCTAATATACACGTGTTTGTATAATACACAACCCATTATGAACATTGAAAAGACAATTCGAATTACTAAAAATCCATGCTTACATATTTAATGATAAATGCAGTTCATTTCGATACTGGGAATATTCGTTACATAGATTATGATAATGAGTAAGATGACATCACTGACGTGTATGTGGAAATTCCAAGTCGTTCCATCGAGGAGGACGATTCTGGAACTCCTACCACTCATCCTGGAAAAGGAAGCAATGTTTACTACAATCAGCTCGTGAATATTAATTAACAAGCTCATTATTATTATTATTATTATTATTAATATTAACATCATCATCAGTTCGGACAATAATAATAACTTTAGCAGCAATGAATTTGTTAAGATAGGAAGACGTAACATCATAACATAATGATGATTCCATGTCATTGTGATTTTAATGATAAACGTAGCAGCTAAACCAGATTAACAATGTACAGTGTACGACTCGAGTGACGTCACATAACTCAACACATACACACAAGAGCACATGGGCACAAGAACACGTACACACAAGAGTACGCAGACACGTCCCAATAAAATGTTTCAATAAAACAACGGGCTCCTGTGATCATCGAGAATGAACTCAGAGCAGTATTAACCCTAATTACTGAGGTGAAATTGTGCCAATGATGATGATGATGATGATTGTGCCTCTCCTGATGATAATGTTGATAACGGTACTGACCATATTCATGTTGACTGCTGGTAATGATGATGATGATGATGATGATGATGATGATAATGATGATGACACCGATAACGGTGATGAGGTGTGAACTAATGAGATGTTTATGATGATGGAGGTGGCAATGATGTCGATATAATTAATTAACATAAATTAGCGAAAATTATCTTAGATTTAATTAAATGTAAGCGACAAGATCGTAATAAATTTTTAATAAATGTAAATAAATAATTGATTGGGAATATTGCTACAAGGCAATAAAATATAAATTTTTAATAAATATAAATAAATAATTGATTAGAAATATGGCTTGTAACCACAAGGCAATGTGTCCACAGAACTAATTATTATTTAACAATACTTAGTGACAACAAGTGATACCCAACGACATCCAATAGTACTGACAGCAATACCCAACGACATGCAGCAAGACTCAGCAATATCAAGAAATAATCGGTAGCGTCTGAAACCATCGTCGCTAATAATCAGCCAAGCGTGTCGCGTAGTGGTTCGTAGATAGGATGGAGTCAATCTTTCGATGCTCAATGATCTCCTCTATTACAAATGTTAGCAATCATTATGACAATATAACCACGACGACATCAATCATCACCATCATCATCATCAACAACAACAACAATCATCATCATCATCCTTGGGAGAGAGTATCACAGCAGAGCACGGACTTGACCAGCATAAAATCTTCCTGGTCATAAAAAGCGACATTTTTGTTGCTTCTGTTGCTCAGTCGTTCACGAACATGCTACAACGTTACTGATGATGATGACGACGACGATGATGATGATGATGATGACGACGACTATGATGATGATGACCTTAAGTAGTAGCCAATACTTATTTTGACAGTCATGATAGTGGTAGCTAATGAATTCCATCGACGTAACAGCAAATGATAATTAATATCGGTCGTGCATAATAAGTAATTAAACAATAATAAATTAACATGTTAGTCTAATTAAACGGTTCTCCTTAGAAATTGACCTTACTGACGTAAATGATTGTCACCGATCACCATCATAAATATTCAATTATGCAAATTAATCACGTCCTCCAGTCAATCAGCCGAGCAACTGCGACACTCCCACAAAATTCTCGTCGCGGCAACTTCATGAATATTAATTAGATCGACCAACTCCTCCCTCGTCATCGACCATTTAACAGCCCCCATGTTTTTATGCTTAAGGCGCTATACTAGTGCATCTAAAATATATCTTTAACGGCTGCAATTTCGGATCATCATCATCAACAACATCTGTATCATTATCATCATCATATCCTCTTCATCTGTATCATTATCATCATCACTTCCTCCTCATCATCATCATGCAAAGATGCTTTAAATGCGTGAAACGTCAATCATTCTATAAACCGAAGAACAGTTGCTCGTAAGATAAATGCCACGCAATGGCTGCATAATAATAATAATAATAATAATAATAATAATAATAATAATAATAATAATAATAATAATAATAATAATAATAATAATAATAATAATAATAATAATAATCATCATCATCACCGATATTATAATATATATTATCGTTATTATTAGCAGTCATAGCATTATGATTATTACTATTATTATTGTTGTTATTATTATTCCACTTAGGAATGTTTAATATTAATTACAACCCCGGCAGCAGTTATTCTCCGCACAGAGGGATGAGAAGACTTAGGGAGAGATAACTCTGGAGCAGGTGAGGGTGAGTATTCAAAATATTTACTTTTAAACAACTAACAACAATCACTATCATAACCACTACCATAACAGACCACATTTCGAGGGTGAAATGTTTGTGGAATTTATATATTTATAATTATTTCTTAGAAGGCGTTTGTACCTGTATCCACGATCATTAGATCACCATCCTATGCATAAACATCACGACAATCACCCATCACCATAACAACAACAACAACAATAATAATGTAATGATAATGATGATGCTATCGACGGTGATGATAACGATGACGATGTTTAGAGATGGATTAACATGGTTAGCGGTTTGCTCGCGAACGAAGGATCCTAGGCAACGTCGTTGCCATAGAAACGTAACTTTCACTTAAATGTTACGTAACACGCTAATTTTAGAAATTTAATTACTACGACAACAACGATGATGATGATGACGATGTTTAGGCGCTTCTAAGTCGGTCTGAAATCATTGTTACAATCATTACGACAATACAACAGCAATAATCACCATACTCAATCGCAACAATAATAATGTTGTTATTATTATTATTAGTATTATTATTGCTGTAAGTGAGTGGCTTTTATAGCGAAAGTGTCGAAATTCATTGTTAGTGGTGATGATAACGATGGTAACTTTAGCAGTTATGATGACGATGTTCGTCAGTCTTAAACATGATGGATGACGAGGAAATTTTACGAATGGTGAGATGCTAACAATTGTGAGAGGAACCTGGAGATGTTGATGATGATGGTAATGATGATGATGATTATGATAATGATGCTAGGCGAGATGACAATCACGATCGCCAACCCTATAGGTTATTGGACATACTCCAAAAAGAGCATCAACAAGCAGATCGACCCAGAAGAATAAAACTTGTGCACACAGGCAACAAGACAACCAAGCATACAGACAAAGACACATCATGGAGGCTCACTCACAAGAGCACAGAAGAGAAACTGCAGAACGGGAAAATTCGAGCTGAAAGTCTTATTCTTAACTCTCGCATTCCCTAGTCTGATTATTACCTATACTAGTTGTTGCATAAGTTCAATAATAATAATAAATAATAATAATAATAATAATAATAATAATAATATAATAATAATAATAATAATAATAATAATGACAACAAGTGAAGTTAATACCGATTATTATTTTAATAATTAATAACAAATTCTATTATTATAATATGATAATAATAATAATAATAAATCTATATAAGATTGATTTAGGCGATTAAGCGCAAGTTTATTACGTAAGTTAATAATCATTAACAAACACTAACTACCACGTGACCAGCTGCCTCACCATTCAACAACCACAAACTTTTTACAACACTTCTGGGGTCATGCCCTTTAACTTAATACATATTTAACATGTTAATTTAGTAATTATTATTATTATTATTATTATTATTATAACCTTAACAGTGACCTTCACTTCAGCGTAGTAAGGCTTCGGTGCAAAGATAAACAAACCTTCCAGGCACACCTAACACACTCGCGGTCTTAAAAACTTCTTTTTAAAAAAAACTTTCAAACAACGTGACTGTGACTTCATGTTGATGCAATTTTTTAGAACCATCATCATCATCATCATCGTCGTCGTAGTCATCATCATCATTACCTTATCACAATACAATATCGACATTATTATCTCGATCCAGTTTTAAGAACAAAAGCAATTATTGCAAGTCGTTAATACCGAACGCTGGTGAATGACGCTTTATCAGATGGTACCACATCTCCATCATCATCATCAACACACCATCGCTATCATCATCATCATCATCATCATCAACACACCATCGCTATCGCCATCATAATCATCGTCGTCGTCGTCATCTTCATCATCATCATCGTCATCGTCATCGTCATCGTTGTTGCTATTAGTGTTTACTGGCGGCACCATCGATGTCATTAAATTTTCACTTCATTCATAACGTGAGCAGCTCTTTCGATGTTATCATCACTAAGTGAAACATGTTTGAACTAACAACAATAACAATAATAATAATAACAACAACAACAACAACAACAACAATAATATAATAATAATAATAACATCAATAACAATAGTAATGGTGATGACAGCAATACTAATGATGATGATGATGATAATAATAATAATAATAACTACAATTATAGTAATAATAATTACAACCATAGTAGTAATAATAATAAAAATAATAATTACAACAATAATAATAATAACAACAATAATCAACATGCTGGTAATGCATTTTTCATCATGGTTCCCTCACAGCTATTGAGAAATATGAAGTACAAAATGCTCACAAGCAGGCTCATCATTCCAAATATTCCAACAAAATTGGATACTTTGGTGTTCAACAAGATTATTGTGATCACAACATCACAATCATTACCACTTGTGACCTTGCTGTCAATAAATTCATGTTCTAACATTATTATAAGAGCTTAATTATTATTATTATTATTATTATTATTATTATTATTATTATTATTACTATTATTGATATTATTAAATTCCAAATTTATTAAATTGAATTAATATTAATATGCTCCAATATTATTATATTGCTTAATCATTATTATGCTCCAAAATATGTTTGATAATAAAGTTTGTCAAATCCACATGAGGTTCTCATTAGGTGATTACAAGATGTGCTTACAATTTCAACAAGCAGCATTTTAAAATATTTTCCATAAAAAAAAACCATTTGTTTCGATATTAAAAAGGGAATTAAGTTGTAAAAATGCAATGAGACATTTTTAAGACTTAATTAAGAGTGCCTGTCATGTTATCCGTGACTAGTTTCTGCTGCATTGTTGAATGCAGACAATGTTGTTGTTGTAGTTGTAGTAGTAGAGCTACTGAATGCTTTATTTTTCAATATCTAAAATATTTCATTGCATATCTTTGGTTTAAAGATTTAAAAAGAAACTAAATCAATTCATTTTTAGATGATTATATTTTTCTTTTCGCTTGCAAAAAAATAAATCACATAAAATTGTTGTATGTTCAATGAACTGAACTGAAAGCCAAGTCAACTTAAAAAGACTTTCAATGTACTGTGGGAACACTGAACAACTTGCATTAACCGAGGGTTTTGGCAGGTCACCAAAAGCATTTAAAATTTCTAATCATGCAATAGATTGCATTCAAAATACTTTAAAAAAAACTGACCTTCTTAATCTTCTACGTTATTCAAAATCTACATTTTCTTATGAGGCCATTTTAGAACACTTCTTGGATGAGATTTCAGCTTTCATTGGAAGTCATGTTTTTCGAGGGCCGTGTAACTCAAAGTTTAAATCGATTCGCTTATATTAAACAGTACCGGTATATTTCACACCTACGCCTTCAGTAATTCTTAACTCACAGGATTTTGTTCTCAAGTTTTGAAAGAAAAATTCGCTAACTTTATCCGGCAAATTGTTTAGAAGTAGAACAACTTAATCGAGGTAAATGTTAATTTCAAGAGAGCAATGCGATGGCATCAACTGTTGAATCCTAAAATCTCTCCTGCAGAGCGTTGCACGGACACTCACAGCTCTTATCATGTGTTTACGTTTTCGTATTAATTCACTTTGGTTCACAAAAGCGACAAAATTGTTTAACATAAAATAAGTTTTATGAATTTTAAATTTAATTAGTGTGTTTAAAATCTGCACTTTTATTTTAATGTCATATTTAATTTATCGATTATTTGAAATGCAAAAGACCATGAAACATAGTCGATATAAAAACAGTTTAAATACTAACCTAAAAGAAAACCAGCACATATTTGACTTGATTTATATTTAATTAAAAATGATTTCAAACAAATTTAAAATCTATTGAGTTTAATTTCGCAAGCACAGGACAGACAGATTCGATGACCGCTGCAAATTCAACCAGTAAAGGAACATAGTGCACAAAATGGTTCTAAGATCCAAACTAACTAAAAACTATATAACAACCACAAACCTTTGACGGTGTATCATTAAAAATGTGATTCAGCAACTTATGTTAAACCCATGTTTTTAGTTTCACTTCAGGTTTGAGTAAAACTAATTTTAACAGCGAGGTAAACTTCTGAGGATGATGTCCTTGTGTATTAACGTAATTTAAAAAGTAATTAAGTCTATCAAGTAGTTTATTCTCCTAATACCTCATGACGTTAAACCCAATTTTATGTTGATCCCACAAGCTCTTTGGCAAAAGCCATAAAAAAAGCTCTATCGGAAATTGAAGTTGTGAAGAATATTATGTGGGATAAAATTCGAGTAATTGGTTCCAATCGGAAACTCCCTGTAAACAAAGAGACATTTGACGATAACCAGAACAATAATTAACAAAGTTGTAATTTTAGGTAAAAATAACCTTCATAAGTTTGTCTTGAATTAAGTTTAATGACATCTAAATTGTTTTCTACTAATGTACGACAATTAATCGGACATTTAGTTATAATTACTAAAAGCATAAGCATTCGTGATTTAAATGATTTCTAATTTTGGTGGAACATAGCGATCGTTATCTTTGTGACGAAGGGTCATGAACAGCCACTAATGTATTCAATTTGTTCTTAATCAACCATTCATTATCACTTAACTAAATGTAATGTTAGTTACCTAGTCAATTCCGGTTTTACCGGTACCTCTTATGAGTTTTGAATAACTTATATATGTGGTTCTCAGACATTTCCTCTAGTCATTTTATTTATTTAGTGACAAGTTTTCTGGTTTATAAATCGACCATTAATGAAGTTTTTAAACTGGAAAGTGTCTGGAAGCTTCACTATGGTTTGTTGTCTGTCGATGATAAATTTAAATATTTTGTTATAATAAATATTTGTATTAAATAATAATTAACAAATTTAATTATATGATTATAAATTTTGTCGTATGAATAATTTTAACAGTTTGAAAATACATGATGTTTTTGGGATTATAGATGTGTTTGCATTTAACCAGAATTTTTTACGGATGTTCTACATGGCTATATAATTTTCTTTTCATTTTCAAGAATAAATTTATAGCAATACCTTAGTTTTTCAATTGTCATATCGTTATTACAACAACCATTCGTGAATTGCTGTTGGCAAGTAAGTTTGCTGTGTAGCTGGTGTCAATTTTTGAATAAAGAAAAGATCGATCACAACTCGTTCTTAATTTACTTACTTTGAATTTTTGTTTGTGAATGCACAATGTCAGTTTGGGGAACTATCCAAGTGTGTTTAACCAGCATTAGGCCATTATTTTCAATTATTGACGAAAGTCAGGTATTCTCTCAATAAAGCGGGACTTTAAAATTGAATACTTTTATTTCTAGTCAACCATGGACAACTTTCATGTTGTTGGGATGGTTGATAAGCAGAAGAACCTTGAGAAAACCCTGACAGATCCAATGTCAAGGCTGCATATTGATGGATTGCTGGTGAGGATGTGTGGTTTTTTATCAACTCTTTAATAATTCCACAAGAATTTATTGTTGAACTAAAGGTTTTTTTTATGTTTATGTAAATGCATGTTTGCCCAATGATTCATGTTGGAGTGTAATGTCATTTAATTAGCTTCCTTAGCTTTTTTAAAAATATTTCAAAAAGAAACTTAATTACTAATAATGATAAGAATTTAACTTCAAAAAGCAATTGTGCCAATCACCTGCTTTCAAGAGTTAATTTTTAAACCTTTGTCTTGTTAATATTTATCACATTATGCACACCAAAATTATAGTAACTCCAGTAAAACTTTGTCCAATCGAAAAATTTGTAAATTTTGATTATTATGTTTTTTAATAACATACCATTGTATTTTATTTTTTTACCTATAATTTCTTATCTTCACGAAGAAGTTATTCAAATGCGGAGCAATCTAACTCGACAATGCGTTGAAATTTCACAATGTTTTGTGATGATTGCATTTTTTGTTCAATGTCAGAACTTTAGAAATATTTGTATATGTTGAGTTTATTATTCCATTATTTAATTATTTATTAGTTATTTATTAATTGCATTTTTTGTTCAATGTCAGAACTTTAGAAATATTTGTATATGCTGAGTTTATTATTCCATTAATTAATTATTTATTAATTTAGTTTGCTTCGACCTGTGTTTTTCGTCTGCATTTTGACTCCGGTGAATGTGTTGGACGTCTTTGATGTTCGTGCATTTGTAATGCATCACTTCTTGGAAGCAGTCTGGTATCATTACCAGTTCAACCAGTCTCCCTGGTGATATGATACTCAGCTGTATTGGATACTGACGTCACAATATCTTGCACATTTTTGTAGTGGCACGGTATAAAAACCTGTTGATATATTACATATTAGCTGGATGGATGATGAATGGATAGCGAATGAATAGATGACGGATGGATGGATAAGTGGATGAATGGATGATGAGTGGAAGAGTAAATGGATGAGTGAAGTGTCCAAATGGATGTTGTGTGAGGTTGCTTGTGGAGAATGTTAGATTTTGTGTGATTTTCAAGAATTTCCTTTGATGAATTTAAAGTACTTGCCGGTACTGAGAAGTATTTGCAAATATTGCAGCAACAACATCATCAGTAATATCTTAGCAACGACATTAATAATGATGATAACAATATTGATAATAAAAATAAAAACACCTTAACTTGATAGCATTGTGACCACTTAGTAAGCAACAATTAAAGTTTTTCTCCATAAATTATCATCCTGAGCTTATTATTTTTTAATTATTTCTATTTTCTAATATTGACTGGAATGTCCAGATTTAAAGAAGTCTTTTATAAACTATGAATTGTAGAAATGGCAACTTCTTTTATTTAATTGCTTGCATTGGTTTTTCATGATTTGCTTATCATCAGTTTGTTGTCATTCTTGTTGTTGTTGTTGTTGATGGTGGGGAAGCTCTTTGTTGTTGTTGCTGTTGTTGTTGTTGTTGTTGTTGTTGTTGTTGTTGTTGTTGTTGTTGTTGTTGTGAAACTGATAGAATACATATAAACTGTAAGGTCAACTATAGATTCTTTACACTACATTGCTACTATTTCTGGGCTCTTGATTATGATAACGATGATGCTAGTGGTGATGATGATGATGCTGATGATACTTGCCATGATAATGATGTGGGTCAGAGTGATGATGCTGACGAGTATAAGAGACTGATCAGTGACGATGAGCCGCTATGACGTTAATGACGGTGGGATTTGACTTCTTAATTAGGAGGCAAAAAACGATCCTATGAAGGACTGAAAATACGACCCACATGTTGTTGTTGATGTTGATGTTGTAGCGTAGGTTTGTTGTTTACGTTGATGGGGAGATACCGGAGAAAGGAATGCAGGCTTTAAATAACTGTCGTGGTTATGTTTTACTTTCAGATGGTGAAGGAGATAAGGAGAGTTGGATGGGTGGATGGTTAGTTGGGTGGATGGATGGTTGGTTGGGTGGGTGGATGGATGGATGGATGGATGGTTGGATGGTTAGTTGGATGGATGGTTGGGTGGATGGTTGGATGGATGGTTGGTTGGGTGGATGGATGGAGTGGCGAGTAACTGATGGATGAAAATACACTTGAATTGATCAACAGTGATCATTTGTATTGGCAAGTTTTTTTGGTGTGTATGACGGTAATGATGGTGATGTTAGTAACACTAACTCTTTAATAGTCATAGGCATGCTATGATATCATCGTGGCCAAGATGCCAATAAATGTAATTGCCATAATGTTAATTGTTGTGATCAACACCATCATGAGCATAATAAATGCTTTCGTTTTTATACATCACAATTATTTCCTTGTTTTCATCATCATCGTCATGTATAACATATATAAGACATATAATCTTGGAAATGGTAACATCAGCAACATGCTAGCATGAACACAGAGCCATTTAGCAAAGTTTATATGTAATAATATTAAATTGCATCAATGCCTGCTAATCGTTTATCACTCTATCTTAATGCAATTAATATTCATGAGATGTTGAGCAGGCTCACCACCGTGGGTTTATGACGTCAACCAGTTAAAATGCCTGCTATTAACTTTTTCATTCGAGTTACATTTTCACTATTTAATTATATCTACCAACTTTATATCACCTGGTGAGGTTAGGTAATTGATCTATAGGTGGATGGATGGGTGAGTGGATGGATTGATTGATGGATGGGTGGGTGGATGGATGGGTGAGTGGATGGATGAATGGGTAGGTTGATGGGTAGATAGTGACGTGATGGATGTGATTCGAAGAAAGCTAACACTTCAAGTTGTGATTGTAAATAACTTGTAGTAGGATCTTGTGTGCAGCTGGAATTATTTTTAAAGGGAGACCTTGGTGAATGGATGGATGGATGGGGTGATGACTACAGTTTGGATTATGTGCTGAGTGATAAGGATAAGAAAAACAAAAACTGTTAAGCCAGTAAAATTATTATTATTATTATTATTATTATTATTATTATTATTATTATTATTATTATTATATTATTATTATTATTGCTATTGTTGCAATTGCCACGACTGTCTGGAGCCTTCCTTCTTTGCTCTCTTCATTTGACTTAATTGATTGATTGATTGACTGGATGAGTGACTAACTGAATGAATGAATGATCCAATTACGTCACAATCAATTAACGTAGACTTGTTGGAGGTGTTGATAATTGTAGGTCTGATGTTATCTCTGGGTGGTCGCTACTGAACTTGCTGCTTATTACTTCTCGCTATTCTTCTTTTTCTTCTTCTTCTTCTGCTTATTATTATTATTATTATTATTAATTATTATTATTATTATTATTATTATTATTATTATTATTATATTATTATTATATTATTATTATATTATTATTATCATTATCATCATTATTGTTATTGTTATTATCGTCATCATTATTTTTATTATTATTGTTGTTGTTTTGTTGTTCTGTGTTACCTTTGCTAATACTTTGATTGGCATCATCAACACACTATTAAGGCCAGTCTGACAATGCCTTGGATTTCTGTGTCTATTACGATTGATGATTACAATATCACATCGTCACACATCACCATACATTACTTATAATATTAGGATCTCGCCATAATCAGCCTCTACTCAGTGTGCATTCCAATTGATGTTGTGTCAATAAGTAATAATAAGTAATTACATGACATGCTATTATTTGTGGTTAATTTATGGTTAATTTGTGATTAATTTGGTTGGGTGGTTGGGTTCCACTCTAAAAATCCATTCTTGTCATTTAATTACCTTCAAGTGCTTTCTACTGCTATTTGTAGTTCTTATTGTTAATATTATTATTATTATTGTTATTATTATTAATTTTGTTGTTTTTAACCAATATCATTCTGTAAATGGTTTCATTTTCACTTTTATTTTACTACAATAATCATTACTACATTCATCGAGCATCATTACCGTCTCCGGTCACTTTAGAGATCGTCATCATGATTTCAGGATGGGATAAAGGCACTCTACGATGACTGCAACAACCCAACCCTCAAGAGGAGCAAGAATTTCGAGGCTTTCCTTGGCAGAAGTCAGTCAATGATATTTAACACTTAATCATCATCATCATCATCGACATCATCATCATCATCATCGCCATCTTAGACATGGCCATCTTCACTACTAAAATCATTGACATTCATGTTACTGAAGGCTTGCGATGGTTAACTATGATGATGGTTATGATGATGATGACGATGATGATGCATAGATAATTTATTCATGGATTGGGTCGCATTACCTCATGGAATGTGGACTCTGATTTAATTGACAACCTGTAATCAAGTTTAATTGACAACCTGTAATCAAATTTAATTGACAACCTGTAATCAAATTTAATTGACAACCTGTAATCAAATTTAATTGACAACCTGTAATCAAGTTTGCTGCAATATACTTTTTTCTTCAAATGGATTGGGCAAGAAATTCCTGCTGATTGATTAATAGTGTTATTGGAGTCATCAATGAACTTTGGAGTGTATTATTAATAATAAATGTAATGTAAATATAATATAATAATATAACTGTAGATTTAATAATAAGTGAATCTGCTACTACTAATATAATAGTAATAATAATAGTAGTATTATTTAAATTAATTATTACAATTCATAATATTCTATAATAAAATATAATATTATAATTATTATTAGTAGTATTATAATATTATTATTGAATGCTAATGTATTTGGTGTTATGGTAATAAGGTAATGGTATCTGGTGTGTAATATCAAATGACATTTATATTTTTTAAGAGCATGTTTATGTCTGCCATTCATTGGATAGCTTGCTTGCTTCAAGAGATCATCAAGATTAGTCACAATACTAATTGCTCAAGTCACACATAACTGTGTTTCTGTTCCCGTGTGTATCTGTGTTCGTGTGTGCTCGTGTGTAACCAATAAATAGAATTAAAATCAAATCAAAACAAAAAATTACAAACTAATGAAAAGTGAACCAGTCATCATAATAATAATCATCATCAACGCATCCTTAACTACATCATCATCATCATCAAAGTAAACATCATCATTATCATCAACATTACGAGCATAACCATTGATGATGTTGCAGACGAGAGGACCATCACGGAGATGAGCTCCAATCGTGTTCGATCAGACGACTTTGAAACTGTCAAGACCATCGGAAGGGGTGCCTTTGGTGAAGTCAGACTTGTGAGTTGTCAGTTCTCAGTTGTTAATTGTTATTTGTGACTTGTGAGTTGTTAATTGTTATTTGTGAGTTGTCAGTTCTCAGTTGTTAATTGTTATTTGTGACTTGTGAGTTGTTAATTGTTATTTGTGAGTTGTCAGTTCTCAGTTGTTAATTGTTATTTGTGACTTGTGAGTTGTTAATTGTTATTTGTGAGTTGTCAGTTCTCACTTGTTAATTGTTATTTGTGACTTGTGAGTTGTTAATTGTTATTTGTGAGTTGTCAGTTCTCACTTGTTAATTGTTATTTGTGACTTGTGAGTTGTTAGTTGTTATTTGTGAGTTGTCAGTTCTCACTTGTTAATTGTTATTTGTGACTTGTCAGTTGTTAATTGTTAATTGTCATTTGTGACTTGTGAGTTGTTATTTGTGAGTCCGTTGACATAGTAAGGTTCGGGAATGCACTGACAGGATGCTTTGGTACTGAGGATCCATTTTGCCTCATTGGAGCACATTATAATTGATTCTAACGTATCTGTTAATTATACTATTTTGCACTTAAACAAGTGTTTAATAAAATTAACATTTGATGTCGTGTTACACAGGTGAGACACAGGGTTACAAAGCGTGTCTATGCCATGAAGATGTTGAGCAAGGTTGAAATGGTTGGTGTAGTCGTTATGATTGATTATTGGAGATTTATCATTTTGCACATTTACTCATAAATTAATGAATATAAGAATGATTTAATTAATTTATTCCTCCAACAAACCATCTTTCCACATGATCTTTCATTCCTTCACATTCTCCACCTTTCCACCTGGTGTCTCATTCCAGATCAAAAGGTCAGATTCTGCTTTCTTTTGGGAGGAGAGAGAGATCATGATTAATTCCAACAGCGAGTGGATTGTCAAGGTGAACAAGCGTTTATTTATTTATTTATTTATTTATTAAGGAATTTTTTTATAAATTATAGTACTGCTCTTGATGACGTTACAAGATAATCATAATATTACTATGCTTTATTAGCTAATTAAAATGTCATGTCACCATAAAACAACAGCTTCATCACTTAGTCATTTACAATTCCCTTAAATCAATTACCCTATTTACCCTTTAAACATCCAACCTTGACATTCCCCTACCCCCTGAAGATGCACTTTGCCTTCCAAGACCTACGCTACCTGTACATGGTGATGGACTACATGCCGGGCGGAGACCTGGTCAATCTCATGGGCAACTACGACATCCCCGAAAAGTGGGCCAAGTTCTACTGTGCCGAGGTGGTACTGGCCCTCGACGCCATCCACTCCATGGGCTTCATACACAGGTTTGTGGAAGGGGGGTCTAGGGACAGCCCATGGGTATCTTTAGGGCAGGCCCAGTGTGTCTTTGGGGCAGCCCAGGGGCTCATTTGGGCTTTGAATTCTTAATTTGTTTTTGCCAGAGTGTTTCTAAATGTATTATAAGTATATAAGTAGTCGAGAGAGTTGATTGATGTTAATTGATTTTGATTGACATGTTTTAATTTAATTTTTAAATCGGTTAAAGCTGAGTGCAAAAACATGACTTTAATGATTGGACAATCGTGCAGTTCTTCTGGGATGAACTGCTTGTGCTCTCGTCATGTTGCACTCACCTCTTGTTATAGTATTTCAATTATTTCTACTGTAAAGTTGAATTCATTTGATGCATCGAATCGCAACCAGGGACGTCAAACCCGACAACATGCTCTTGGATAAGGAAGGCCATCTCAAGCTGGCAGATTTCGGAACGTGCATGAGGATGGATAAGGTTGGTTGAAGGATGTCTCTGCATATGATGATGATGATGATGATGGTGATGATGATGATGATGATGATGATGATGATGATGATGATGATGATGATGATGATAATGGTGGTAATGATGGTGGTGGTGATGATGATGATGATGATGATGATGATGGTGGTGGTGATGATGATGACGACGACGAGGATTATGATAAAATTGGATGCTTTCCCATGGATGAGATGTTGAGTTGTTATCTCCTAATTGATTATGATGTCTGCTATCCCATTTTCTTACCTTATAATTAGCCCCTGATGATGATTTTAAATGATTTGTTTTCGATTCCTTAATTATTGCATCCTTCACGTATGTATTATTATTAATAATATCTTTTAAATGCATAAAGGTCAAATTATAAATTAATAACCAACTTCTTTACAGACTGGCATGGTGAAGTCGGACACTGCCGTGGGCACACCAGACTACATCTCACCCGAGGTACTGCGGTCACAGGGCTGTGACGGTGTGTATGGGAGAGAGTGCGACTGGTGGTCCGTGGGGGTTTTCCTCTACGAGATGCTCGTGGGTCAGTTACTTCTACCTTCAATCAATCAATCAACCAATTTAATCGACCAATCAATCAACCAATCAATAAATTGTTTGATCATTGCTTTATTATGTGTTTTATACGCTTTATTTCTAAAGTTCAAATCACTAAGGTCGTCGTCGTTTTTCTTTAACCATTTTCAAAATCACCTGTTGACTCATAGTATTGAGTTTCTTGGGAACTAATGAATGATCTCTTCTTGTGAATTATACCAGGAGACACGCCATTCTATGCTGACTCTTTGGCCGGAACGTACGGCAAGATCATGGACCACAGGAACTCTCTCGCCTTCCCCGAAGATGTCGCGGGGAACATCTCCAGAGAGGCCAGACAACTCATCACTGCCTTCCTTTCAGACAGGTACTTCAACTCAATGACTTGTCTTTTTTGTGTTTATCTTTGTTTCTGTTCAGGGGATAAGATACCTTGCCAGTCATGAATATAATGTTAATGACCATTAATAATATTATTATTATTACTATTATTAGTGTTGTTATCATGTGATCTCATGAATATTAAATGAGCTGATGAATTATTCAGAGATGAGAGGATCGGGAGGAACAGTGTGGACGAGATAAAGAGGCACAAATTCTTTGAAAATGACCAGTGGACCTGGGAGACCATCAGAAGAAGTTAGCTAGTTGTTTATGTTAATTATTCATTGCTGATTAGTAATTAGTAACTAATTAAATATAATTGTTATTATTAATGAAATAAAGAATTAGTTGAACACTTAACGAGCTCTCTCAGTTCTCACGAATGTAGTTAGATTGTTCAAAACTTTTATAAATTCTAAAACTGCTTTCCTAAGTTTTAACATTCGTTCATCAATCGTTATTTTATTATCATTATTACACAATTATTATCAATTAGCCAATCAATTTATCAATTATCAATTATTATCGACCAATCGATTAGCCAGCCAATCAATCATTATTGCACAATTATCAATTATTATCGACCAATCGATTAGCCAGCCAATCAATCATTATTGCACAATTATCAATTATTATCGACCAATCGATTAGCCAGCCAATCAATCATTATTGCACAATTATCAATTATTATCGACCAATCGATTAGCCAGCCAATCAATCATTATTGCACAATTATCAATTATTATCGACCAATCGATTAGCCAGCCAATCAATCATTATTGCACAATTATCAATTATTATCGACCAATCGATTAGCCAGCCAATCAATCAACTCGATGCTTTCAGCCGTTCCTCCCGTGGTACCGGAGTTGAGCTCCGACGTGGACACGTCGAACTTCGACGAGATCGAGAAGGACGAACATCCTCACGAGAGTTTCCCCGTGCCAAAGAGTTTCGTCGGCAACCACCTGCCGTTCATCGGATTCTCGTACAACACGAGCTACCAGTCGGTTGATGTGGTTGTTGTCGACGATTATGATGATGGTAGTGGTGGTGGATGTGGTGATGATGATGATGATGATGATGATGATGATGATGATGATGATAGTAAGGTGGAGTTAATACCAATACTTACTTATAATATGTTGATACAAACTAAGATGAAGAGTCTCTTGCAAGACCATAGGGAGACTATGATTGGATGCCTTTATTGAATAAATGAATAACTGAATATTTAATTTTAATTACCGATATCAAAACCATTCCTTCATCTTCTCAGGTTCGCACCCGGTGGAGTTGTGGACAGGAACGCTTGCGAGAACGGCAGCAAAAAACACCCCAATGATGAACAAATGAAGAGGGACCATTTGAAGATCCAGTAATGAATATTAATGAGACCTTTATAACGTTTCAAAACAGCAATCATATTATTCATAATCTTTATTATTAATAATTTGTACTATTAATAGCCTTAAACTTAGTTATGCTTACATTATTTCTCCATTTTTATGACCATGACTGCTTGGCGGCAATGATGATTGAAATGATGCTAATAACATCTGATGAGCAATTACAAGGGTGGTATTTGTGCACTGAGAACTTTGCAACCTGACAGGACATTTAACTAACAACATTGAATAATTAACCATAGATACAATTGCTTCATTCATAGTAATAATAATAATAATAATAATAATAATAATAGAAATAATAACAAACATCGTCGTCATCATAATTGCAGGTCCCTCCAAAAGGAGTTGGAGCAACTCTGCACGGAAGAGTCGAAGCAAAGAGAGCAGATTGTCAAGCTGGAAAAGGAGGTGGCACTGGTCAGGCACGAACACAAGGAGATCCAGAAGAAGTTTGACCTCGAGGCAGAGGCCAGGTCGAAAGCAGAGGTCAAAGGTCGCGACCTCGAATCGCAGCTCCAGTCAGAAGTTCAGCAGAGGCAGAAGGAGTCGGAGAGGGCTTCACAGTCTGCTGAAAGGAATGCTTCGCTCGAGAAGCAGGTGGGTGACTGGTGAAGGTGGTAGTGATGATGGTGATGCTGTAGTGATAATGATGATGATGATGATGATGTTACTTTAGTGGATTTGTTCCATGTGTTATCTCAACAGATTTTGGAGATGAATGAAAAAGTCAAAGTTGAATTTGATTCCTTCAACAAGACTAAGAAGCTTTATTCGGAACTGCAGCAGGTCGGTTCTCCTGATTTGTCGTTCATTTTATGTCTGCTTTAGTTGTAACTATATTATTATGGTTAATTACGAAGTTACATTTTGTTATATTGTAATTCTATAATTACAATTGTTCTCGCTTCAAACAAAATGAATATTATTTTTTAACTTGGTTGGTTCTGCTTGCACAGAAATACTCCGCTCAAGAAACGACGATCGGTGCACTCCAGGCGAACCTTGAAAAGGTTGAAGGTCAAAAGGTCAACCTGGAGAAGTGCCTTGCCAAGGTGGAAGAAACACTGGAGCAGGAGAAACTCATTCACTCCAGTCAGAGTTCCGACATGCAGGGATTGGAAAGTGGGTGGAGTTATCATGAAAATCTTGATGATCATTGGCTGTTGATTTGAAATTTGAAATTTGTTGGTCTTAAAATTTGCAAATGTTTTGCTCAATAAACATTTTGATTAATTTTGATTATTTAAACTTTAGATTGGCCTTTACGATGCTTTTAATCACTTGTTTTACCAATAACTTGTTTCATTTATTGATTAATTTGCTCAATATTATGTCTGATTGGATAGATCAGCTGAAAAGCTTGACCAATGAGGTGACTCGGTTAAAGGAAAAGGACACCGTTTCGCAGAGTGAAATTCAAAGACTCCAGCAATCTGTGGTTACTTTGGAAAAAGTGAATTTAATTTTTGTTTTCTTCAACTTATCACTTGTAGTTGGAGCACTTGAACATTCTGTCTTTCAGGCGAAAACCAACATCGACCTCGAACTTCAAACGTACAAGTCACGATTGGTCCAGGAAGAAACCGCCCACAAGGAAGCCGTGAAGCAATTGGAAAGCCAAATGCACCTGGCCAGGGAGGAATCAAATCTGCATCAAATAAAAGGTGAAACTGGATCTATCTTGAATCAATTATTTCGTCTTGAACAAGAGTCAAGAACTGCGTTCATTTTACAACCAGGGTAAACTATAAATAGATTGGAAAATCCAAAATCACTTTGTTTCATGTCTCTTGAGTTCTGAGAACAGAAAATGAGTAAAATATTTTCTAAATATTTTGAATCAGCTAAGGATTGTTTTTATTTATTTTTTACTCGTACGTGCAATCAATCGACCGATCACAAGATCACCGACGAAAACTAATGCAATGCACAACATTTCAAAATTATGATACTCTTAATTTTTCCAGTTCAATTGATCTTCCTGACTTAACGAATAATTCATTCCAACGACTAATCTATCCGACTAATCAACACATGCACTGAATCTTGGATAAACTAAGTAACTCCCAATAGCACCTCGACTGAATTAAATGGCTCCCTACGACATCACGAATAAATTAATAAATTACTTCCTCGAACAGAACTTCAGAGGAAATTGGAGCAGGAGACTGACACGAAGCAGAATCTCGAGTTGAAGTTGTTGGAGGTCGAGAAGCAGGCGAGCAACATCAAACTCGACTACGAACAACTGCAACAAGAAAAGGCAAACCTCGAGAGCTCTCTCAAGCAGGAATCTGAGAAGGTAATGAAATTATTATTATTATTATTATTGTTGTTGTTGTTGTTGTTGTTATCATGGTGGTAGTGATAGTGATGCCAATACTAATTGTTACATCATTTGCTGTTGTTACTGTGAATGTTGTTATGTGATTTAATTGCTGTCAACGGCATTGTCATTCTCATTTCCAGTATCTGCATAATTATAGTCATCATCATCACTTATTACTACTGTCATTATTATGACTATCATCATCATCATTTCTATTCCTTCGACAGAGCCAGCAGTTGAGTCAGCAGTTGGAATTGGAGTCGAAGAGGAGGCTGACAGTGGTTGCTGAGAACAAAACTCTCACTCAACATCTCAACCAGTCCAAAGGAGCCGAGAAGCAGCTCAATAAGGTGATGATGATTACGATGACGATGATGATGATGATAATGATGACGGTGGTAGTGGTGATGATGATGGTGGTTGTGACGGGGATAGCAGGCAGATATGGCAATTGCCTTGGTGATGGTTTTGATGATATTACCAGCATTATTGCATTACCAGCGACTTTTAAAGAACGATTTGAATTACACGTGTCATCATTGTTGTTGTCGTTGTAGGAGGTTGTTGATCTTGCTGACCAGAAGAAAGCGCAAGCGGACGAGAATAAGAAGCTCAAAGAGTGAGCGGGATTTGACACATCGTTGTCGTTGTTGTTTGAATTTTTAATTGCATCTGATTTATAACTTTAACAAATACCTATTTATTTCTACTTTTTAATAATAATAATAATAATTAATTTATTATTAAGTTCAACAATGCTGTCAATGTTATTGCCATCATCGTGTCGTCCATCGTTTTCCTCAAATATTTGGAATCATCGTCGTCGTTGTTGTCGTTGCAGGGAATACAGCAAGTTGGACTACCAACTGAAGGAGGTTCAGGACCAATTCGAGGCCGAGACGTACTTTTCGGTCAGTTTTCGCAAGTTTACATTTACGTGAGGAGTGATGATTGCAATTGATAAGGAAATTCTTTTGGCTTTGAAGACTCCCAGACTGGGATCTGCAAATTTCTAATGTTATTGATAAGACTCATTAGGAGCTAAATATATGTGGTGGTATGTTAATCACCTTCTATTAGGCTGTGTTGTTATTTCTGTGATTGCCATTATTATTTATTACATTATTATTATTTATTACATTATTATTTTTATTATTATTATTGTTATCAAATTATTGACAGGCCCTCTACAAAGCTCAGGTCACGGAGCTGAATGAGGAGATTGAAGAGAAGTCGACTCGGATCAGTGAATTGGAGGCAGACGTCAACTCTCTCCTAGCTGGAAGGTAATTAACATAAAGTTGTAACCAAATTTTATCTTTATTTATTTATTTTTATTATTTTATTTAAACAATGTTTAATTAATCATGTATTACTCGTGCATACCAATCAGGTTAAGATTAGTAAGCCTTAATGCAATTAAGGTACAATGCCATTAGTTGATTCTCAAGAAATCTATTTTTGACAACGCCTCATCTTGACATAACCAACATGATTGGAATTTGCATGAATATTCAATTCCCAGGGAACAAGCCAATCAGCAATTGCAGGCTCTCAATTCCTTCCTTGCCGAAGAACGGACCAATAAACAGATCCTAGAGGAGGAGCTTTCAAACATCGAGAAGGAAAAGGCGATGCTGGAGGTGGAGCTGAAGAGTTGCATCAACCAACACCGAGTTGAGGTCATGAAAAAGGATGGAGTCATCGGCACTGTGAGTGGTTATAAAAAAAAAAATGGGAGCAGAGTCGATCGTCTCTGCTCGATTTTGATTGGTCGGTATTCGTAATATTTGTTTTATTTAATTTATTCAATATTTAATCTAGAATGAGACATCTCTGAAGCAGCTTTCATGTGAAGTGGAACAATTGAGAGTTGAAAATAAGGAACTTGTGCTGAAGATAGAAATGCTTGAAAAAGGTGATGGTGGTTGTTGCAATGATTACAAAGTTTTATAATGTCAATGAATTCAGCATTTGGATTCCAATAGTTCATTCAATGGATCTTATAACTGGCATGTTCACATCATTCATTTGGTCATTTAATCATTCATACGTTCGTTCGATCATTAAGTAATTAATTAATTCATTTGTTCGTTCATTCACAGACTTCGTGAAGGCCAACAACTCGGACACCGAGATCCAGAAGTTGAAGGCACAACTTGATCAGGAGAAGCTCAAGAAGGACCAGGTAAGTTTCTGTGGCCACTTCCATCATCATTATCATCATCATCGTCGTCGTTGTCATTGTCATCGTCATCATCCACTACGAACAACGTTTCCAATCTGACCCGATTAACCGCCCAATCATACAGGCCATCAGCAAGCTAATGGAGGTCATGCACAAAAGGACGCCTGAAAAGAAGTCGCTGGAAACTCGAGCCCACAAGAAGGAGAAGGAGTACAGGAGGCTGGAGCAGGAACTTAAGCAGGTTGTTATTGTGCTAGCCATTTGATCGCTTATTATTATTATTATTATTATTTAAAGACATGGAATAAATCTAAGCCGTTCATCTAATTTAATCGACATTTGTAAAATTAAAATTAATGGACTCTATCAATCACTCGACCTCGTCGTGAATGCATTCTCATCGTCATCACGGTCACAGGAGAGAGAAACGAACGCAAGGCTGATCCTGAAGCACCAACAGGAACTCAACCAGTACCAGGGACTTTACCAGGAGGAGTCTCAAAAGAGCAACAGGCTCCAGATGGAACTCGATGCCATGGAGAGCGAAATCGAGCGACTCAAGGAGAAGCTCAACGAGAGGGTTCAAGAGTTCAACAACTCCAGCCTCATCAGTGCCAGTCCCCTGCCTGCCAGTGGAGGACCTTTTGGGGACGAACAGACTGGTAACGTGCCTCGTACTCATTCATTCGTTCGTCCGTCGCGTTCGGGTAACGATAACGTCCGCAAGAACCGGTGGCGTCATGTGTTTTTCTATTTTATTCTGCCACGATGCTTTGATGTACAATACTTTTAAATTCCTGAAAATCGAATTAATATTTAAAATATTTATGCTCATCTCACTCAGTGAATTACTGAGATATTTTTTTTTTGTTTTGCAAATAACAGGCCGATTGGAAGGCTGGCTGAGCCTTCTGAAGTCTCAAAACAAGCGCAAACTGACCTGGCTCAGGCACTTCGTCGTCGTCAGTTGCAAGAAGATTCTCTTCTATCAGGCCGATCCGGAGGTTCAGAAGTCTGATCCTGTCCTCATTCTTGACATTGGGTGAGGAAGCGTGCTGATGATGATGATATTGGTAGGAATGGTAATGATGGTGGTGTTGGTAATGATGTTAGTAATGGTATGATGATGATGAAGATTTGCAGTTATGGTGTTGAACTGGTGGCATGTTTTGTTGTGTTCAGGAAGCTCTTTCACGTACGTTCAGTCACTCAGAGTGACGTCATCAGGGCAGATCCCAAGGAAATTCCACAAATATTCCAGGTTAAAATCCATCTTTTTATCAGTGATTCTGCCTTTTGCAGTTTATTCCCTTAATTCTAAACTTTTCAAAATGTTTACGGTTAATGTAATATATAAATTACGATGCATGATAAAGTCATTTGCATGCTAGGATCATTTCAAATAATGCAATTCTTCTTTTTTTTTTTAGATCCTTTATGCCACTGAAGGTGAGGCAAAGAAACAGGAGGACAAAGAACTGGAAGCCTTACCGGGTCAAGGGGTCATTCGGCACAAAGGTCGTCGCAATTGCGTAGCAATCAAATTTGTGTTTATTACTGGAGCATTGCATCTGATTGGCTGATTGTTCTTCCAATCGCAGGTCACGAATTCGTCGAGATCTCCTACAGAATTCCGACCAACTGCGACACATGCACCAAGTCTGTTTGGCACGTCCTCCACCCTCCTCCTGCCTTGGAGTGTCGAGGTAATTAATTATCATAATTTATTCAAATGGATTATTGCAACATAAGTTAATTATTGTAATTTATTCAAATAGATTTTTCATATAAATTTTAAATTTGCAAAAGCAACAATTTCTGTTGAGCTTCTAATGCCAGCCTTTCCTTGAGGTCTATTATTGTCATATTAAATTTGTATTATTATATTAATTAAATTTTTATGATTTATTTTAAATTAACGTCATCAATAACTTGTTCAATCAGGTTGTAAACTGAAGGTGCACAAGGAACATTACGACAAAAATGAAGACTTTGTTGGAATGTGCAAAGGTTTTTATTGATCTCAGATTATTTTTAATTAATAAAATTAATATAATTTAATTATATATAATATAATATTAGTTAATAATTATTAACGTTGATATATTAACTAACTTTGTAATTTTCTTTTTTCCACCTCGCAGTGAACGTCAACGCACAATCTGCCAAAGAAATCCTCCTATTGGCCAGTTCAAAGGATGAGCAGAAAAAGTGGGTAGTGCGGTTGGCCCGGCAGGTCGCCGAGAAGGGCATCGTCTCCGAGAAGAGCTCCACCGGGGACAGGGACAGAATGTCCATAGGGTTGGTGATCGTTGAGTTGAATGTTTTATTTGACACGATTTGTGGGTCGCATTCCCAAATTAACATCTCATTGAGGGTCACAGCAAGCAGTTAAAACCTTTGACCATGCTGGAAATAAATAAAATAAATGCCACATTAGGAAGATGTTCCTTATAAATTCTTAGACGCATTCAATTCGATTGATTGATTAATTAATTAAATTAAATACAAATTGACATCAGGTCCAAAATCTCTTTGACCAGAAAATGGTCGACTTTCTTATTATAAGTAAATTGATTAATTTCTAAATAAATTATTTACTATTATTGAGTGTGATATTTGTTTATTTTTTATTTATTTATTTATTTATTATAACTTTCCACCTTTCAGCTCCATGAAGAACCGCAAGAAAACGTGACACGAGGTCCAAATTTGAGGGACCAAAGACGATTGACTCACGGTTTATAATTCTCAACGTCATCATCATCAACATACTCGTCATCATCATCATCGTTGATGATAGAGATCGAACCAATTATTTTACTCTAACTGTATATGTGTAAAGTGAAGCCTTTGTAATATTTTTTTAATGAATGGATTCCTATGAATAATTAATCCTAAGCTCCTCCCACAAGCTTTATTTGGCCCTGACTCAATAGGATTGGTTGGTGAGGTTTTAGGTCAAGGTCAAATTTCGTCCAATTACTGAAGGTCGTTTTTCAACCATTTTGAGAGGGTCAAAAATGCCAGTAGTTGCTCACAACCGTTGATGTAGGTGGTGATGATGATTCTCTGTTTTCGTGGTTGAGTTCCATTAATAACATGCAATATGCTTGATTTGGAGATGTTGGAGATGGAGAGGCTCTTGAAACATTACCACATTTAAAATTAAGTTATTCGTCGTAACATGGTAAAGTGAAACATCGATCGCCGTCATTTGAATTTTACTTGCGAGCACCACATACGAACATCTAGTCCTACCTGGTTGCTGGCCTCTGGAAATTAATTATTATTATTTTTATTATTATTATTATTATCCCAAATTGTACTTTCTATGTGTCGTATTTTCCATCGTGATCACCATCATCATCCTTTCCTTTTTTATTTGTAAAATCTGGAGGCTTTGATGATGTCTATGTATTGCTGTAATTGGTATTATTATTATTATTATTATTATTATTATTATTATTATTATTATTATTATTATTATTATTGTAATTGTTGCTTATTATTTTTCAACGCGGTGTTGTGTAGTCAATCCTTGCAATCACTTTACTCAATATAAACAATCTGCTTAAATCTTATTTTTTATTTTTCATCGAGGAATTGATGTACTCGAATAACCTCGAATGGCTTGTGTTTCTCTTTGACTTAGTGATTTCGTATTTCTTTGTACGGTTTTTTAATTTTTTTTTTAATTATTTGATTGAAAATTGCAAAAATTTGATTGAGTGCCTTAGCAACTTCCAGCCTATCCATCTCTGACTCAGCATGCCTTTCACTTTAGCAGATGATGATGACTTAGTGTTTAGTGCTGTTTTGGAGAATATGTTTTGGCAATGTTTGGTTTTCGGTTTGCAATACAAAGCAATGGCATGCAGTTTGTTGTGCGCATGAAATTAATTCGATGCCCGACATCGCTTGGAAACGGGCAACGATGTGTTTTGCATAAGTGCTCGCGTTTTTCACGGTCTCACGTAATATTTATTAACTCTTCGTAATCGCTTGCATTCTTATGAAACGTTCGTGTGAGACAATGCTCTTGAAATGCTCTTGGTGAAATATTCACTCGAAATCTTCGCTTTGCAGTCAGCAGGTTACTTCTCAGCGTCATATCACCTTTGGCTTTTCATCAGCAACACCTACGGATATATGAGTTGACACGATTTTCTAGCGCCACATAATGATGTTCACTGCTCTTAGAGGCGTCTGGTTTTTTCTCTTCATTCCGTTATATTAAATATTCATATGTTACTAATAATAATATTATTATAATATAATTCTAATATAATTGTTTTTTTATAAGGGACAGGTAACTTTCTTCGCTTTCCACCTGTTTATTCCACGCTGGTATGGGCTGATGATGCCTAGTATTTTCGCCCTCCGTGTTGTTCATTATTGTCGGCCATAATATTTTTCAGATCAACGAATATTTTCACTTGGAAATTCACTTCAATTATACACGTGCCGAAACTTCTGAGCTCTATTTTATAAATTACTCAGTTGTCTGTCAAAATTTCTGTTTATAGAGAGGCTGGGAGGTATAATCGGGCAGATTCTGTCAACTTTGGACGAGCTTTTTTTAGTCCTTTTCCATTTCAACGAGAAATAATTTTGTTTGGTCACTGATTCTCCTGTTGGTTTCATGTCTTCGTGGTGAAATTATTTCAACTAAACAGTAGGAAGGGCAACGAGATCATTTCAGTCAATATCTGGAGGGCAGACCACTTATGAGCCTTAGAATCACCATAATACTAACACAAACGTAACACTTTTAACATGTTGTTACTTACGAGTAATTAACTTACAATAATTAATTGAAAATCAAGTTAACTGTCAAAATAGCCGGCTGTTTTACCTAATTTTAGTGTCTTTCGCGCTCAAACAATGGAAAGAAGAGGCGTCCAATTATTGAAACGTGATGCGTCGACAAAACCTCACAACAAGTGCGTCAATAATACGAGGAAGATGACGGTAACAAATTCGACGTTCCAGATCTGAAACTTTCGTAATCAGGTGTGAAGTGATCATCGTTGCTCGTGTTAGCGTCGAACAAGTGCATTAAAGTTGAGATCCAAGATGATACGTTCAGAAAATACTGCTAGTTAACTCAATCATCACTGGATGGCAAGCCTGGACCTGAAAACTATGTGGCTGCCTCAATACTTTTCTATTTAAAGTTATAAGCAAACAAAATTGTGTGCTGAAAATATTCGACAACTCGTGCAACGACAAAAGCATGTAAACTGATAAACAGATAAACCACTTCAACAAGGCGTGAGTTGAGCCATCGACGTTAGGTAAAAAAAAAAATTTGAAGCAAAACGCCAAAAGATTGATGGATCAAGAAAGTTCTTATTAAAAAATATGAGATCATCACTCATGCATCTGCTCGATCATCATCATCATCATCATCGCTGTCAGGACGAGGCAGCTTCAGTCCCAGAGAATTCAAGACGACGGATGAAGGTCCAGCCACTCCTTGCTGAGCGCTGTAAGACTCCAAGAGATTCTGGACGAGATTCATTTTGACATCGACGGGCTTGAAATCACAATCATCATCATCATCGCTGTCGAGCTCGTCATCACCTTCGTCGTCTACCTGGACACGTCCGTTGTTCTTATCTTTGGTTTTTGACTCCGATGGCAGGAGTCTGAAATGCAGAATGCTGTAATGTTTGAAACTCTAAATCGATGTGAGGAGTCTAAATACGAGTTAAATTCAATAAAAAAATTAACTAAAAATGCGACATTACCTCGACTGATCTTCTGGTTTTAATGTCTTCTTGGAGTTTTCCCAAGTGGCCCACGACGTCTTATAAAGAGACGTTGAATTGTTGTTCGAGGCAACCTGAAATGCACAAGAACGACTGAAGTTTAAACACATTTCCAGAAACAATCGATCGGATCTTTAAGAACTTATACAACGTCAGACAACCTTTAATAGTCTTAAATATATTGTTATCCTTTTACCTTTTCTGGATGAGAAACAAAGCTTTTTCCAACTTTAGTGCCTGCAAGTTCGTGATCCATCAGGTCCATGATGTTCTTCATGGATAGGCCTTCGAATCCTTTCTCCGGCAAGGCCATTCCATCCTCGTCGGTATCCGACTGGGAGTCGTACTCGTCGAGTTCAGAGTCCGAAGAACTGCTCTTGGGATCCTCAAAATCTAATTAAAAATCAACAACCAACCTGATTACAACACCATCGATGACCACGTATCCCATTACGCACGGAAGGCGTAATGGATTACAAATATTCCTGCAAAACTCACCGAAAACCTTTTGGAACGCCTCCATGAATGTGTCAGGCTCAAAAAATATTTCACTTTCACTGCTGTAATGTTGACAACAACAACAATATTAATAATAATAATATTAACAATTATATCTAAATCAGCTCCAGCCATGACAGAGCAAAGCAGAATAAATTGAAACCAGCCTCTCAGGAACCTCGACGCCCAAGTAACTCGACTTCTGTTGGACAAACGACTTGAGTCTCTCTGGGATCAGTTCGACGTCATTTCCTGATTTTTCATACTTCCTCGAACACTTGTCAAAAATGTCGTCCAACTCGTCCGGACCGATGACCATCCACCCGTCATCGTCCGAGTCCCCCAAGTTCTCGGCCTCCTTCCTCAGACTCTCGATGTTCACCTTGGCGTCCCTCAGAAGAGAAAGCATGATGTCTCCTGCGCGGTTGCGCTCCACGGGCTCGTCGAGATTCCGTTCAGAATGTTTTGTTCCGTCTTTGTTCGTGCCGTCCATCTTTTCATCATTTCTGAGAAAACAAAGATATCTAGTTTGTTAAAAATTATCGAACGACAAGATAAATAATGGGCATTAATTAAAAATAAAATACAATCCATAAAGTAGATCAAATCTTACAAGCGTGGAGCAATTGAAGTCATAAAGAAGGCCTTAGCTGTTGCTAACAACTCGTTGTAGAGCTTCGAACCCTCCAGTTCATCCTGGTTGAGAAATGTTTCCACAAAATGTTTAAAGTAGTTCAACATCATTTAAATTAAACACAAAATTAAATCAAATTATTTTTAAATAATTTAATTATTTAAACACCTTAAAAATGAGCAACAAACATCAACCTTGAAAAACCCTCCTGCGACCAGGGCCTCGTGGAACGTCGACCACCTCGAGTCCGTCGACAGCCTCGAGTCCGTCGACAGCGTCGAGGAACTTTGAAACTTGCTTGAAGCGGTTCTACACAGAATCTCAGCACCATGGGCCTGAAATGCAAAATATAAAGCAATGTTTGTAAACAAATATTTATTTTATTGCACTGTATTATATTATATTGAGAGTGTATTGTGTTATTATTATATTTTAATTATGTTGTATTGCATTGCATCCAAACACATTGAACATTCGACGCAGAACAAAAAGCTTAGATGACCTCGAGACATCACTTTATAATAACTTTACAATAACTACAAAAGCTAAGTACGTGAATAAAATTCTACAGAGGCTGATATCTTTGTGACATAAACAACATAAACCTCGTGCAAATGACAGCTATGAAAATAGCTACAAATAGCTACAAATGAACCAAACTCGGTCCGAGATAGGAGTAAAATATGAATTACAAAATACAAACCAGCTTAGCACCGAGGTCATGACCTTTGAACTTTTGGCTGTTCGCATGAGGAAGGACATAACCACTCCTTGGGTCAGGAGTGAATTTATGTTGCATCAGTTGAGGATATTGACACCTGGTCATTTGCACCTGCAATTGATTAATAGATGCTAATAGATATGATATAATATAAGATGATAATAGATATTAACAGCATTAATTAATTAATATTAATATTATTACTGCTAATTAATATATTACAATTAATAAGGAGAACTCACTCTTCTCATGACCCTGGTGCCAGGTTGGAAATGTTTGAATGTGACACAATTCTGCAACAATGATCGTGTATATAATGTTTATAATGTTTCAACTTCTGTTCATGAATGACCGTTAAGAATGACCATTTCATACAATTGAAATCATAATAGTCGATTTAAAACCGAAAAATCTACAAGTCACATTTCAGTGTATTAAAGTCACGTCACGCTCATCATCAAATAACGGATCGCTAACGTGCTCTCGACACTATTGGTGACTCAGAAAAATGGTCGAGAAGATCCCGTCGCAAACATTAAATCGTAAATCGACTTTAAAACAACCAACCTTAAGGTCCAAAGAATCCCGTTCTATAAAGGCACAGAAAATGGGCGATATCAAGGATGGAATCGTGTCCAACAAAACAGCCAGATTGGCTGGAATGTAGCAGTTTGCATGGTGCTTCAATTCTGATATTTTCTCAGGAAACCTAAGAAAACAAACAGGATTAATTTGTTCTAATTGTTCTTAAAATGTTTTCTGACAAAAAATACTTTAATAACAAAAACAACCCATTAATAGTATTTGCTCCACATCACGGCGCACGCCAAAACTTAATCTAACACGAAATTTTAAAATGCCCCAACAATGCTATAATATTCACAGTGCAATTTGATATATCGCAAGAAGTTATTTTGCAGAACGTAACATATTTTGTATTACCAACCCTTCGACATTCATCAAAATATCCTGCTGAACCTTCCTCGAAGCGAGTGTTTTGCTCGGAGAAGAGCTCACGTAACCGATGGCATCTCTTACGGAAATGTTTTCATTGGTACGGTCGGTAACAATGTGAATCTCGCCCTTGTGTATGAATACCTGCGCAATGATTACAAGGAAATTACAAAGAGGACTACACGTAACAGCAACGCATTTTAACGTTCTGAGTTCCCTGATGCGACTTTGTTTTATTCGTTTGCAATTAAATAATTATAAATAGATGAAATTAACTTAAATCTTCGATTTATGTGAAGGTACAATTTAAATCCACTGACCCTGTTTTCTGCAACTCCGGGTTCGAGCCATTTTGGCTTGTTGCGTTCTGCCACGATTAAAATTAATTCTTCTTTGTCATCAAGAATCCTGTGACAAGCATTCAGAAGTTTCAGTAATATTTTAATAAATGGGTTAACAAATGTTGAAGTCAACAAAAAGTAAAATTACAAAAATTGAAAACAAACAGTTACCTAATAAAAATATCCTCATATCTCTTTGAAAGCTCCAACAATAAGTAGACAATGTACCATTCATCCTCTATGTTGCCCCCGTAATACGTTCTGCCATAGAGATGACTTGGTAAAAGTGCTAGAGAAATGAAAATGAAAGAATTGCAAATTAAGAAATCATTATTTGCTTTTAAAAAGTTTCATTTACAAAGATATTATCACTAAAACAAACCGTAATTAATCGTGTGCTAACATTCCGCTATTAAGTGAAGCAAGAAATGGGGCTAGATTTTTTTTTAATGGTGCATGAATCCAATATATAATATTCGTCAGCATTTCGTCGTATTACCGGTAATTATTACCGCATTTTTAATAAACTTTTAAAAACATGAAAGTTTAAGCACTTACGAGTTTCAGAGTAGTTTTTTAAATTGAATGAGTCGCAGTGCCAAATATATTTTCCGAGGTGACACTTCGTGCTCAAGAAAGCAAATACCTCGTTTATAAAAATATCACTAGCAATATCGTTTTTTGTTGAAAATATATAATATTCAACCAAATTGAATTCTCCTTTATCAACTTCTAATAAGTCATTGCAAAACATCCCAGCCATAACTACAGACCTTCAGCAGAATTACTGTTTGTTATTGTTAGAAGTTAAATCCATTTTTAATATGATGATGAGCAAAAGTTTATTAAATAGCAAAGATTGATAATTAATCTTAACATTTAAATTTATATTTTGCAAATGTAAACTACAAAATATTAAACACAAAAAATTGTAGATTTATAGCTGATAAACATGCTGCTCAACGAAACATTGTCACAATGAAACAAATTTAAAGAAAAGTAATTGCGCCAACCATTGGCGACATCATTTTAACTGCTAATACAATTGTATAATAGACGATCTTGGCTGATTCGTTTGTGATTATAAACTTACAATATTAGGACGACGAGAATCTTTTACTTGAACACAAAAAAACTAGCTCGTTGGATCCATACAAAATAGAGTTATTATTTACAGCATTGAACTTCGTCCTTTGATCAATCATTTTAATCACTAATACATTTTAATGGAATTTGATGCTAACAAGTTATTTTGAATTTGTTATATCATGTTATAATTTTTTGCCTTCTGAATTCAATACGTTGCTAGCCGCGACTGGGTTGTTCCAAGTTTTCGTGTCTGCACCGAAAAATAAATTACAACTTTAATAGTTTATTGAAATGAAGAGTTAGGTTGTGTTGTGGAAAGTTAGATAAAAATAAAAGAATCTACTTTTAAACTGTCAATTATATTCCAGTTCATTTGAACCCGATATTTTAAGGTTATTGGTCAACTTCAAGCATCGAAGGAAGACACACTTCCAGGTTAACATCTGCCCGATCGTTGAAAGCATAAGCAGTGGGGTACAAAAAGGTGGAATGTGGTGAAAAATCCCTTCTGGCCAACTGACGCACTCACATTTTCAAACAAGTCTTTTTTTGAAGAAGCTACTAGTAGCACTTTATTTATATCAATTGTTTGGCTTCCTGCGCAGGCAGCTATTTCATTCACAAAGGTTCAAGAGAGTTTGTGGAGCTTGTTAGCGTTGAAGTTCTAGATTAGTATCTTATTTTTCACAATTAAAATCCATTTTCTGCTCTAGAGAACGATTAAAAAGCAGAAAGACATGTAGAAGTCTGAGAACAGCACTTCAATTTCTGAAATAATTCATAACCACGATTTTGCACGTGTCGGGATTATGACTCGTTTTGAACTCAACTTTGAGGCAAACATCCTTGAGAAAGGGTTCCAACTTTCTTTCATGGTCGAATGTTTCATATAAACGATAACCTAGACGCGCCACATGAAGGAGACCCAGTATAAATTTTGTGCACAGATAGCATCAACATGTTTCATTTCTGCTCAGACGGCATTAGAGTTGGTGTGCTTTATTTGGAATCAGAATCCTTGATTCTAGCATGAGCCTGAGAGAGAGAGCGATAGTCGCTGAATGGTAGTAAAGATATTTTTTTAATGGCCTCATGCAGATGTTACTTTACGTAATGAACCTGGAAAATCCAGGAATTTTTCCGCAGTCGTTGACTGATGTTGTTATGAATAGTATTTAGTCTAAATTCGTCGATCGTAATGGAAAAATTAATGCACGATTTAGTGCCTTTCGTTGCGGCATTTGTCGTCTGCTTCATCGGGAGTTCGTTTTCCGCCGAGGTTGATGACGGCGAAAACACTTTGATGGCGTATGCTTCTTCGAGAGCGGCCATTTCTAAGATCGTTGTCGAAGGAAAACTTTTAGGAATTGACGAGAAGGCAGCTCCCTACAGGATGATGGCTCGATTCCAGATTATACAGGTTTTTAAAGGCACGTTCGGATCGGCCAACGATAAACCGCCTAAAACGATTTGGATTGCCAGTCAGGTTCCAAATTATCGATACGATTGCTTGAAAGAGCTGACAAAATCGACGAATTACGTCGTCTACTTGAACGGCACTTACAGCAGATTGTGGATGTCAGTAAACGAGGCAAATAAACAAGAATTCAACGTGACTTCTACCGTTACACGGACTACCGATGTTTTCCAACAAAAGGTTCGAAAAATTTATTGGATATCTGCCTTGCCTCAGAAGGTTCATCAGAAGAGGCTTCAAGAGGTTCAGAGATACAGCTGCTCCGATTGCTGTGAGGAATTTTTGCAATGATTTATTTGTCAGTAAACATTCTTTCAAAAATAGTCTTATCTTATCCAGTAAATTTCTAAGAATAGTTTGAATTTGTTTTTATGCGGTTTGATTTATTTACAAGTTATGCTTAAATGCTCTTAACCTTGCTTGAGATTTTGCATAAAACTTTGGAGTTAGTGAAGCTTCAAACCACCTGCTTGGCCTTGTCTTTTTGCATTTGACTGAAATGGGAAGGATATAGAAAAGGCAAAAGGGGAACGATATTCCAGTATTTGAAGTGCTCGAATGCGAGGCGTTTCGGTGGTTCCAGAATTCGCCGCACGTCCGAAGAAGTGCTCTCGTCTTCCGATAGACTAAATAGACGAGCTCTGCGGTGCCGGCGACGGATTGCCACGTCCCGTAGTCAGCTCGGCCAGTAAATATAAAAACTCGGCTCGTCCTTCCCTTTTCCGACTCCCGAACTTTTTTCAGCCAGGAAACCAGAAGTTGCTCTCGCCTACGGAAACAAGAGCACCAACGGTTCCTGGAGCGTCAGCCTGTCCTGCAAGTTGCTGGGCGAATGTCGAGCGGTGTCGCTGTTTCGTTGGTTCAAGGACGGGTACCCCGTCGACGAGAACGAACAAAACCAGAGTCTGATCCTCGTTACCAGGTAATTTTATTCAGAAGAAATCTATGTTATTATTATCTTTTCTGTTAAATATTTTTTGTCTAAATTATAACTATTGGCAACTGGTAATCAATTCCGTTGTCGTCGTTGTTGTTGGATTTCTCACAGTCTTTTTTATAGTTAAATTGCTGTTGTGTAGTTGTTTATGTTATTTTTTGTTTTCGCTTCTTCGACTTTTTGTGATTTCAGTCAATTTTAAGATGTATTTCTACTTCGGGGGTTTTGCATGATTTTTAACATCTTAATAGTGCATCATTTCAATAATTTTTCTCATTGAATAGTCCCAGTATTGACTTAAAAACCACTTCACAGGAGACTAAAAGATCTAAAAGTAGCCACTAGCTTCTCTAGTAAATAAAGTTCTCTATGAATGAATGAGTGAATGAGTGCTTATTTTTAACTTTTGAGGGGAGTTAGGTATTTTAAAAATAAAAAATAATCTAAAACATATTCTGGAGCGTCAGACAAACTCAGCAATGAACACCAGTATGGTGTCGTTTTTTTTTATTAATTTGAGATGTCACATCAGGGGGAATCAAATGACATGATTGATGTAATAGCCAACATATGTCATTGCAAGTCATTTGCTGACTGATATGATGTTTATATTAACCAATCATACATCGTATACGATATACAATACATCTTCTTTGACTTGCATCTTACTGGTATCATACCACGTCATTCAATGCTCAACTTGTGGTTATGACGGATGAAGCGCGTCGACAATTTTGCATTTAGACACGCCTTAATACGAGAATTGCACTGCGGTTACCATGGCAATTTTAACTGTGACGTAATCACGACTCAATGGCATGCTGGAACGCCCACTACGTCTAAGAATGAAAACAGGGTGTTTTTATTTTTTTATTTTTGTCTGGGGCGGTGGTTATGGATAATGACGTCACGTCTGAATGGAGTTATTATGATGACGTAAGCGAAGGTTTTATTGTGCTATTGTTGTTGTTGTTGACGATGACGATGCTACGACGACAATGATTATGATGATGACGATGACGACGACGATGATGACGAGGATGAAGATGACGATGAAGACGACGACGATGCATTTTGAGAAATAAAATCCTACGTTCTTGAATCCACGATATGAGTGCGAGGACATTGACTGATAATTACATCATAAAAATCAGCATTATTTGCTCACATTTGTCTCGATGACAGGTCGAAGCATATGGTCGATCATCAGACTCATTGTGTATCATCATCATCATCATCATCATCATCATCATCATCATCGTCATCATCATCGTCATCATCATCGTCATCGTCATCATCACTCTCATTGTGTACCATCATTATCATCATCGCCGTTCAATTCGATCGTCCGGAGCATCGTCATCAACACCGACTATATAATCTACGTTACGTATGCGTTTGTTGGGAGTTTTTTAGGAGGCGTATTTGCAAAGGAATGCATGAAACTAATGCATTGTTGTTGTTGTTGTTGTTTGTATGCTTTATGCATTCATTCAGGCCTTCCTTCCTTCCTGCTTCCACAAGGCTGTCTTGCAGTGCAGATTATGATTGTGATTGTACTTATGATTGCGATTACGATCGTGATTGCTTTTGAGAAAATGGCGAAGGTGATAAATTATAAATACGATCACTTGCTGAGATCGGCTGTAAAAATAGATGCAACTGCCAATAATGCTAACAACAAGCTGTCGTAATCATAAAAATATAAATAAAAATAGTATAAATTGCGATATTATTATAAAAAGTTGATGGTGAAGAGGAGGCTCGCATGGATGATGATGATGATGATGATGATGATGATGATGATGATGATGATGATGATGATGATGATGACGATGACGATGACGATGACGATGACGATGACGATGACGATGACGATGACGATGACGACGACGATGACGACGACGATGACGACGATGATGACGACGATGATGATGACGATGATGATGACGATGATGATGACGATGATGATGACGATGATGACGATGATGATGCTTGTGGTGGTGATGATGGTTATGGCGGTGATGACGATGTTGGTAAAGATGATTGATTATCACAAAAGTTGATTTGCAGAAGTGTGTCAGCATAATCAAATGAAAAAAAAAATAATAATTTATTCCCATCACGACTTACTCCGAAAGGAAAGAGATTTGTTGAAACGTGGAAGTTTAATATCCGATATAATATCATCATCGCCATTCATCGTAATCATCATCATCATTCATCGTAATCATCATCGTCATTCATCGTAATCTTCATCGTAATCATCATCGTCATTCATCGTAATCTTCATCGTAATCATCATCGCAATCATCATTATTAACACCAGCAGAAGCATTGGACCACCCTTATGATTAATTCTCGATGTGTTTAACGAACGCACACTGCTTGCTTGCTTTCCATGTCGTTTATCTACTTTGAGAGGGTTTCACCGATATTCATACAAAAAAAAAACCACGATATCATCATCATCACCACCGTCATCATCATCATCCCTCCATCATCATCATCATCACCCCTCCATCATCATCATCATCATCCAATGGAATTATTTATTTCATGTGCCATGTATTGATAAGAAATATTTTGTAATCTGACGATGTGTTTGTGTTTCCTTCGTCGTATCCACCTGGTCTGTGCACGATGTTGTATACGTCTGCGCATACAGTATATACAATTCGCTAATTGCGTTTGTTATTATTATTATTATTACTTTATTATTATTATTATAATAAATTAATTTAACGAATCGGTTAGACCTGCTTTTGAAAGATTTTAATGGCATTATTTATTAATTAATCCGCACCCGATGATGATGATGATGGTTATTATTATTATTATTGTTATTACAGATGGTTAAGCTTGTTGTGAACTCGATGATCTAGCGTGGATAAGCATGGATGTGAGTCGAAGGAAGAAATTCTTTAAGTGCATCTAATAGACGCTAAATGTTGTGCACTCGATATGTTAATCGACACGGGGTTAATTTAAGCAACCATCGCATTTCTTCAAACGAGTGTCTATTTATTTGTGATAACCGGGTTGAAGAAGACGCCGACCCGACTAAGATGAATTGCACGTTCTTATGAATTCTTAAATTTAAAAAATATTTTTATTAAACATTTAAAATAAATAATCATTAATCGTTATCGATCTGGAGCGAACTAAATAGCCAGCGAAACCTATCCTTCATCATCCGTGTGAGTATAAGTTTTGACGTAGGTAGGTCGATTGTGAAGATTGAAATAATCGATTTTACGCGCACGTGATGAGTCGTCGGGTACGAATTGTAATTGAATCTTAACAAATGAAAATGCCTGTTTGTGTTCCTCTTGTGTTTTTGTATTTCTCATAATGAGTTAAAAGATTTCATGCTGAATTCATTATTTGGTCGACTGCAGTTCATTTCCTTTGAATCTGTTTTTAAGAAAGATTTTCTACTCGGAAATCTCCTTTCCTTTCGTCGGAATGATACATTTGCACTTTCTGAATGCTTCCCTGCAGGGTCTTAAGGAAGAGTTACATTGTGTCACTTTAATAATAATAATAATGATGATGATGATGATGATGATGATGATGATGATGATGATGATGATGATGATGATGATGATGATGACGACGACGACGACGACGACGACGACGACGACGACGACGACGACGACGACGACGACGACGACGACGACGACGACGATGATGATGATGATGATAATAATAATAATAATATTATTAATATTATACAATACATCAATATATAATACATCATACTAGCTGCACAATTTCTTACATTTTAAAATGGGGAAACGATGATAAATTCCAGGAGGGAGTTCCATGGAATCCATCTTTGGAATAATTGCTTCCATTCTAATCTACCATCCGTCGACCACAACGAACATCGAATTGAACTTAGCATGAAAGGGGTCTTTAGCTTGATTGATCTTTACCTATTTAAGGACATTTAAGACATGATTGATTGATTGATTGAGTGATTGATTAGCATAAAATTCAATGGCGTTTATCTATTTAAGGACATTTAAGACATGATTGATTACAACAAATTCAATGGCGTTTTTTTAATTCCACTCCGGCTAATGAACATCATCTGGCCGATAAATTTTCATTGTACAATCTACATTTAATTTACCAAATAAATTGCTGGCAATCTATTCTTTTTTTTTCTTTCCAGTTTTTAATATTGGGTGTCCTAGTTGTTGGATGGTCGTAATAATATTCAACAAACGAAAATAGGCTTCCAATTCATTTCGACTCGAAATGAAACGACGCGCCATTGTAATGGTTGTCATGGTGACCGACCGAGGTGCGATGTCTGCATGTGAGTTGAATGTTTTATAACGAAGACCTTATAGTCGAAACAAAACTATCTTCACAGGAGAGATGCGAACGATGTCAGAGAGAGGAGGATAAGCTGGAAAAAAAAACTTAAGCTAGACTCATAACTGCTTCGCGGGGCTGTGAAGTTCTGAACCATAGTGATGATGATGATGATGATGATGATGATGATGATGATGATGACGATGACGATGATGATGACGACGACGACGGTGACGGTGACGATGACGATGACGATGATGATGATAATGATGATGACTTGAAAGATTGGGACCAAATTAATTTCAAATCGTATGAGCAGTTTACATTCTTTTATGAATGCAAATGAATTGATTCATTCTGCGCGAAGGATCGTAATTTTGGATGTACTCATCTTTGTTACTGAACTTTGTTAAATGAAATGAAATGATACATTTAACAATAAAGACCACTCCAAGCGAATAAAAGTAAAAGCATCAATGACAACTATGAACGACATTTCACACGAGTTAAAATACCAATCGTCGTGCAGCAAAAAATGCGCGGTGAATTGATCAGGTAGAATTCATTAGCATTTCGAATGAGATCTCGGTGCCGTTTCTGATCAGTGCTGAGAATAAAAAAATAAATTAAAATAGATTCCAGTAAATCTATGCAGACGAACCCGTGTGAAGTGGGAGCATGGGAGAGGTCTGAGGTGAGAGGAGTGCATGACGAGTGGATGAGAAAAGATGGGGAGATGTTAAACTGAATGATGGAGTGATGTTAGAATAAAAGAATTTTAGCGGAGAATAAGAACGTTTTCTGCTTCATTTCAAGCCATCGAGCTACTTTTTGCAGTAGAATGATGCATCGGATCGGATCGTCTATTGATTTCCAATGCCGTTATTAACTCGAACATCGTCGTCAATATCGTCATCATTAACACCACCACCATCATCATCTTCGTCGTCATCATCATCATCATCATCGTATGTGCCTGCCTTGATATTTGAAAGCACCTTATTCGGGAAAAATGTCAGAGAAATGTAAAATTCGTCGTCTCCATGTTTGTGACAAACAACAGAACGATGGCGCCATCGATGCGACGTTCGTTCAGAGGAATCGATAATGGTGTCAATGACGTTAAACATCATCATCATCATCGGCGAAGATATCGATGACATTAAAGCGTCTCATTTATTGTGGAATCATGCGAGTACTTGAAAGTTTTATGTTTTATTATGATTATTACTTTTATCATCATCGTCGTCGTCGTCGTCATCGTCATCATCATCATCATCATCACTGCTATTAGAACTGCAATTACTGGACGGTTCATCAGTGAGTCAGAAGTTCATCCTAGAACCAGGTTTGAATCGCCTATATTAGTATAATTATTATTATTATTAGTAGTAGTAGTAGTAGTAGTAGTAGTAGTAGGGTAACAAGAAGACTTCTTATGTGGATATCCATTAAGGTGTTACAGGAGACATATAAGATCTGGAAATTTTTCAAGCATAGTACCTGGAGAAAACACAGACGAAAGGGCCAAAGAGGACGCACAAAAAACACTTTCAATAATTCATGACAATATTTCGAAAAATTATTTAACTATTTCAATACTTCTATTCGAACTCAAAATATTTATATTATGGTCCTTGGGGGATCCCTGACCCGTATGAGGACTTTAAATATTCGGGTGATGTTTTTTTTTTGATGATGGTTCTAGAAAGTGTCAGAGGGCTAAAGAAAATCTTTGAAAAGTACTAGTGGTTTTGTTATGCTTTCGTCAAGATCGCGTAATTACAACCAATCTGTCCTCGTTACAATCCACGACACACGCCCCAAGAATTGGCTTACTAGTTAACTCGAGTGCGATTAACCGATCTAATGATTTGGTTGGTTACCTGTTTGAGTGCAACGTTGTTATTCTCACGACTTTTCGTCTTTAACGAATTACCATCGTATGCGATGAACCACCGAGATGTGAATATGTGATAAGGTTAATAACATTCATTCGATATCCACACTCGTTATGTCATAGGAAGTCATTCTAATATATTCCATCCATAGGAAGTCATTCTAAGATTCCCACATGAAAGCGACTAACCCTCGCAGACATTGCGAAATCGATTTGAACTCAGTACAATAGTGTTATTATTCCATGTTCTTAGTTACTGTTATTAATTATTAATTATTAATATTAGTCATCCCGTGCTTGAATAGTACAGTTGTATATATACTGTATTTTTCGTCCATTAACCTCTGAACATAAATATGAATGACATTCGTTTACTCGGTGAGACTGCAGTTCTGAAGTTGAATTCTTGCTTATAATTGGTTATTAGTGTTTATTATTCAATCTGTTCGAATAACTTATCTTTAATTATTAACTATTTTTCACTATATATGTATATGTGTGTGTGTTTTAATTAAAATAATTTTTTTAATAATCATTTTTTTCATAATTTTTAAACAAATGTTTGATTAAAAGTCGAAAGTACTCTTCCACTCTGCTGATAAAGAAGTATTCGAACCAGTACCACAGAGGCAAGTACTACTGCAGAGTTGTCAACGTGTTGGGTAGGAAGGACAGCAAAGTAGAGTCATTACCTAGAGGTGGGTATCAGTTACCAACTTCATAATAATCATAATAATAATAATAATAATGATGATGATGATGATGATGATGACGATGATGGTGGTGATAAAAAATAACGATTATTATTATAGTAATAATAATGAACACTTCTGTGCTGACACCTAGGGATGTATGTAAACATCGATGGCATTAATAGAATGTGTAGGCGAGCTAACTAACTATATTGAACTACTAAACATTGTTTGGGTCCATCTAAGATTGAGTAATAAGTAATTAGAATTGGCAGTTACAAAAGGTTGTTATTGATTTTATTACGATTTATAATTATTGTGCTCATTTTGAACTTTTTTTGAGATGTTTAAGTCGATGTCTGGATTGCTCGTTAAGTTTTTTTTAACCCATCGACTGAACTTGAACTCGACTTGTAAATTATTGTTAGACTTTCATCTGATTTGTTTACTCCTCGAGCATTAGCTAACCGACGTCGATTATTGGGTCTTATTATGACTGACTTGTTTTAAAAGTTCAAACTCAAACTTCACAGCTTCATCTTATGCGATCTGAGATCATGTTTTGTTTTTTTAATTCTCAAGCATAAACAACTGAAATCTCAGATAAAATAAAATTAGTACAAAACCAAAAATAAACACACACAAAATATCGATCTTTGTAATCTGTTTAGTCTCATAAATAAAAGTTGAAATTTGATAAGAAGTGCACTCAAGCACTATCAGAGCCAACGATTACGTACAACTACTTGATATTGATAATTCAATGTATTCATGGAGCTTTTGTTGGAGTTATTATGGTTTGTTACTTTTTTAAGTGCCAACACTCATCTTGTGAAGTATCGTATTACTCTCTCTATTACACTCTCTCACACCGATCATCATAATTACCGTCTTGGCCGGCAAAGTTCTGCGTGGGTGGCAAATGTAGATTGGATTCTTTTCTCTGCTTGATAAGTGATTTGAAGTGGAATTAAATGAAAGAATTAAAAGTGGTTCAATTAGCTTTGTTAGATTTTATCGTCATAGCAGGCGTTATAATAATCATTCGGTGCCATTCAATGAAAAGCTGTGAAGAGCCAGTAACGTCCAGTAAGTCCGACATTACGAACTAGTCCAGATTAATGACTTCAGTTTGTCATTTCCTGCTGTTTTTACAATTAAATACACAAAAACCATCTGCTACAAAATGCTTCGTTCTGCTCTGTCAATTAGGTCGGGTCGACCTAACTGGGTTGCATATCATTAAATAAGCACGCTAAGACCAAAAGAATATCTAATGATGTCAAACTCCAAACGTTAATTAGTTGATTCCACATTTAAGGACGATTAATTGTTCCAAACCTATCGATAAAGCTAATATATGAAATAATATTAAAATTATTAGTTATATCACCGGCAAACAATTTAGATTTACGGTAATAATGTAATAATAATAAACTTAGAAGCTGCTTCCAACAGAAATTATCAATCTGTTAAAGAACGGATGCAATAAGTGAAACTAGTTTTCAGGCATTTTATTTGAACAAATTCCATCCACTGCAAACCATATGCAATTGATTCAACAATTTCAAAATGTGAAATCACTAGCTTTGGAATTTCAAAATACTGCTGCATATTATTTCTTAAAAATCTCACTTCGTTTAGTACCAAAGGCTACCGATAGCATTATCGTCTTCTGTATTACTTGTTATTCTGCAAAAAACTACTACACTATAACCAGCACCATCCAATAAAGTTTTTAAAACACCTTTGCTCACCTTTGCCCTAAAGCAGAGCAATGCGTTTTTATGAGTTCTAAAAATATATTTCCGGACATTCAGCGATAGTGGGTGGGCTTTGCCGAGCTTTGTGGGCGTCGGATAGGAATTGATCAATAACCAACCATGCAGGAGCAGATCATGAGACCGTTTACAAGTTATAAAATATTTTTAATCTTTCTATTGCCTTGTCACACTGATAAAGAGAAATGAATATCATAATCATTAATATTATCACTGAATTAGTAACCGTTAGCGTTATTTAAGTAGCAGGTGCTAATATGTAATTATTTTTTTTATTCGTTTTTTTTTAATATTTTCATCGAACGATGACTACTAGAATGAAATGATCCATGATCTACGATATCATAGCAGTTCCATTGTAATCCTGCTCATCATTGACTCAGAGTATAACATACTTACCGCCACTTGTTCATCATCCATGGAGGTACACTCATGCCGACGTCACCTCTTAGCGCCTCTTCCAGCGGGAATTTCCACCCAATCGCTTTCACTTCATGAGATTTGCAAAATGTCTTGCAGCTGCTCGGCTCTGTTAAATAGTTCGAACTGTCTTGTAACATGAAAGTTTGGGGTTCAAGGATATTTTTCCTTTCGTTAGGAGAGGTTTTAGGGGATTGGCAGTTTTTGGAGAATTATTTTTAAAAATGAGTTAAAGTCGGTGCGAGTGAAGGCATTCTTTCACTTACAAGCCACTCGTCTTGTCTTTCGTATTGTGCTTGTTCATTTAAGCCCCCACAAATCTTGAGATAAGTCTTTGTATGTAGGCACTGGTTCGTATTATTTTGTTCTTAAGCTTTGACTTAACACTGAAGTTAGAAACTTAATCTTACTCTGGCGTACCTTGTATAAATGCCGGAGCTTTCGACATTGACTCCCAGTACGGATGAAGAGAGTTCAAATGCAGTGGAATATCTAATAACCTGTGAAGGAGGATACATTTCTTAAATATTGTTTCATGTTGTAAACTCGGAGAAATCCATTGAGTGGGTCTTGTTTTACAAAAACTTTTCGTTCATTTTAATAATTTCATTGATAATTGTAATTATTAGTTACATTTGTTTATTATTGGCAAAGTTGTTCTGATAATTCACTCTTACATTCGAATGGTTCAAGTGTTAGTGAACTCGTGTCGGATATTAATTCCACAATTGAGTGTCAATAATTATTGACGGCAACAGGTTTCTTCTTCACTAGATGACGCTAAATGTCATCATCATTAATGACTTTTCAATAATGCATGCTTATGCGTAATTATCATTGCCTGCTGTTTACAGTTTCCAAGCCGACGGAAACTACGTCAAGGGCAACGACCACCATGGGTGGTAGCAGCGGCAATCCTTTTTGGGACTGGATCCGTTGTGACAATTCTAGGTGTCATTTCAGGGGGAAATGCCTCAAGAATCCCAGAACAAACGAGTTTGCATGCGAGTAATGTCCATTCATAATTCCAGCAGTGTGTACATGCACTAATGAGCTAAAAGGATACTCACAAATAAAATAAAAAAATAAGTCGAATAAAATAATCGATCTCATGAATTTCAGTTGTTCTAAGGGTTACCATGGAGAAACCTGTGAATTGGACTACTGGAGCGATGAAAGCGGTAGGTAGTCGTTGTTGTTTGCGTAAACTCTTAAGCTCTTTGTTGGCATTCTTGTTAGGAACAATATTCCAATTATTCTAGGATTCAATGAGAGTGCTTAATCACTAATTCATGAGATATCTAGTCAGTTAGCAGTACATCTAGTAGTAACATATATCACCTTAAAAGTGCATTTATAGCCACACATTCAACAATACAAGTCCTGAAGGTGCATTCCCATAAAACAAATCGTGCGTAGTAATTAGGTTTGTCATAGTGAACTGATGGATGAAATGATTGCGACTAACATGGCGCAATTTGCGCAATATCCGTTCGAGACGCTCGGACGGATGCGTAGCGCCCAGGCAAGCCCCCGCTCATATAGCCTCTGCACAAGGACTACTAACCAAGTCTGTCGATGAGAATCGAAGGCATATCGCTCCCCTATTGAGTGGCAAATAATGAGCATTTGATCGTTCAGTATGGAACATCTTAGAGAAGTCCGCAGGTCTCAATGTCTTCCTCATCGTCGGAGTCGTCATCATCTTACTCATCTTCATTGCCCTGGTTGTCATCATCTGCTGCTTCTCCAAGTTTGTTGTCGTTTATGTTGTTTGCTGCTGATAATATTCATATTCGAATGTAACCTTCCATAACTTGACTTTGATGGATGAAAAAAGTAATCGTTTGACAATATGCATTCATACTCTTGTAATAGTCATGTTAAGCCAAGATAACCAAGTTTTTCTTGCTTTTGACATTCTAGTAGGATTGAAGAAATGTGAGGAATGTTGAGAGAGCATGTCAAATTACTGTTATCAGCTGTTGACGATAATGTAATGCAGGGTCCTGAAGAATATAAATAGGTTCTGTTGTTATCATTCAGGTTGAAGAAGGATGTGCACAAGATTCAGACTTCTCCACACATCTCAGAGAGCAGCAGATCTCCAAATGTGGGCAGGGACCATGTTGACTCAGGTCTTCAGGTATTAATGGATAATTTAAGCAAAGAGACACAAAGCTCTTATATTTATGAGAAAACAGATAACGTTTAATAACGAGCATGTAACGTTAAATGGCACTTATAACATTATTGCAACCACTTGAATACAACAACTTCATAATAATTTAAAAAAAAAACAGTCAGTCAATGTCAAGAAAGATTTACCATCTAGTCAATCCAGAATCGGCAACAACTCCAAAGACTTTAAAAGTGACGTCATAGACCTATCAGCCCCTCCCAGCTCCCCTAGCAAAACCAGGGAGCACAAAAGCACTCAGCCCAGTCCTATATTCAGCACCTTGAGACGGAATTACGAGCCTCTCGAAGGACGAGGCAAGGTGGACAAATCCATCAAAATGAGTCCCCTCTTCAGTAAAGCAGGATCCAGTTACAGACCTTTGTCACCACCGAAGTCAGACAACAGGTCGTCCTCCTTCACTCATTACGTCATAGGTCCCCCGGAGGGGCGCAAATCCCTGCCGGCCTCCGATCCATCCGCCTCGCTCGGGAGTGCAGAGGAACGGCCGCTCAAGAGCCAATCGGAGGGAGACAAAGTCGATCCAAAGCTCGAGGAGGAATTGAAGGGTATTTTAAAAGAATTAGGAGAATACGTAAACGACAATCAAAGACTTAGCCAGGCTTCCAATCTCAAGAGGCCTGAGTTGTGAGCACTTTTAAATGTTTAGGATGACGACGATCGATTTATTTATTCAATAATCAAATTTCAACGTTGCTTTTGTACTTTTGTAAAGACTTATTCGAATGCCTTATTTGTTGCAATGTAGTCATTTTTTAAATGTTTTTTCTTTGTATGCGCTTTTCCGTTCATGCGTCGTTACTGAAAATTAAGTCGACTTGATTTGTTTGTAAATTTTTTTAAATTCCTGCTGTTCACACGAGACCTCATTAATGTACTCTCCGAATACGGGCCGTCATATTTGACATGTATGTCTATTAAAGTAAAGTGGTTTACATCTTTGCATAGAATTGTAAATTCCTTTTAAAAAATAAATCGCCTACAAAACAAGATTTAAAATATCCACGTTAGTGAAATTTTTGCGCAACCTGATAAAGGCTCAAAATTCAATAAATGTATGAAATACAAGACACAAATGAATATCATTATAACAAAAGAGTGTACAATGCAAAGTTTCACTTAATAAGTGATGCTTAACAAGGATGATTTTGTGGTGAAGGTTTCCATTGCAAAAGGTCATTTATTGCTGAGCCTTTTTGGCATCAGAGGAGTCGGATGCACCAGAGGCAAGAAGGTCCGCACAAATGATGACACACGTCAGGTCGACTCGAGTGAGTGCTGTAAGAAATTATTGAGATTCTAAATATGAGCCTCGTTGCTAAATGTTTTATTCGTGATATGAGAAGGACTCGCAATAGATCGGGCCTGTTTTGGGCTATCGGCACATGTCACTCGTGAGTGTAGAACAGAGATAGCATCAACTCAGAATCTACGTTATTGTCTTCGCCCATGAAGTACTGTAAAAAGTTATGCTTGTTCTTTACATGACAGATTCTGGCAGTTTCAAAAATGGCTGCAATTTCCAGAGCACTAGAATTCAGTGAAACTTTCTCCATATTGGTTATTATGGCCACCACAGTGCCCCTTGGCATCTTTGGAACTTGTTTTGATATCTCGTTACCATCTGGCTCTTGCTTGTTTCTGGGCATGACGAGCAGAACACTAGAAGCTCCCGCGGCCCCGCCCGTGTGCGAAAAGTATTGACTCCTCATGTAGTCGAATTCCCTCCCCGGTTCCGTTTGAGGAGCGAGCAGGGGTCTTTCGGGTACGGAGCACCATCCCATGGCATAAAATCCATCCCGATCCCAAGTGCATTTTGTTTTTTCCACGGGCGTCCAAATCATCTTCATCGTGGATGGACTTAAATACGGTTTCCTCGGAGATGCCGGCACCGTTTTTTCGGGAGCAGTTTTTCCGAGCAGATCTGCGACATTGAACTCGGTCGCATTGAAATGGAGACCCTGGTAAAAGCTCAACATCGTGGTGCCAAACTTGCAGACGTCCGAAGACGTTGCCTGGAGACCCCCTCCTGCCCACTTGTACGAGTTGTCGACCGCGGGAGCGTTCTGTAACTTTCCCGACTTGTCGGCATTGTAATATCTAAACGGAAATGAACATGCATTAAGTCACGATCGAATGTGAATGAGTATTTAAATTTTGCTCTCAAGTTATGAAGTAATCTGTTATAATTATGTTTTTAATACCTAGAACTATTTATAGTCACTAATCACTCAAAAATAAGTGGTAATGTTTATGCCATAAAAAAATACTTAATAAATCACCTTGCTCTGTTAGGCAAGATGGTTGAGTTGTTATCCAGGTGAGTATCATTAAGATGGAGTTCCTTAAAGAGATCATAAAAAATTTCTTCAATTTTTTTGCCAACAACTTTCTCAATGACAGCACTTATCAGGGTCCAGGTGTGAGTGGAGTAAAGAAACTCTGCTCCTGTAATATTAATGATTACGCAGGTTAATATTTTTATTAACAAACTGTTAAATATTATAAAATATGTTGCAGATGCTGCTACAAATTCAAAACAGTCATTTCAGATTTTTGTTTAAAAATTAAGAATTTCCAACAATGAAATCAGCCGACCTGGCTTGCTGCATAGCTCGTCGTGCTTGAAGAGATTCAAAGATTCCGAGACGGAGCCAAACCGATGGTTTAAGTGGAACTCCCTCATGTCGTAGTAGCTCTTCTTTTTCTGCAAATACGATAAACAATACACGTTGCAGAGAGATTAAGTGATAAATTTACAAAGATAGAAGTTATGACATTATGTGACATATGTAGTAATCTGTTATAATTATATTTGCAAAAGAAAATGCATTTTTAAATTCTAGTGAAAGAAGATGTTTTTCATTTTTAATGCAGTTTAAAAAATGCATTGATCGGGTTCCATGCATTCAACATGACAACGGTAATCATAATGACAGAATGAGATAATAAACAAGATACCTTTTCTTTGGAAGGCCTCGAGCAATCCTTGTCGTAATGTCTGATGCCACTCAACATCGAAACTAGCTGCCTGGTTGTTATATCCACCTGGATTCATTCGACACGATCAAAATCCATTTCAATTCATCAATTTAAGCAAGATATTTAAAGCAATTAATGCATACTAATTCCTGAAATACATACAAAAACTTAATGCAAACATAAACCTTGACTCCGTTGAAGAACTTGTCTGGCCATTCGGGCACGTAATGTTGCACGGGCAGATCAAGATCCAGTCGTCCTTCCTCGACCAGCTTAGCAACTATGGCCATTGTTACTGACTTGCTGATGCTGGCGATCCTGAACACAGACTTTTTTGAGCACCCGACTTTATTTTCGACGTCGCACAACCCGATGCCTAGAAGAGAAAACACTGGTAATTGACGTTCATTCAAGAGAATAAAACCTGTCATTGCAAGAAAATATGTAGTTTCCTAGTTTTTGAACATTAATATGCTTTAAGGCACAAAGTAGGATTCATCTTGCCTTCACTCCACAGTTCTTTGCCATCTACTGATACAGATATAGTAATGGCAGGACAGTTGTGCTCTCTCTTTAAGATAAATTAAAATAAAAGTGTCGAATGATGAAGAATCGGAGATAAGAAATATAGAATCATTATTCTACACCAATACATTTAGTTTGATTCAATAAATATTACAAGCAATCAAGTGCTACCCTGATTCTTTCCAAAAGTCCTTTTGACTTTTTGATGGCCTCTTTATAACAGATATCACCAGTAACAAAATTGTCGGGATTATGACAACTTTCAACATCTTTGCTTTTTTTAAGACCCTCATCGCAGTTCGCCTTTCGAAATAAGCTCTTCTTTAAGAGCAGGAAACAGGACAAGCCAACAGCTGACAAAATTATTAGACCGCGTTTAACTGCACCATCAGTACTGGTAACTGAGGGGGATTTAATTTCCTCCCTGCTATTGTTATTATGTCCATTGGAACTCGAACGATAACGTTGTGGTATGCCTAATTGTCGGATTTCGGGGACAAGCTTGTTTTGCTGAATCCTCAACAAATTCAGTAAGCCACCAGCGTTAAACCTCATATCAAACAATGACGAATAATTTCATACAAGTTTTATTATGAATCTCGTTTGTCGCTCAATAATCTTTAACAACGTTTTATTTTAAACATTGTAAAAGAACGAGTAAAATTCGTAATTTGAAACTGATTAGATGGAAATTCTAGAATGGGAAAATGTGGGGAGATGAAGCGGCACACTGCAATTGCAAATTATTCAATTTTTAAAAAGTTAAAAAAAAATAAAATACTTATATAAAAAGTATTATATCATTATAATACAAAATCTTTTTGGAATTTGTTTACAGAATTTAAATTTCATTTCTGTGGTTTATTGTTTATCACATGCGCCAAACCATTTTTAAATATCGTTTTTAAAGATCAAGAAATATTGCCATCGTCTTTGTTAGTGTAAGAAATTTGGATCCTCTTAGCCCTGCCATCTTAATTACAATTTGACCTGAGATAATTTTTCGAAATATTATCATATTGTAGAACCGCGATGTGGAACATTTACAAAGAGTCGGTTGGCAAAAACTTGAGCGATGCCATGGAACATTACATAGGGTTGGTAAATGCAGCAATCTTTGTTAGCTTTTGAGTTTTTTAGGATATTTTTATTTCCTTGAACGGCTTGCATCAGTTTCATTTGAGAATTGACTTAAATCAAATGATAAAAACTTATTCATCCCTTAACATCTAGTCTTCAAATCATACAATTTGACTTTTAGATGCATACTTGGGTTAAATGTAAAAGAAATGTCAAACAAAAAGTAAGTCATTCAAGACAATTTTATTATTTCTTAAAAATTACAATTTGTTGGTTATTTATAGAGGAGTTAAATGGATAATGTTTCTTTAACTTTAGGCTGAGGTTATTCCAAAAAGATACAATTGCTTTCTTAGCTTGGTGCCATTTGAAGAGGACACAAAACAAGGTTTTTATGACACTTTTGGCAAGATTTACTATTTACACGTCTTTAATTGAAACGGAAGTCATCTATGTAGTGTGTTGAAACATCAGTCTTGATTGTTAAAACTAATTTGTTATTGCATGTTAATTTATTTATAAGGGAGAAAGATCTGCTGAGAAAGATACAACCTATGAAAAGATCATGCCAGCTCTTCTGGCTGCTTATGTGGATTCCTCACTCTGCCTGTCGAAGTTAGTTTAAGTTGTTATCAGCTAACTGATAATTTTTGATAAATGTCAGGACCCTAATGTTATATCTGCCTAATACTTACATACTTAATGCTATAATTAATATACTATACTTAACCTTACTTGACCTTACTTTTGTGGGATGCTTAATGAATCTAATTGCATTGGCATTTCGTGTCTTTATTGTTTATAGCTTGAATATTATTGTTATGGTTATTGTTAGGATCATGTCTGTCGAAAGGAGATTGGAAGAATCCACCACGATACTCATGAAGGTATCCTTGCTCCTCTCCAGCAACACTCATCTCTACCTGGATGTTCTCCTGCAGTTGAGGTGTTTGGATCAGTCGCACCTGGATTTATTGAGGCCTCTCTGCAGGTACATCATGAGTTGCCAAGTGATGTATAATTAGTATAGGTGATGATCTGATCCACCAGACTAGGCAAATTAATTTGAATTTCTGAGATTAAGTTAAACTTTTTAATTAATTGTGAGTGCAGAGCAAAACAATATGTAACCAATTTGCATCGCAATGTATTCGACAGAAAGTGCCTGACACAGAAGTCAAATTGTGACCCAGAAACCTACACAAAGTACCTCGTCCTCCAAAAGAAACTGTCCTCACTCTGGCCGAAGGAGCTCTCCACTGAATTACTGGTGCGTAAGATTAATTGAAATCATTCATTAATGATGATGCAATTGATTACATTAATGATGATGTAATTGATTACATTAATGATGATGCAGTTGATTACATTCAAATTACATTATGCTAAAACAGGAGGCTTCGATGATCCTCCCACCAAGAAATTACTTAAAGTGGCTCGAAAAGGTGGACAGGAAAGCTCTGGGCTGCATAAACATTCAGAATGCAAAGAATGACAAAAAGATCAGGGACGAGCTGATGACCCATCAGAATATTTCTGTTCTCAATTCGATTTTAAACGTAAGAGAAGAGATCTTATGAATTTAACTTTGAATTTAATTTAAAAAAAAATTTCGTTATGATTTTTATGGTGCACACATTTCTGCAATGAAATTGTAATCATTAAAATGACATTTTATTTGAATCTCAATTATAGTTCTATTAAATTATATTGACACCCTTCAATTTGATGCTTAATAAATAAATTACAGTAAATGGAACTTCTATTTTTAGGCATCATTCAAGACAATCAAAGTGTTACCTCAACCTGCTGAGGTGCGTCAAAAGTTTCATTTTTTTAGGCCAATATTTTGCATTTGGTTATAATTTTTCAAAGCCTTTAAATATTTTGAGTAATATAGTCATTTTCACAATTAATGAGAAAATATACTGATTAGCATATCATCTAATAATAATGCCACTCTAAACACCCCACAACATCTATCGTTATGAACAACTTGGAAGTGTTTTCCATTCAATTACTCGAGAATATGATAATTATTATAATTATTCGTAACATTATTTGTGATTTAGACTTTTTTTCAATTGCTTACTCAATCAAATAGTTTTCTAGAGATTACGATATATTTGTATATTTCAGTCGGGAGATTGTGATTCAGAAGATATCAGGTACCTCAGCGATGACGAGCATGTATTGAAGAAGAAATGTGATGCAGAAAGTATTAGCAGCAGTGACGACGACGACGAAGATGTTTCATTTTGGAACAAAAAAAGAGATGTCATCATAAACGATCCTTCAAGCTCTTCGATCGAAGCCTCCGACGGTGACGACGTGGTCCTCATGGAAACAGAATCCGTGCACGACTCAACGTCTGAAAGTGACAACATTAATATCTCCAGTGAGAAAGGAGATGATGAGGAAAACCAAAATTCCTCTCAGGCAATTGATCTGACGTGTGAGGATGAAGAAAATAGTCAAAGTAGCGGTGGGTTTGTTGACGACAAAATCTCGGAAAAAATAGAGAGCTCACTAGTCGAAGTCTCGAAGAGTGTTGATCCAATCAACAGCTTGCTAACATCACCAGAACCTAAAGCTAGCAATCTCAAGAGGAAGTATGACGACGATGACGATGACAGTGACGGTGTTGAAGATGAAGTTGAAGGTTCAGAACGTCAATGTAAACGAGTTAAACTTTCGCTGGGACTTGAGGCTGTTGTTAATCTGGATATTGAAGATTCAAAAGATGGAAAAAGAGTTACAGAAGAGCCTAATGAATCAAAACCATTCGAGGATTTACTTTTAATCAACCATCAAAATCAAGCTGATGTAGTTATGGAAGATTGTAATATCTCAAAACCAATTGAGGAGTTACTTCCTAGCAGCCAAGAAAAGGAATCTGACATATTGGAAGAGTCTAATGTATCAAAATCAGTTGAAGATTTACTTCCTAGCAGTCATGAAAGTGAATCTTATGTAACAGAAGATTGTAATGTCTCAAAACCAATTGAAGAGTTGCTTCCTAGCAGCCAAGAAAGTGAATCCAATGTAATGGAAGATTGCAATGTCACAAAAGTTGAAGAATTACTTCCTAGCAGTCAAGAAAGTGAATCCAATGTAAAGGAAGATTGTAATGTCACAAAAGTTGAAGAATTACTTCCTAGCAGCCAAGAAAGCGAATCTGATGTAATGGAACACATGGATGCAGGTAGTGAGGAAGCTTCTGTCGAGGTCGCCATTGAAGAAAAAGTCTTTGAAGATATTGACACCTCAAATTTCGCTAGCACGGTTAAACCATACAAGAAGTCTGAAGAATCTGAGAAAGAAGAAACCATTAAAATCTCAGTAAGTAAAGAAGAGAACTTAAAAGACATCTCCTGCGAGAACATTCTCGAAGAGAAAATCCCGGAGGATTTCAACACTTCGTCACTCACGAGTCTAGAGAGTTCGAGCGAGGAGCCTGAAGAATCCGATGCGAAGGAAAGCATCGAGGTTTTAAGTGTCGACGATGGTGACGATAGCATGAAGGAAGATTCTAGTGGAAACATCTTTGAAGAGAAATTCCCAGATGATTTTTATACTTCATTTGTTACAACTGCAGAAGGAGCTCATGATAAGCCCCAAGAATCAGAGAAGAAAGAAAACATTAAAATTTTAATTGACAACAGTGGTTCAAAGTCTGTGTTCGATGGCAAGGCATCAAAATTTATTGATTTGATGGGAGACAAATATGGATCCATAGAGAATAAATGCATTATGGTCGATGACAATCTATCAAAGCCATCCTTTGAAAGTGATGAAGTTGACCAATTACCAGCTATTGATGTTGCACAAGTTGATTCAGATGAAGTGGGAATTTCTTCACCGATTCAAACGGTTTCCTCTCAAAGTGAATCGAGTATCCAAAGTTCAACGAGACAGAACCCAGCCAAAAGAATTCAGTCACCCACTCTGTCTAAAAGTAACACCAAAAGTCCAGTAATTTCTAAATCTAAGAGACATTTATCCACAGGAGAGCACAAAAAGCACGAGGAGCTCTTAATTCAATTGCCAGAAACTCCTATCAGTTCGCCTCTTACAAATAACGCATCTTCGGCCTTTGCATCTTCTCAATTGTCAGACCTTTCGTGCACATCAATAACTGATGTTCGCAACTCACTTGAACCACTCAAAGATACTGCTATGCAAGTGAACAAGATCAGTGAGAAATCATCTGATAGTTTAGAGGTTTCTGAAATCAAGCTTTCCACCGAAGAGGCATCACGACAGAAATATTCATTGAGAAGTTTCGAAAGGGTTTCCAAAATTGCTCAGCCTGGTCCAAAGACAAGAATTAGAAAGCCGGCCACCAAGGATTCGAAGCCTTCTTCTGCGGCCGAGATTCAGTCTCGCAGGAAATCGAACGAAGAATCGGAGTCGTCCACGGTTTCCAGCGTCGTAACTTTGGAGGACGTCACCGACATTAAAACTGCAGCAAAAGAGGCCTCTGAGACGTCACAAACAGGTTCTTCTCGGACGTCGAGCACAAGCTCGAAAAGGATCGTCCAGCCAAAGGCGACTTCGCGAATCCCAAGATGGACATGCAAGGAGGAAGAACCAGAATCTCAGGACAATTTGAACCCCGCACCCAGAAGGAGTGCCAGGATTCTGGGCAAAGGTTCAAAGAATTGAGAAAATCGATTGCCTATGCTGGACACTCTTACCTGTATATACCCTGTGGCCTTTGTTTAGACGATGACTCGGTAGTGTAATTGTTAAGGTCCTCGTTCGAAGACAAACATTATCCATAATTAGAAATAACTTTCCATTAATTAGTGCAAATAACCAGTACAAGTTAGAAGCAATTTGTTCTGCAATTTTCTCTGGAAATGTGATTTTATTGGCGATTCCATTCCTCGTTTGTTAGCAATTGTTTGAGTATAGCCATCTTATTTCATAATGTCTGCATTATGTTGGTATGAAATCGGTTCAGTCTTATAAAATAATTCTTCCACTGAAAGACACGATGATATAAACTTAAGTCGATAAAATTCCTTGAGAAATTGAATGTTGGAGGATTAATATGAAACACAGGTCACAGTAAAAGGTGGGGTTAGCCTATAATAAGTAACATTATAAGCAGAGAAATGAACCGATGAGTGCTTTAATCATCAATCTTAAAATCTGCGGCGATTAATCGAGGAATCCCCCAAATAGCATGGATATGGAGTGGTCGGTCTTTGATCCTTTCATTGGTTTGTATGCAAACTGCCAATGGGGTTGTGTCCACATAACTGAAAAAGTAACAACTGTATCGGTGCTTAATCTATTAAGTATTAATGTTAAAGCAAAACGTTACTTATGTTATAGAGTTTGAAATTCTTATTGTTGATATTGTGGCATAAACAGCGTGCCATAAAAATATGTGCAGGTAAATTGATCGGTTTTACTGACCTATATCGCCCTCTTGTAGTACGGCGTAGAGGTCGGAACATGTTGCGTTGCAAGACGAAGCTTGGAGTCTGATTTTCAAGGAACCTTTAATTTGAGCAAACCAAGATAGCGGGGTTTCTGGGTCAGTCTGTTGGGTTGGAAGTTCAAAAATAAGGTTTTATAAATTTATTAAAGAGATTCGTCAATGCGTTATGTTTTAATATGTAGGAAATAGGTCATATCATTGGCTCTTGGGGGAAAGATAAGTTCTCAGTAACTTTTCTTAGCAGAACCATGCAGAATTGGAAGAAAGTAGTTCAGTTTAAAACTCTCAAATAAAGCATCAAGGACTCATAAACACTTTAATAAAATCCGTTGCTTCGTGATTGGTTGAAACCGCCAGCCAACTGACCGGGGCCACCTCGACCGACGAATGGATGAATGCCGGTCGCCTGTAGAAGCTCCTCAGTACCTTGACAGCTTTCTTTTCACAATTTTCCCTGATTCAAATAATTAATTTTATGATGTGATATTCTTTGATATTAATAACATAATGTTAATAACTTTGTAATGCAATTAATAACATTTTGTAATGAAACTAATTGGAATTATTGAAACATTAATGAAATATTCATCCCTCAACATCAACCAACCAATGCATGTAAAATGAAGCAAATGCATTATGTTTTTGAGTCAAATATTTTGCAACGTTTAGTAAACTGGGGTCATCGAAGCTGCTGGAGAATAAACACGGAGGTGTTTGCAACAGAATCGGGTCGTCTAGATACAGCTGCCAACGAAAAGTTAGATTTGTAGGTCAGAAATTCCAATTAAAGCTGGCAAACATTGAGACCCTCATGAGGAATTGAAGTGTGAAATGTTTCCTGGCAGGCCAGTCATTAGTAGCACCAGTGATGATGACTGGGATGTTGGGGACCAAGTATTTATGGAGTGCCTCCTTCCCCAACAAGTTTGACAGCTTTGGAATGACTTGGATCGTCCGACATGTCTGAAGTTAATTATTTCTGAAGATTCTAGTTATTGTGTATTTGTAATTTTATTTAATATAAAAAGATTCTTAAATCCTCAAAATGCAAGTTTTCATTTAGTAATGAAATTTCCAGTGCTTCTTATGGTATTCTTTCACTAGACAAATTTGTCTGTTTAGAGATGGAATCTTTTCAATAAACTCACAGAACAGTCATGGTTGACTTGGGGGTCGAATTTCTTGTCGTAGAATGGGTTGGGCATAAAACAATTCTTTTTGTAAATTGAGGTCCAGTCCCAAAATGGGAGGAGCTAAACAACGTAATGCATAATAATATTATGTAAATTAAATGTATTAACATATAAATGACTATTGTAGCAGAATATATTTATGTTGAAGCATGAGAATATCTTAAAATATGTATGATCATCGCGATTGAAACGTTTTATGTAAATCAAAAATATAAATCGATATATTGTAAGTAGATCATGAAAATATAACATGCCTTTATGAGAGAAAGCCTCAGAAATGCAAAACCAATCTTGGAACAGCAAAGAAAGTATGTTGTGACGACCACTAGCAAGCAGATGGCAAAAATAGAAAATATCTTAATTTTGCATCTTTTCTTCCTTTTCGTATGTAAATATTCGTCGTATGATATCACCGATAGCTCTTTAATTCTATCCTTTTCAATGCCATGATCGAAGGCGTAATCAATTAATCTTGAAATTTCTTCTTCCAAGACTTTTAATTTGCTACGATCTTCCATATTTTAAGATATTCTCATGCAAAATTACAACAGCCATACTCTACTACGACATGACCACATTGGCATCACCGTTTTCCAAATAACAAAGCGGACCAGTTTTTGTTTTCTTAGTGATCGTGATTATAAATGATGATGCAAACTAAATTACAAATTTTCAAACATATATTTAGCAAATGTATGTTGACCTTTAATAGTACTTATTCTGAATGTACCTTACAAAGTCTAGTCCCACCAACTCGAGTTGGCCGTGACAAATTATTGGATAAATCAGATGAATGAAAGACGGACCACTTAAGGTTAATTAAGTCGTTAGCAGACTCTAAAACTGTCAAAAATATTACTTTTTGAGATATCAAAATTTAAATATTAGCATTCAAGTTTATAATTAGACTTTTAAAAAAGGGCGCTTTAAATTGTTGGTCGAAGCTTCTTTGTTTAGGTAATTTCATGAAATTTCGATTTCGATTGCAGTTGATTGTTTCACATTAACCTTAAATATATCGAAGAGATGGCTGGTGACATTTCTCAAAATATCCAGAAAACTCTACAAAACAACGATAACCTGCTGCCCATGCAAGACATGATCGAACATTTTGACATTTTGAACGCCGTCTTGCTAGACGTACAAAGTTCGTATTTGTGGTTAAAGTATTTCGGGATTGTCGATTTTATCGGAATTGATGCCTTTTATTATTCAAAGTGATAGCTTGTTATAGGAGTTTTATTTATTATTTTATTTCATTTTTTAAACCCTAGGGTAATTGCTTATAAAATAATATTCGAAACTAAGAAATGCACAAACGCTAGAATTTGAAGATTTCGTACATTTATTTAGTCTTACACATTAGCAAATTTTATACTTTCAAAACAAAAAAATGTCAGGAAGCAGTCAACTCTATGACAACGATGTCAAGGAAAGGAATCATGTAAGGGAACGTTTGACACATGCTTTAAAGATGACCCTTCCTCACTTAGGTTAATTAAGTACAAGTTATTGACTTGTTGCGAAATGAATGACACAATTATTGGTTATTTTGATTGTTATTATTATTATTCTAAATGGAATATTATTTATGATATTTTGATTGAGCAGTGATTGCTATTGTGCTAACCGATATAATAATGTTAGTGGAATCACCATCATAATCTATTGCTATTATCATCATAATTATAGTAATAATAATAATGTATAAATTATAATAATAATGTAAAAATTATAATAATAATGTATAAATTATTATTATATTTATTATTTATATTTATATTAGTAATAATTAATATTGCTATTATAAATAGATTCTTTGAACGAGGAGGAGAAGGGCTTGGAGCCGTTTGGATCGATGGTGACTGAGTTGGTTACAAAAAAAAGTGATCTCAACTTCTCATTGAAAACATTCAAGAAAAAAGAAAAAAAGAAAAAAAGAAAAAAGACAAAAAGACAAAACTCATTGTGTTGTATAATATGGCATTGCTATTGTTATTATTACCTGATTATTATTAGTAATGTTTTTTTATTAATATTATTGTTATTAATATTAATATTAATATTATTATTATTATTATTATTATTATTATTATTATTATTATTATTATTATTATTATTATTATATTATTATTATTATTTTCATCATAATCATCACCATTCGATTGCTTGCATTTCAAAAGTTAGACTAGTTGCCTCGTCAGTTTGATGTCATGTCAATTATCCATTCCGTTCAAAACGACCAGTAATAACAACAATAACGACAATGGTTCAGGGACAGGAACAGGACAGATCAGGAATGATGGATGAACTGATTAAAAGTTGGACAAAAGACACCTTGGTCTCCGCGTACTTTTACGATGTTCGCCTCTCCATGACCGAGGGAGATCCCAAGTATCGACCGATTCTGAAGTTCAAGGACGTCAAAACGAGGATCTTCTGTGACCTGACCTTGAACAACAACATTGTGGGTTGTTGTCATGACTTATAATATAATCCTAAATCCAAAATGAGGGGTGTAATTTTTAAAAATGAGAATGCGTGATGAATAAATTGCTGATGATTCAAAGTCATCAAATGACAAATGCTTGTATTTGTTTTTGTTTATAAGTTTGCCTTAAAAAATAGCTTGTTACAATTTTAAATGACCTGTTGTAATAGTTTGCAATATTAATTCTAATAGTGTAATGATTGTAAATGTAATGTAATAAAAATATGATATATTTGATAATATTTAATAAAATATGATAACAGCCTTATAATCTCTCTTTGATAAACGAGTGATTTAAATTACTATAAATATTAAATGACATTGATTCAATTTAATTATTAAACAAAATAAATAATATCAATTTAATTAAATTATCAAAAAATTAAGCTCTATTAATTCTATTCACAAATAATTAATTAATCGCAATTCATAAATTAATTCTTTGAGAAATTATTTGAACCAATCGTTGACAATTGTTACAATTGTTACAGGGCAAACACGCATCCGATCTGATGTCTGCTTATGCCAAGTGGGACGACAGGTTCCAGTTGCTCTGTCATTCCATGAAGCACCTCACCAGGGTAATTATGATGATGATGATGATGTTGATGATGGTGGTTATAGTGATGATGATGCTAGAAATGGTGGTGATGATGATGATGATGTGATGGTTGTACTGATGATGAAGATAAAGACATTAACAAAGCATAGTAAAAAGTTACAAAATCTTTTGAAAATGTCAAGATTTGCAAGATAGATCGATCTGCGAAAGGCGGACTTACCAATTATGCTTACATGATTATGGTCGTCTACTTCCTTCAGAAGACGATGCCACCTGTGTTACCTGTATTACAAGAGGTTGGTTGTTAATACATGGCATTTGATTTAGTTTTTTGGGGGCCTTTTGTATCAATAAGGTAAAATGACATTTTACAATGTGATAGCGTAAGGCAGACTTAAGGAAGCTTATTTTTTGTTTTGTTTTGAAATGAATATTATAATGGATATTATAATGAATATTATAATGAATATATAATTTGTGTTGTTTAACTGTTTCGTTGTTTTAAGAAAAAATATTATAAAATGCATATCTAGTATATCTTCCTCCGTGTTGAAAAGTAATCTTGAGTCCTTGACAACCGATGTTGCCAAGCAACGTTTCTATGGTAACCAATTTACAACTGAATTTCATAATAAACTATTCCATGGCTGATTTATCATCCACTGAATCTTGTTTACCTTCAATTTAACTGATGGAATAATTTTTTGCTTCCTAATGATGATAATATTGGTGAGGATGTGGATTAATATTAATTAATTAAAATATGATTAGTAATTAATGCAAAATTATGTCACATCACAATTATTAATATTATTACTCATCTTTTTAAAGATCTCTGCTGGAGTAATGGATTCCACATCTGTTGATGGCTGCAATGTTTCGTTCTATAACGAGGAGGGACCTGGAGTAAATTAAGATTCTGATTATAATGATGATGATTGTGATAATAATTAGTAATCAAAACATTTAATATAACAAATAATTTAATAAAAATGATTAATATAAAGATAATAATTATAATTATATATTTAGAATACAATATAGTTATTATAATAATTGTAATATAATTATATTTATAATTATTTATTATCATTAGTTTTATTTTTATATAATATTTATTATTTATATACAAATGAATAATATGTTTTATTATAATAATTATTGCCTCGCTCGTATTAACCGCTAAAACCCAACCCAGAGACATGCCAGGCCAAACAACAGGAGTGCCGGTCAGTTGTGGCTGGAAATGTTGAGGTTTTACGGCTTCGACTTCAAATTCAAGAGAGTAGTTTCCATCAGCACGATGGCAATCATTCCGTGGAACGAACCTTCGCTCGTCGTCCTCGATCCGTTCGACCAGGGAAACAACCTCTGCGAAGGTCTCGGAGAGACGAGTGAGCGAGCAGAGTTTTATTGAAATTAAGTTGTCGTAATCTTAAGTCTGACCTAATTGTTAATATCATCTGCTTCGTCGTCCCCAGTGATCTCTTGTATAATGCAAGTTTTCAAGAAGGCTTCGGAAAGGTTCAGGACGCTGCCCGGGAACTGGGAAGGTCAAATAAAGGTCGTAGTTGTTGTTGTTTTACAATATATAGCTTAAGCATGGTTATTAATATTGATGGTGATGGTTGTTATGGTGATCATGGGGATGAATAATAATGCAGTCAATAGTATTAATATCACACGTGGGTATACTCAAGGATTTTTTTCTTTATTTGCATTAATTATTATAATTAGTGAATATTAATCAGGATTATTTCTTCAATCCCAATGCATTGGTTGGATCACTCACTCCGGAGACGGAGCATGAATCAGAGTGAGTCATCGTGGCATTTGACTTCTTGTTAAGATCAAAAATGTTATTTTTTATCTTTTGACTTAATATTAATATTCTAAATAATTGGTTTAGTTTTGTAACCTGTCACTTGAGCCAGCATGTGACTACATCTGGCTTAATTATTAGAATGTTATAATTAAACATATTATAAATATAAATAAATTAATTGTAAATATAATGTTATATAAAAATAATTATAATATTATACTAATTAATTATATAATATATATTATTATAAATATAATAAATAATATAGTAATAATAATAATAATAATAATAATAATAAATAAATATTATAATTATAAATATAATACTGTAGTCATCCTTCATCTGTTTTATCCAACCTTCAATTATTATTTATTATTTATTAGACCTACCAAACGTAGCTCTCCAAAGCAGGGTCAAAGAAATAGCAAAAAGCAAAGGCCACGTTGAAGGCATGAAAATAAATGAATATGTAGATGAGGCAGCATTTATTAAGTTTAATTTTTATAATGCTTGCTTTTCTAACCATTATTTTTTTTATTCTATCTAACATCTTGTAATATACAATTGTTTGCGTAATATATATAATTGTTTTAAACAGTTGTCATTGTAATTGTCAGTAATCAATTGGTTAATATTATAATACAATGCAGCATAAATCTTTACGTGTCGATAACCATTTTCTATCAAGCTCATCATCATTCCAAGCTTTATCATCAAGCTTTTATCATTTGTTTCTCAAATTTGTTGAACTGTTAACATTCTGTTTCATTGGACTTTCATAACAAAAGTGTGGATTAATGTCCTGGTGTTGGGTTCAATGATGTTCAATGATGTTCAAACCTCATCCGATCAATGTATGGCCTGTAACTGCCTTATTTTTAATAATGTACCGTGATACCCTATTTTCATCAGCACTTTTACAGCCTTATGATATTTGTAGCTTTTTGTTGTAATTTCAATAAAAAGCCTGTTTGAAAGTGTTACTTTGGAAGGAGTAAATTCTGAAATGTAACGTAATATATAAAATAACTCAATAAACTTTAGTTATTGTTAACTGCCCAGTAACAAGTGAATTTATTACAATGGAAAAAGCTTAAATCTAACATTCAAAATGTCAAATCTAAAACTCGACTGGTTGTTTGGGTTGTGCAATTAAATTCTGTTTATGACTTTTGGGATGATTCAAGCAGTAAAGTTACATTATCATTAGCAAAAACGCTGTCACTAACTCGTGAATATTACTTTACTGACTCTCAAATAAGAAAGCTGCTTGAGTATTTCGAATTACCAACACAGTATTCATTAAATTCATAGGGTCAGATCGCTTGAAAAGGTGAAATATGTTGAAAATCAGTGGTACACTATTAATTACATCGTCAAGTCTCGTCCACAATTACATATTTCGATTGAATGATCAAACTGAAAACATTTGCTATTCAGTTATAAAAAAAAATAATGTCCACCAAAACAACAAAGTTTATCTAAATTAAGTGCCACATTTCATAAAACTTTAGTGCTTCTCATAATGCGTATACAATAAACAATTAATGCTTTTGTTCATAAACTTTTACTTTACTAATGTTATCACATTTTATTAGCCTTAATTCGACTTTAATTAAATATTAATCTTTCCACTTGAAGACCCTCAGTGTGCAATGAATGCCAAAAATGATCATGAAAAAATAAGTAAATGTTATGTTCTTGGCCCTCAAATTAGCTCCAAAGTTGATGTTATTAAATAAAATATATGACATTTCAGCAATTTGATCTAGTTAAGAGCTGAGCTATCTTTCCAGTTTTTCAGAAACCCAAGTAAATTGCATCCATATCTCTTTAAAGTTCTTGCAATTAGCTTGAAGTTAGCTTGTAATTTAGAGATCTTCATTTGAAAGTCAACTGCATTTTAATGCACTCTTATTAACTCTTATAAAAGTCTCCAAGTCTCCATGCTAAATATTCACAAAATACTGACTTGATTTATTCTTTATTTAAAGACTTCTAATTTGTCATATTGCACGTTTCTAGGTAATCAACTGATTTGTAGTCAGCACGCATTTCGAAATTTTATCAACTTATGTTTTCAAATGTTACAATTCACTATTTATTATATTGGTAGAAAGGTTGAGGACCCATAAGGACGAGCGTTATTATCCCAAGATTGAGCGATCCTGTGTAAAGTATTTCGCCCGATAAAGCTTCATTTTTAGGAGAAGCAGGTAATTTGTGTCAAATTCCTGATTGTTTTTATATTAACAATAAATCTCATTATCAATATTCCATCTACTTAATGATGCTCGTGTAAACGAATGAATGCACCGATGATAATTCCGCCATGGTATAGCCTCGTTGAACCCACTTTTGTTTTTGGATTCGAATTCTTCACGTAGCAACGTTTATATTTTACACATCAGAATCGAACGTTTAGTCAGTTATATTTGCAACTTTTGCCACACAATGCAAGGACTCACATCAGTATGGTTTTATGTAAAAGTACCTTCTTAGGCAATTCTTCCTAAAAACATGAAAGAAACTTTTTAAAATGGTGAAAAGAAAAATTATGAATCTTTCTGAACTTATGACCACATAGGCACAGCCAAAACACAAAATGCTTTTCAAAAGCACTGGGCACATGATTATGTGTATGGTTGAAAATTCTGATTTACCTTCTGTTGAAAGACTAAATGCATTAAAAGTATAAATCACTTGATTGAGTATGAAATTAAAATCCACTGGATTCTACATTGAAATAGACTTGCCAATAAATTTGTTAATAAGTTAATTAACTTAATACCTGCTCAATTTTTCTCATTAGCCAGGCAGTCATGACGGAAGATCAAGAGAACCAGTCTGCGAAATATCATCTAGGGGACATGTTGTGGGGGAGGGTCAGTGGTCATCCCTGGTGGCCTTGCATGGTGGCTAAAGGACCTGATAGCCCAAGTTACTGCAGAACCATTAAGAGTAGGATTGACGTATTTTGACTATTTCCACATCCATTTCACTACATTTAATTGTTTTATTTTTTAATGAATTTAATTATATCTGTTATCACCTGTTAATCATACATCTGGTTTAGTTTCTGAATAAATGTTTTGATCACGATGACGCTAATGGCACAGTGTTTAATTTTGACTGCACAAGTCTCTGAAGTCTCTTTTTGAAGAACAAATTTACAATTTGAACTTGCTCTCGATCGACAGGAAGGCAGAACATCCAGGTTCGATATCACGTTCAGTATTTTGGAGAAGAGAACGAGAGAGGGTGGTTAGCAGAGGCCAGTCTCATGCCTTACGAGGGTAGGGCAGCATTTGAGAAGATGCAGGAGGAGAGACTGAATCCAAATGCAGGTGAACAAAGTCAAACATAAATTTTAATTATTTTAATTATTGTAAAAGTAATGTTTTATTAATGTATGTTATATCATATCTAGAAGATTAGGACGGCAGTTTTAATTATTGTTTGTTTGTTTGTTTATTTGATTATAGTCCTTTGCATAACAGAGATGATTCGGACTTTAATTATTGTTTATTTGCGAACTTCTTATTGCCGAACTCAATGAATAAGTAGTGGTGATATATGTTAAATGTATTGGCCAGCCAATGCAAAGATTAGCTTTGGCAACGAAGCCTCTAATTACATCTTCTTCGAATCTTTATATTCCAGGAGGCAATCCCAGCAAGAAGGACAGAAAAAATTATGTCATCGCCTTTCGCAGGCAGAAGTCTTGGAGCACGGCCGTGGTTCAGGCAGAGGAGGCCCTGGGGCTCAGTTCGAACGAACGCCTGGAAAGGTACACCTTTGCCTACCCTGCCGTAACAGAAGATCAACAAACGCCAAAGACAATTTCCCCCAGGAAGAGAAAGAGGCTCAGTTCGAGTAGGAGTTCGATAGACGGCCTCGATTCGTTGAACGGATTTCCTAATTCGAGTCGGTCGGAATCTCTGATCGAGATGCGAGAGGGCGAAACGGAGGAGGGGAACGATACGGATTCCAGTAGTGCCGCCGTATCCCTCGCTCGGACCGGCGTCAGATCCGGCCGAGCCATCAAACACACGAGCAGGTTTACCAAACACCTTCAGGACATCATGAAGAAGAAGAGCCGCAATTCGCTTCAGAAGTTGTCGACTCCTTCCAACTCCCAGGACTCGTCTTTCAACACGTCAAACTCCCGAGACCTTCCCGGTGACTCGCCCGTCATAAAAATCGACAGGTCAGAGCAAAGTCCTATTCGTCGAATTTCTCAGTCTTTAACACGGGCTTCGAACCTCGTCCCTACCACGGTCGTTACGCTTTCGTCCGTCGCGACGGCACTACCTGCCGTTATGACCGGAGTAAATAGTCACGAAGCACCGATAAAGATCGAGCCAGTCTCAGATCCATTTATGGAGGCACAGATGCTCCATTTGCAGCAACAGCAACTACTTTTACAAAACAATCAGCAACTTCAGCAGCAGATGAGACAGCTTCCACAACAAAATCATCAGCAAAATCAACATTCACATCAACAAAGTCAACAAAAGCAGTCTTTTTCTGTCATCTCTGTCAAGCCTCTCGACTCGGAGCGAGATGCCAACCTCCAGTGTGCAAGACCTCCGAAAAAACGTCAGAAAGTCAATCATGTCTTCAGCCAAAAGGTCATACTCATCACGCCGATACCCGATATGCAGGATGAGCCGTCGCCCGTCAAAGAACCGGTTGCCCCAGTCATCATTCAACCTAAATTGATGAGTTGCTCTGTGGCCGTCAACACGGACATTGACATGAAGTGTCTCGACAGGATGCTTACCGAGTTGGCCGATCGAGGGTCGGAGACTCAGAGTCAACCAACGGAATTATCAGCTGATAATGTGGCCGAACAGCCAATGGAATCCACGGGTAATGGGGCCGAACAGCCAATGGAATCCATGGTTAATGGGGCTGAACAGCCAATGGAATCCGTGGGTAATGGGGCTGAAATGCCAATGGAATTGGCAGATAAGGTGGCCAAACAGCCAATGGAATTGGCAAATAAAGTGGCCGAACAGCCAATGGAAGTTGGAACATGCGATGATTTGCATTGCATAGCCAATGTCAGTATCTCAGAAACAGAAGTGCCAAATAATCAGAATGAAGTCGGTAATATAAATGGTGAGTCTCGTGCTGAAGAGCATTTGACAGACAAAATTGACGAAGCAGATAACAGTCAAAATACCACCTCAAATGAAGTCATTGTTGATTCTTCTCCTAATGATTTGGCATCGAGCGCTTCTATCCTGGAAGGTGTCGACGAAGATGTGGACATGCAGGCAAACGAACTAGCATCACATGGTCCTGCGATGTCAACGTCTAAACTTGAAGAGGAAATTGTTGACAACACTAACGAGATTCATGACACCACAAGAGATGCTACGAGCCCCACTTCAGCTGAAGGACATACATTGGAAGATCTGGAAAGCATAAACGATGTTGACGCCCATCCCACAACCGGCTATGCTGATCTGGATTCTCAAGAACATCCCCACGAAGAGACAGAAGAGATCCACTCTCTTGGGAGTGAGGAAGCCGTCGTCAGCACCAACGGTTCGAGTACGCCAATGTCCGAGGAAGACATGTTTCACAGTTGTTCCGAAGAGGAAGACCACAGATATCAAAAACCAACACCCAAGGCTACCATGAATGCTTCAGACTCAGTTGTTAGAAGTCCCCTTTATGGGGTCATGCTAAAAGCAAGCCCCAGGCATGTTGTAAAACCTGTGGAGGTTGTTATTGAAGAGGTTTCGGAGTTGACTCTGACAAAAAGAATTTGTCATCAATGCAATTGTCGAGGGGAGGATCTTGTCGAATGCCAGGGACCGTGTCGGGGTGTCTTTCACCCGTCATGCCTAGGAGTTTCTATGTCTTCGCAGAGACCCATCAAATGTGACCATTGTACTACAGGTGCGTACTAATGAGTTTGATTTATTATAAGTACTTTTTTTGCATTACAGGTTTTAAAATAGAAATAAAATAGTTTTTAGGTTAATTCTCTTTCTAAGTACATCAACCATGCTTTTAAGTAACTACTTTGTAAAATAATAGATGGAGACAATTGTGAAGTGGTTTTATTAAATAAATAAATAAAATAACAATTTCTAGCATTGTGTTTGCAGGCTGCCACATGTGCTTTATTTGCAAGACCTCGAGCCTAGATCTCGTTGCCTGCAGTGCTCGGGATTGCGGAAAATTTTACCACAAAGAATGTCTCTCCAAGGTCTCGCCGAAGAGCGCCATCACTGCTTTCACCAATGGCTTTGCAAATTCATTCACCTGCCCTAGACACATGTGTCTGACGTGTGCCATGGAAACAGGGAAGAATAACGGAAGAGTTGTGAAAGGTGAAGTTTTAAATAGGATGAATGTTTTCTAATTGATTTCTCACAATGTTTTCTAATTGTTCGTTCCCGTAGTAACAGCTAAATTATTAGATTATATTTATTAAATACTGTTTTTATTGATTTGGAGTTTAATTTGAAAAGAATTACATTCACAATTAAATTCTGCTTTTCAAACTGGAATCTCTAAACACCGACAGGCACAATGTACAAGTGCTTAAAATGTCCAAAGTCATACCATGCCAACCATTACTGCCTTCCTGCCTCCTGTGAAGTCGTCGACGGTCTCGACATCATTTGCCAGGCACACCTGAGCCACACGGAGTTCAAGAAGTGTGCAGAGTTCTCGTGCGACTGGTGTGCCGTGTGTTTTGAAGGTCAGCTAAATAATTAAATTTAAATTTAAAATTAAGTCTTCATATCATCATCAATAAAGAAGCATCTGCTTAGTTGATATTGTTGACATTTAACATTTATTAACGAATATTTTTATTTTTAATATATTGTTAAAATGTTGTAAAAAACGCACCAACACCTTGACCTTAACATCTTCTGTACGTTCAGGTGACAAGTTCAACGAAACACCTGACCTAATAGTTAATCACAAAAAGAAGCAGTACCAAGGTTGTCGACCTAACGAGAGCCTGTTCACCTGTAGCACTTGTCCTTTATCTTTCCACCCTTCGTGCTACAAGGTGTCTCCATGCACTGATGCGTGGAGTTGCAAGGAGTGCATCGGTGGAAAAACCATCTGCTATGGTGATGTTGTCTGGGCTAAGATGTCTAATTATAGGTTTGTTGGGAAGTTCTTTAGGACGGATGTTTGCAGTTTGCTATTAAATTGGTCACAACAAATGTTTATAATTAATGCTTGGCATTTGTTTTCATGACAAAAAGATTAATATTTTTAAAAGCAGATTACTATTATTAGAAAACCTTCATTAGCGATGCTATGCATATTCTGGCCTTATAAATTAATTATTATTATTATTATTATTATTAACTTTTTTTCAAGATGGTGGCCAGGCAGAGTTCTGCCCTCCAAGGAATTGAAGGACAAGAACCACAACTTTGTCTCGAGCAATCACTGTCCCGGTGATGTGGCCGTTCAGTTTTATGGCTTAAAGCTGGTGTTATGGGTACCCTGGTACAGGTAATTGAAGGCTTATTCTGAATTTTTTATCTGCTAGGGTTGATTTAAGAGCTGCTTCTTTTACCTGTTTTATGAACCAATTAATTTCATTAATAATTAATAATTAATACTTCATTAAATGATCCAGACTACTGAGGTTTGAGGATGGTGAACACCTAAGTAGGGACTATGCATACAGGCATCTCACTGACGTCTACGAAACTGGTTGGAATCTATTAGTTAATTAATTTAATTATTTATTTTCTTTATTATAGCTCATACTGAAATGCACTGTTTTATAGCTGTGTCGGCCGCTAGTACATTTAACGAGAGCAGGACTAATCAAAAGAAGAATGAACTTTTACTCGATCAAAAATCCGGGTCAAAACCCACCCCATACAAACATGTCAAGGTGATTATTGGGTCGAAATTATCATTATATTATTTCACGTAATACGAATCTCATGTTTTGAGCTGTAGCTATGCTGAGACTCAAAAGATGTCTTAACATCTTATCGATGACCTAATTCGGAGCATTTGCTCTTTTGTAACTTTTACAGACAAACATACCACTCGGGGGCGTGGAATTAATGAAGGTGCCACCTTCCGAGAGTCCGGTCTGCCATTGCGTCCCGGACGAGCAGGGCTTTTTCTGCGGCCCCGATTCCGATTGCATCAATCGTCTGATGCTCTACGAGTGCCACCCGATGATCTGTCATGGACAGAGCAAGTGCCTCAATCAGAGGTTCTCTAAAAGGCAGGATGCCAACATCAAGCCCAAGAAGACCCAGGAGAAGGGTTGGGGTTTATTTGCCCAGTCCCCGATAGAAAAGGTAGGTTGCCTCCTTAAGGAGATTTTGCACTTATTGATTTGCCTTTAGTGGCTCGCAATTATTCAGTCACAACTTTCTTACATTATCAATTCATTTATGATGTAAGGTTTGTTGCCTTTGACAATGAGTGCATAAATGTTTTTTACAGGGTCAGTTTATTGGCGAATATGTCGGTGACCTCATAGATTCAAAAGAGTGCAAGAGAAGATTGGAAGAGGCCCAAATCAATGGCATCAAGAACTTCTACATGTTGACGCTCGACAAAAACAGGTACTTCTATAGAACTTACATGTACATAACATACTTTGACCATGCCCGAGACGAGCTTTAGCAAATTTGGCGTGCAACTTTTTTTTAGAATAATCGATGCCGGTCCAAAGGGTAACTATACAAGGTTCATGAACCACAGCTGTGAACCCAACTGCGAGACACAAAAATGGACCGTGTGCGGCGACATCAGGGTCGGCCTTTTTGCTCTGAAGGATATACCGGCAGGTAGGCTGGTTATTACCTCGTTAATATCATATTGTAGAAATATTAGGACGACGATTTTTGAGTCAAAGTAAAATATATTTAGTTGCTGTCATCTTTATGTAAACATCATTATATTTAACATTATTTAATATTGGTGGAATGCTTCTGCTGATCTACAGGCACAGAGTTAAACTTCAATTACAACCTAGACTGTTTTGGTAACGAAAAGACAAAGTGCAAGTGTGGTTCATCCATATGCAGTGGGTTCCTAGGAGTTCGACCGAAGGTGAAACTACAATAGTATAATAATATGATAGTGACGTTTAAAGGAATAACGATGTATTTGTTATTTCATTTCAGACTGCCGTAGCTGTCGAAATTGAAAAAAAGTCACAAGAGACGAAACTGAGGAGAGAAGCCCTCGCCTTAAATCAACAATTAAAGAAAAGAGGTAGAAAACCGAAGCTGGTTGTATAAACCAAGATTTATAAATGCCGATCGTTAAAATTGACCGTCCGTTAAATTGCCGGAAATTATTTGAAAAGGACTATTTTGATTCTTGTTATGGATTGTCAGGAGTCGTACGTATGCTACTCGACTATTCATTAGCAGAATGCATTTAATATTTAATAAAATTGTCACACTGTAAATCGTTCCATTTCCGATAAATAGCTTATTTTTCATCAAGGGATGTCATATAATTTTGCTTAACTTGCTTTTTGAACTAATAAATTTTTAAAAGTATTGTTTACAAAAATTCCAAAGATGGTACATTTTTAAAATATGGCTGTTATGTTACTTTTACTGAGTTTCGTAAAGTGGGGGAGAGTTTGCGGCACCTGTGCATCTGATTTTATTGAAATAACATACTTTGCGTTGGTTATTTGTTGATGAGAAGGTTTTATCTGGATTACTTTAGCGTCAGTGTAGTTAACTTAACGTCATCTTATTTAGCTCGTTAGACGGTGTTTTGAGGAATTATTAGTCTTTTATCGTCACAAGAAGTGCGTTTTAACTTATAGAATTTTATATTTTCGTTTTCATGATATTGCCAAGTAAAGAATGGCATTGACGACAGATAGTATAGAGAAGGATTTGAAAAAAATTCTAAATATCAGTTCAATTGCAAAAGTCGACCTTGAGAAAAAAGTCGAAACTGATCGCCTCCCAAACGGATTCCATGCGAATGGTGCTTTTGCTCCCAAAGCAAATGCTACAGCCGACTGCTCGGGTGATCATGGCATGATTAAAGAGAATAGCAATGCTGCAAAGTTAAGAGGGGATGGATTCAAGAAATACCCAAAGAAGGATCACTTCAAACCAGGGAATATAAATACAGATGGTTACAATGGCCACAACAGCAGCTCTGATCCCGATATAAAATTTAGCAACAAAGGCAAACGAGATCAGATTGCAAATGGTTTCTACAAAAATGACAATAAAAACTCAAACCTTGTCTTTATGGGTGGAAATAAAGGTGAAATCAATGCAAAAGACAATTTAAATGAGATCAGATCGAAGAACAAAAACAGAAGAGCTGGGGATATTCTGTGGAGAAAGAAAAGAAACAAGCAGGATCCCATTCTGCTGGCAAAGGCCGAGCCTACGAATTGCTTCGATAAGAAAGTCGACGCTGCCGACGACTCGGAAGCACAAAAACAACATGCCGTGTCGAAGAGAAGCTCGAAGGAAAAGGCATTTCAATCGGCACTAAAATCGGGTGACGACGACGAAGACGATGAAGATCAAGGTTAGAATCGAGAGTGTTGCATTTACAATTTTCGAATTTAATTCTATTCTTGCAATGATGACTTGATTATGAAGATCAAGCTGATTGTTGCATCAGAGACATTTATTTCTGCTTCCCAATTGATATTTCTTTGCTATCTTTGCTAGAGATCATGCCTTGTGTTTATATTTTATAGTGTTCACAATGGTAACATAATTTAGGATTTTAAGTGCCATCTTCTGATGCAGAGAACGATAAAACCAATTAATTTGTTTGTATTGACCATTTGTTTAAATGGTCCTTGTAAACATATGTAAACAAAACATCTTTAATTTTACAGAGAATCCATCATCTACTACAAACTCTTCAACGATTAAATTGCTAAAGGTTGTTTTTATTCTTGGATATTTTTTTAAAGTATGCTTTCAATTAGCCTGGCTAAATTTCAGGCCTTATTTAATATTTTGCATATTTTACAACTTTTACTTTTACCCTCTGGTGTTTGCATCTGTTGGTTTGCTCATGTGAAATTCCCGATTCTACGGCAATTACATTTGCACTCTTAAATGAATGTTGTGCTCCTACAAATGAAGATATCGACAACCATCTATTGAATCCAAGCTCATTTACTAACTCATTATGAACAGAGGGCTGTGAATGGTTTGAAGTCAAATTTGCTAAAATGTTTGCACGACGATCGAGTTCTGGTCGGGAGGTTTCTTAAAGAGTTCTCCCTCGAATGAGAACCAGAACCAAATAGCAATGTTGCCTTGCTAGTAGAAGCTTTACGCGTCATCGGAAGGACTTTTTTTTGTATTATGTTGCATTTAAAAAAATTGTATTCTTTTACATTTTCCATCTTTCCATCCATGCTTGATGAGTTATGATAAGTTTCTTGGCCGGAGTTTTTGTTTGTTTTTTTAGGCTGTGCACTTCATTTTGTTATTCTCTACTTGAAGCTCTGTGTTTACTAATTGTTCAGAGATAGCATTCATAAGGATTAGATGCAGGCTTAATGGTGCTCATTGTTATGATCTTTGCATTCAACAGTGCATTATTTCCTTCTGCTGATCATTAATTCTCTAACGAATTGATCCTGATCACTTTAAGAATACAATCGAACTTGTTCTGTGATTTCTAAATGAAAAAAAACTCTCCACAACTTCCAACTGATGACCAAACCTAGAGCTCATCCATCCACTTTGAGGATTTCACTTTCACACTATCACTATCTATCTAATCATCTGTCCATTCATTCATCCATGCATTTATACATCCATTAATCAATCTATCAAATTCCAACTAGTCAAAAGTCAGTATTTAAGATTTAATGCTTAACACGCTAGGTTCTTGCCGATTCATATTTTGAACTCGCTGAATGACTGCATTATTTGTTTGTGCTAGATTATTTGTTCTCATTATTACTAATTTAATAATAATTTACATAATAATTCTCATTATTACTAATTTAATAATAATTTACATAATAATTCTCATTATTACTAATTTAATAATAATTTACATAATAATTCTCATTATTACTAATTTAATAATAATTTACATAATAATTCTCATTATTACTAATTTAATAATAATTTACATAATAATTCCCATTATTACTAATTTAATAATAATTTACATAATAATTCTCATTATTACTAATTTAATAATAATTTACATAATAATTCTCATTATTACTAATTTAATAATAATTTACATAATAATTCTCATTATTACTAATTTAATAATAATTTACATTATTATTAATTTCTTGAACTTCTGCATGGCAGGAGGAATTGTGCTCACTGACGAACGGTCTCCTGAGGTCCGTGTACGAGGAGAACAAGATCATCGAAGAGGATGTAGCTGTCAGGATGAAGGCCTTCGAGAAGCTCAAAGAGATTATTGCTTCAGTCATTCCTGGTTTGTTGGTCTTTGTTGATGCAAAAAATAAATTGTGCTAATTATGTTTGTTTTGTTTTTTTTTATAATTAAACAATGTTGTTTACACTTTTATTTATTTTGAGGGTAATATCTTAGTGATGTATATAGTAATCAATTCCATTTGAAAGTTTTTATAATGCTTGCAATAACATTATTTTAAGCTACTGTCTTCTACGGTGTAGCTCTTAGGGACGTAAGCAGTTCGGTCATTTATCACGATTATCTATTTCTGTATCATTTGAGTCATGGATGTCAAATGAATGCTGAGATAAAAATAACATCGTATAAAACCTCTGCACTGAATCAGTCTGCTTAAAAGCCTTTAACAAATTAATGTTATTAAAAAACTACTCATCAGATTCAAACGTCAGGATGTACGGATCCCTGGAGACGGGAGTTTCCACGAAGTCGTCGGACGTCAACGTCGACGTCACCACAAAGCAGGCCAAGGAGGATCTGAAGACTTTAAAGGCAGTCATAGAATCAAATCACCAGGGTCAGTTATTTTTAGCCTGCTAGGTGTCATGTGTTATTGAGGTTGATTATGTATGCTGGGTCGATAGCAGCGAGTCGATTTTCGATTTGTACATTAGCATAATTTATTCATCAGACATCTTCAGAAATGTCGAGCTGTCGCACGCCACGAATTCCCTCATCATGACCATGGATTGGTGTGCCGAGGGCGAGCCCTCGTTCGCCTTCACCATCAAGGCCAACGTCGACAATTCCATCCAGACGTCCCAACTGCTTGCAATCTACACCGGCATCGACAACAGGGTGCCAATCCTTGCGGTCTGCCTCAGGGTTTGGGCAAAGGTTTGGTTTAGTGCTGTAGCTTTATTACGTGAGGCAGTATTTCTTATGGGCAGTTTCAGTTCGGCTCGCTTTATAACGATGAAATGAAATTGATTAAAAGTGGTTGCAATGGATAGTGATTTTAAGTTGATTTTTGTAAAAGTTCAAGTAATTGGAAATATGATTGTGCTAAAATAATGTTACATTAATGTAATATTATAATATTATTATAAATGTTAAATTAAATAAGTTAATCTAAAATGATACTGATGATGACATTAATAATAATAATTAGCATGCCCGTGTTTCGTGGCCAACTTTTGATGCAAAGTCTGATCTTTATCACGTAACCGTACGACTAATCGTTTCCATGACGACGAACGACCTTAAGATGTTACCAACTCTGTCTGCAGATATTCCAACTGGACCGGCAGGATGAAGGTACTCTTCCGACTCATTCCTTCCATCTGATGGTCATCCATTTCATGCAGAAGATACAAGCGCTTCCAGTGCTGCATGAGGTAAAATTAGCACAGACTAAATAGGATTACATTCAGTTTCAATTTTTAGTTCATTACGTTTGGCATGATGATGATGATGGTTATGGGAAAGTGGTGGTAAGGATTATGATAATGATGGTAGTGGCGATGAGAAATAGACTACGATGCATACCCGCTTCCAACAAGATAATGCAAAGCGGGAACTGGAACTCAATGCCACGGAAAATCGATGTTTTATTTTTTAAAGCGAGACCTAGCACTTGTTGTTATCGAAAGATTTTGGTGTTCGATGTTTTCAACTGTTACTCTTCGTTTCCGAACAGCTGTTGCAGAAAGGAGAGAACAACGGCCAGGAAGAAAGAGACAGCAACATCGACCCTTCACTTCTCGAGGGGTTGGCAAAGGTTATAATTAATTATTTAGTCAAATCATCGATCAAAACCGAACGGCATATAAGTGACGCACGATTTTCGTGGCCATATTTTGTGCCCGACCGAACGCATCGCCTCGTAGCATCGTTTTGGTTGTCCGTTATCCCCTCGATCGAACGATAATGATGACAATGATGCCTGTTATCGTGGTCCCGGAGACCAATTGGACCAATTACCCTGGATATATTGCTCCCGTCAAAAGTAGCGCGGCACAAACGTCGGTTGCATCGTACCCTTTTTACTCTTATCAGGAATGGACGCCGAAGAAAGCCGTCGACCAAAGTGCGGGCATGCTGTGGACGAGGATGTTGAAATACTACGACAACTACCCCTTCGAGAAGCAAGTGGTTAACGTGAGGAAATCAGAAGCACTGACGAGGAACACGTTGGGATGGGGTTCGAAGAATATTGCCATCGAAGGTGGGTTTGTCGACCTCGGTTGATGTTGTTCTGTTTGCATTGAAATACATCAAAACAATCAACAATTGCTTTAATCGATTGATTGGCATCTGTTATTGTATTACGGTGCATCTGTGCTCGATGACCCGGTCTAAATTTTGTTAATTAAGTACTAAATTAATGAGTGTTTGGTTATTAACGAGAATTAATGAGAGTTTATAAATAATAACACTGAAACAATCGTCTTCAGATCCTTACTGCGCTCGTCGCAATCTGGCCAGGTCTATGTGCCACAGTTCCATCTACAAGTTTTTCAGAAAACAACTGGCATCAGTCAGGTGGGCCTTTTCACCTCAGAGCTTTAGCCCGGTGATGACGACGGCCGAGAGTCTGTCGAAGCAGTACTTCTCGGAGGAGGCCGCCACGGACATGGTGAGTACGACGACAACGATGAATCACGACGTCTTAAGTTTTATTCGATGACCGAATGACACGATCGCCAATCTTCCAAGGTCCCCCCGAAAATGTGCACAACGTGCCAAAACATTGGCCACGTGAAGCAGTCGTGCCCGGAAGAAATCGTCATCCCCGCTCTGCCGATGCCTCCGCCCAAGGAGTGGGTGGTGAACTTTCTTGACGCCATCTTGGAGGATGTCATGGGTAGGCTGTCATTCTTGTACTCACCTGTTTGGCACTTCTATGTGTCAATTATCTGGTGCATGTGCTCATATGTGTAATAATCTTGAAATAATTATTATTATTATAATTGTATTTTATTGTTATTATTATTATTATTATTATTGGTATGGAATAGTTTTCAAAATAAATAACTATAAATGATTGCTGACGATCCTTAGCTGCCAATGAACAGAGCGCAGACGAGTACAGGGTCAAGGAGCTTTTCAAGGAGAGTATCGAGCACCTCCTCAGGTCTATCTTTCCTGATAAAGGTGATGATGATGATGATATACAATTATGTAATCAGCATAAATAAAGTCAAGCTCAATTACAATTATGATATCAATTAACTTTGGATTACTTATTGCCTCTTAAATATTAAATTTTAGCCTCTAAAAAATGAATTACGGCCTTGTAAGCAGTTTAAATCATGACTCATCAATTCCCGCAGATCCAGTCTTGACTCTGTTTGGTTCTTCCTGCAATGGTTTTGGATTCAGGAAGAGTGACCTCGACCTGTCACTGAGTTTCAAAGGTCAAGAATCACTTGAGGTAGTGCTTTATTATTATTATTATTATTATTATTATTATTATTGTTGTTGTTGTTGTTGTCGTCATTATTATTTTTTTTTAAATTATTATTATTATTGTTGTTATTATTATTATTATTATTATTATTGTTGTTGTTGTTGTTGTCGTCATTATTATTTTTTTTTTTAAATTATTATTATTATTATTATTGTTATTATTATTATTATTATTATTATTATTATTATTATTATTATTATTATTATTATTATTATTATTATTGTTTAGCATTATTAATGCTAGAGGTATTGTGTTATTATCCTATGGCTAACATGTTGATGCCTGGTGTCAATATTGCACGTTGCCTGTAATTCCCTCGGATGGCAGCTGTAAATTCAAAGCCTAATCACTCCAAATGGATAATGCCATGAGCAACATAGTGCAGTATTTCTTAATCACTTCTGTGGTTCTCCTTCCACAAAACTGTCATGGCAGTATAAGCTGGTAGCTGATGCCACTCATTATGGCCGTTGTTTTTGAATGGCTGTTGAATGCAGGGGCATTATTCCCGTGCCATCATACATTTTGCCATGCTTCATGCTTTAGAATGAACATTGTAATTCTTAAGACATATGAATTCATGTACTGCTTGTCAATCTTTTGAATAGATGCCCGTGTGCGTCCAAATCATCAACAAACTCGCTGACAGTCTCGACAGGGATGAACGCTTCAGGGAAGTAATCGCCATAACGACGGCCAAAGTGCCCATTGTCAAGTTCTGCTTGGGTGACTTTGAGTGCGACATCTGCCTCTACAATACGCTCGCCCAGCACAATACCAGGTTGCTGGCCAGGTATGCCGAAATGGACAGGAGAGCCCGTCTCCTTGGATACGCCATAAAGCACCTGGCAAAGGTAGGCTGATTGAATTTTTTTTAAATTTAAAATTTGTTAGAAAATTCTATTTAGTTAATTCAAGTGAAGCTCTTGAATATTTGGCAAAGAAACGTATCATTATGTTATTGCATTAAGACTTCATTTTGAAATGATCAATACCCAGGTGTGCCATATCTGTGATGCTTCAAAGGGTAGTCTCTCCAGCTATGCGTATACGCTCATGGCAATATACTTTCTGCAGAGGACTGTACCACCTGTTCTACCTGTGTTGCAAGAGGTGAGTTGATTTTTTAATTTCTTCGCCGGTGCAGTCACGTGATCGCTCTTGATTTATCTGGTTGATGATGTTTTTTATAATCAACGATCCTGTAGCTGTATTTTTTCTCACTGCTGTGATGATATAACTAATCTAGTTCCAATCGCAATCATTAACAAGATTCGCATGTGATTTGTCCTTCAGCTGACCAATGAGAATGCAACTTCCACCGGCAAGAAGCCAAGCGTCGTGGTGGAGGGATGGGACGTTTGGTTCGACGACAAAAGTCGAAACTGGAAGAGCGAGAACACTCAGAGTCCAGGACAGCTGTGGCTGGAGATGGTAGAATTTTATTCGAGCTACTTCGACTACGAGAACGAAGTCGTCTGCATCCGCCAGAGGGAGAGACTCCCCAAGTCGGAAAAGAACTGGAACGGGTCGGGGATAGCCATCGAGGACCCCTTCAATCTGGACCACAACCTCGGAGCCAGGCTCACTAACAGGATGAGTACCTACATCAGAAAGGCTTTCCAGCGCACGATGGTCACGTTCGCCTCCGAGGACAACGTCGGGGACGCGGCCAAGTGTCGCAGTGCGAAGCACTTCCTCTTTAACAGGTCCAAGCTGACGGACGGACCCCCGCCGAACGATCGCGGTTGCAGGAGGTGTTTCAAGTTGGGCCACTTCATTGCGGACTGCCCGAAACTGCAGAAGAAGAGGCAAAAGCAGTCGGTCGACGAAGTCGGCGACGGTAGGGAACCGGTAGCATCCGGCGGTGGCGAGCCTCCGAAAGTCCAGGAGAGCGAATCGTCCGCTCAAAATGGCACCGCTAAGGCAGATGCCGAGGACAAGCCACTTGCACATCCTCAAGCAACCCACACTCTCCACAGCAACAACAACATTCTCGTGGACAAGCACCAGCAACACGTAAAACTGTCGTTGCCGCCCCCCGGCTTTGCCGCTTTGCATCAGTCGCCTCAGAAACGACCGGTTCTTCAGGTTCCTGCCAGCATGGTACCCATCATGTCCCAGGGTCCGCCGGGCCAAATGACCCGACACTTCTTTCCGACGGGGGGATTCCTCCTGCCGCAGTTTCAGCAGTTTCCCCGCCTCCAGCAAGTTCCCATGTCGATGCCTGGAATTCAGCTGCGCCTCCCACAGACCATTCCATCGATGAACACGGTTTTCAAGAGATCGGACTTTCACCAACCTCTCCAGGAGTCTCATTATCGTCCTCGCCCTCATGCCCATCAGCAACACCATCCTGCTCCCCATCATCATCATCAGCATCATCTTCAGCAACAACAGCATCATCAACTTCAACAGCAACAGCATCATCAACTTCAACAACAGCAACAACAACAGATGCATCATGTAGTCTCCAATGTCCCGAAGACTCAGTTTCCCTAACTTGACGGTCTCAAATCTCACGACTGTTTTATAAATTTGATATTTTAACTCCTAATTTCCTATAGTTCGAGTCTTTTTATCTCTAGTGTGTGAGGAACCTAATATGATGAGTTTGAACTTTCACCAAATAAGATAAGCTTGTCCTTTCACCTAATAAGATGAGTTTGAATTTTCACCTAATAAGATAAGTTTGACCTTTCACCTAATAAGATGAGTTTGACCTTTCACCTGATGCACTCATGTCCTTTTCTCTTGAACCTGGAAAATAGGATCTCCTAGAGATTTCCCCGGTCGGATCGTTGATCATGATAGTAGTTGTTTTAGCAGATATCCTTAATTGGCCGTTCGATGTTTTCATTTGACATAATTTTTGTGTGTGACGTCTGCACAAAAGTCTCAGGTCCCACTGACTGGTCCATGACGGTTGATAGTTTTTAATGATGATAATAATAATATTAGTTATTATATTAATATTATTAATAATAATAATAATTGTTATTTAATGCTGACGAGTGTTAAAGTTGTTATAATGAACAGTAACGTCAAAACGTCGTCTTAACGACAGTTGTTCACGTCGAGTTCTCGTAATCAACCAATTACAAACTTTGGGAATGTCTGTTAGATTCTAAATTATATTCGGTTATTTGAGCGTCATCCTTTTTTCTGACGTCCTCGTCTCGTCCTCATCATCATCATCATCATCATCATCATCATAATTACTCTGGCACGTGATGTCATTTTTCTTTCTCCGTCCCGGCTTTTATGTATTCATCTATTGGTTTTGTTGCTGGTTATTGTAGGGAGATTTTTCTCTTCTCATTAATTCGAACGACGATTGCACACAAACTTGAAGCTCTTCGAAGAATTACTGAGCAGTTTTGGGGAAGAAGAGATGAAATGTAGATCGTAGATTGTAAGTAGCCGAATATTTATTAGGCTGAAGCAATGACTAATGACTGCGGAGTTGAGGTGGTCTGATGATTAGCACGTTGAATGGACATTGGAAAATGTGTCTCGTTTTCCTTGATGACGTGAGCTAAATGATCTGCCTGAGATATGCTTTGGCGCAGCAGCAACGGTTAGCCAGTGAATATTTTTGTGTTTGATTTATGCGACCATGGTGGCTCTGAGGTCAAACCATTTCGGTACGTTTGAAGTGTGTGGTTTTACGTTTAATGGGGTTTTATGTGCTCAGTCGACTAGAGACCCTGGGAGGAAGTTTGAGTTACATTTAATGCTTTCTAAAAATAAATTTAAGTCTTAATAGCCACTAAAAGGTTTGCCTCTGAAGGCTTCAAGTAAAAGGCCAGCGAATAACATCGGAAAATCTACGGCGTATCACTTGCTCAGTCTATGATAGTGCAGTCACCTGCTGTGTCTGTTTTTGTCATGATCTCCAGCTTTCTCTTCGGCTGTCCGTGCCATCGTCATCGTTTTCATCATCAAAGGTCTCATCGTCACCGATATACTCATCATTTTAGTCATCGTCTCGACCTGAAGCTTCAAAAGTCAACTCAACTCAAGAACAAGCTTTCTCTCCTTAAATAGTGGTGATGACGGTTAGGGTGGACCTGACAATGAAGGGTTTGACCCTTTTCAGTTTCCCGGTTGGGGTTGGAGATGATCTGGAAAGATCTAGGTGATGAATGGGATCTATCCATGAGTAGAAAGCGATTGAGACGCAGGGAAGCAGCAATGCGAGACATGGTAGAGGTGACGTCATTGTCGTTTTCGTTGGTATAGTGGTTAGATATGAGGAATGGTATAAATCCAGTAATCTACTTCAGAAGTTCTGCTTATTTTTAATACAATTTTCACTGTACAAGGTATTAAATTTGTTGAGTGGCATCAGCACCTATATCATGAGATAACAGGAGAGTTTATGAGTCATATTTAATGTTTACCAAAAAATAAATTCAAGTCTTAACAAGCACTAAAGGGTTTTGATGTTCGCGTTATCAATGGAAGACATTTTGTAAAAAAAATTGCCAGTTTGGTTATTTCATTAGTTAAAGATTCTTTATCTGCCTGACAATAATGAAGAGAGAAAAATACAAATGGTAAACATAACGCATAATTAATTACTCTTTAGGTGCTTTTTAAACTTTTTTTAGAAATTTTGAAGAATTTACATTAAAATTTTTTATTATTTAAGGAAGATTTAAGTGTTCAAACTAAATAAATACTGAAATGACAATGAAAGATTTATCAATTTTGAAAATACTATCACTTCCAACACTCTTATTATCTTCAGTTAAAATTTTCAAAATCCATGCTCTTGTTTTTGGAAAAGCACCTTTCAGGAGGTACCTTGCTCTTAACATTCTAACTATATCTCTCCATAAAACTTTGTAATCGCTACCAATTTCAAGTTATGAATTTTTCTGAACAAAATGAAGTAGTGTGTTAGACCTGACTAAAATAATAATTTATGAGGATTTGAGGTACTAAAATGATCGGATACATTAGAAATATACAAAATAATAAAATTATGAAAGCTCGTATAAACACACAAAATTTAATTTAATAATTTTAAAAATAGAATTTATGGACTTTTATGCATTTTGTAGGATTTCCTTTATTTAAGAGCGAAGATTAACAATTGATTGCTTAATTGCTAACAAAGTTATATTTGCCGAAGATGCCGAATGGACATAGAAATGCGATGAGTAAAGCTCTAGTTATATTAAAATAAAGTTTATATAGTAGAAATATTTAACATCTAATTGCTCAGTCATCTCAAATAGTAATTTCAATTCCAAATAAATCATACGTCTTATCCAATGTACTTTACAGAACCAGATACCTTCGTTGACGAATTGAAGAATGTGTCATTCAAATTGCGTATCATGCATCAAGTATGGAATAAAAAGATTTATTTAAATTAAGACAATTTTGTAAACGTTTGATTTATTATTTTAGTTAACAGCTAAAAATTATGCGAGATTAAGTAAACTTTCAAAAGCTTTGAGGTTAGTGTGCCTTCGATATGAGAAATATTCGTCGCATCAAAACTTGCTGTAACAACTAAGTAAAATAATTATTTATTTATAGTAGATTTTTGGAGAATGATGTTACATTATATTATCATATTGATGAACAATTTATATAACAAACTTATTGGTTAAACGAAATGGTTACATTAACATATTCCTAGTTTTGCTTAAAGAAATTACACGATTTGTAGATCTATAAATTTCCAAAATGTTTCAGTTCCATCCTTCCTAAAGTGTCAGACACCACCATTTTCGAAATCGATGACGTCATCTATGGAGATGATAACAATGATGTCGTAGCGGGATCAAGTCTGTTTGCCACACATTAATTTGTTAATGATTTGTATGAAACATGGAACTATTTGAAAATATTTGTTCATTTCTCAGATGTCGCATCACAAAAAACGATAAACTACTTGGTCGAAAACTGCTACACAATTTTTATTGAATTGTTCATTTCAGGGGTAATTTTAAATCGTCTTGACATTTAAATTTATCACATAACTTGTATAACCAAATGTTTAAAGAACACTATTTTTTCGAACAGAAATGTAAATATGATCGTTTTGTGGAGATGGCTTTCCTCCAGTTGCTGGAACTTGTACCTGATCGAATATATAAAACAATCCCCAAGGATGACGTTTTCGGTACACTAAAGTATGACAATAATTTCTACATAATTTTTATCATCTAGTAGTTATAATTTTTTTCTTATTATATTAATTATCTATAATATAATGCTATGGTGTCTTTTGACAGAACAATTGCTTACGATATTGAACCCGGTTATTTGGAACATTTTCTGAAAGTGCTAAAAGTATCCCTGAATTGCCACAAAGAGGTCATTGTGATGCAATTTTATACATCACTTTACTCCGATGAAGAAGAGGAATTGGTGGATTTCGAAGATGATGACCTATATCGTAATTTTTAAAATTATTACCAATTATCTGCTTATATTAAATAATAATGTGCAATTGCTGTAATAAAAAGCTGCAGTTAATGGACGTTATTCTTCGTTTCAGTCCTGATTGCATTACTTCTCATATTTAGTCATCCAGAGGTTTGTAAATCTGAAAACCAGAAGGAAACTAGGAAGGCTTCATGGTTGACCAAGCAATGTAAACAGCATTTGTAATGTCTAATACTAATTCGTAAATATATGATAAGATTTATAATTTACGATGCTTGAAACTGAATGATTTTAAATTTATTTTTGTTATGAATTTTTAAATAATTCACAACTTGAATTTATTGACAGGCTCCGACATGTTGGAGACTATAACTACTTTAAGAGAAATCGATAATGATCTTAAAAGTTACATAGCAACTTTTAAAGATGAAAAGGTCAGTCTAGCAATCGTGAAACCTTAGATAATGTGCTATGTACAAATTATGCGCCACTCTACTCAGTTGCGTAATGATGCCAATTAAGTTGCTACTACCAAGCGGTGAATGTCATTCGGGGAGCATAGAAGAATTTATCTTTCCCTTGATGAAAATTAAGTGTCCTAAACATTATATTAAATTATGCAACACTTCGTTTTGACATTTTCATTCAGATCCCGGAATATCAAATCATTTTAATCAGATGCTAGTCTCGGATTTAACCGATTATTTACTTAATTCATCTTATTAATTCTTAATTAATTAATAATAACGAAGTTTAAAAAATACCATCGCACTACTCAAACTACACAAATCACATTTACTCAAAGCGTAACAACAATCTATTTCTGAATATATCATTATAATTTTTTTATTTTCACTTTCATTTGTATGGTTGCATATTTGAACTTAGTCACTTAGTTTCTCTGTTAGTGGCCAAATTAGCGCGAACACTGTTCCCTTCCTGCGGTACCATCACATTATTTTTAGTATTTTTACAAACTCGTACGCTATTGTTTATGCTTTTCGTACGTATAAGATAACCCCATGTAATGAATAAATGAAAACAAATGTTGAAACTTTAAAATAATCGTTGATAACACATTCGTTTCAAGTGCAGTATTAAATGATATATAACATCATTTCCAGAAACGCTACAACTCACAATTTGTATGGCTCCTCCTTCACTGCATGAACCCTTTTGTTAGAAAAATTGGAACGGCATTCTGTAGCAAGCACCTGTTCAAATATTTTTCGTCTGCACGAAACGAGGATGAGAGGAGGCAAAGGATTGATGATTTCAACGATGAGGTTTTTGAAAGTAGTGGCTTTTACCGTTTTACAAATAACATTGAAAAAGTTCTGGACTTTATCCCTAGTTTTGGATTTTATACGAAACAAATTTCTGACCACATTTTCAAACTTTTCCAAGTAAGATTGCATATGTAATTATGTCATTAATTCAAATTTCTTATAAATAATCTTGATTTCGGAACCAATTTTAAACTTATTTATATTTGAAGCAAATCAAGAACTATCCATCTAATACCATGAAACAATTAGAACAGCATTGTGGTTTTGATGTCACTTCATACTTATCGAATGACACCGATTGCTCGACTTATTTTGCATTTAAAGAGGAAGTTGTTGAATTAGTTGAAAAAAATTTTACGAAATCAAACATTTTTGTTGCAAAATCAGAGGAGATTGAATTTGGAGAGGAACTTTCTTTGTATCACGAATTTGTGAATGGTCTGCAGTTAATCGAAATAATATATATTATTTGGTTGAAGATGAAAAATATACTAAAAGTAAATGTATTTTTTTTTTATTCTTTAATATTATGATATTTTTTCACAATCTTGTCTCAGATTGACAGTATTCATGCTGGTTTTTTTGATGAATATTTTCGACCGCATGATTCCCCAATAAAGGCAAGCATTAATGAACTCATAGCAGATCCTACAAAAAGAGGACGGGGTGATTGGTGGATTCAAGCAATATTGAGAAAATGGTGAGATGATGCATCATCAGTTGTTTTGTAGATATCAATTTCATTTAGTGCATTAAAATGATTAATGAATTGCGTTTAATTTTTTCATTTTCTCATTTTCACTAACTTACCATTTCTCCAGCCCCTTCCTGATATTACCACACGACAATAATTCCCATTTGGAAAACCTGATGAATCTCTTGATAGGTAGAAATGTTGATAAGGTAGATTTTGCTTATAATTAAAACAATATCAATTTCTTCGCAGTCAAACCATAATAAATTTTCATTTCTCTTTTTAGGCTTCAGAAGAACTCCTACACTCGGTCATAAACATGAATCTTAAAGCACCAACAAAATTTTATTGTTACCAAGAAAATATGTGCCGAACAAAGGTACATGATACTCAACAGCTTTCCAGCTACCCAATGGAGGGTAGTCTATTTTCCACCCAGCCTTATTCAGTAAATGGACGTTATGTTGGTCCCCCTTCATCAATGGCCAGTAGATCAAATCCAGTGATCTATTTCATCAATTCAAATTTTATAGGATACTATTATTACTTGAATATGTCATAAATCTGTTGGATGGCATCAGCGCCTATGTTGTGGGATCACGAAGAGTATTTATTAGTGACATTTGATGTTTACCAAAAATAAAGTCACTATTACCTGTTAGCTTTATTCTTGTTGTAGATGTATTTGTTATATTAATGTTATTATTATTATTATTATTATTATTATTAATGTTATGTTATTATTATTATTATTATTATTATTATTATTATTATTATTATTATTATTATTATTATTATTATTATTATTATTATTATTATTATTATTTATTATTATTATTACTGTTGTTGTTGTTGTTGTTGTTGTTGTTGTTGTTGTTGTTGTTGTTGTTGTTTATTATTATTATTATTATTAATGTTATTGTTATTATTATTATTATTATTATTATTATTATTATTATTATTATTATTATTATTATTATTATTATTACTATTATTATTATTATTACTGTTGTTGTTGTTGTGTTGTTGTTGTTGTTGTTGTTGTTGTTGTTGTGTTGTGTTGTTGTTGTTGTTGTTGTTGTTGTTGTTGTTGTTGTTGTTGTTGTTGTTGTTGTTGTTGTTGTTGTTGTTGTTGTTGTTGTTGTTGTTGTTGTTGTTGTTGTTGTTGTTGACACGCAAATGCCATCGGGACAAGTTGGTTCGAAATCTGAATTCAAGTTGAGAAGCTTAATGACAATGACATAAGCAGATGGAATCATAATATAATTGCATGAAGGGTTCGTGGACTTTTTTTAAAACCTGGCTTGCTTTCTCTTTAGATTGTTCTATGAAGCAGCATTTTAAACTCTAAACATGGTAAATGCCGAAACATTTCCTGGAACCTTTGATGCAACCCTTGATTCTTTGAGATGAAATAATTGACAATATGTTTGTTGTCGGTGCGTTTCATTCAAATGAACATGAGTCATGCAAACTTTGAGTTGTAAAATATTCATTAACTAGAGGTCATCAATTTAAACTAAAATCATATTTTTGTGCAATAGAACAAAATACGATATAATACAGTAAGCAGGAAAATAATTTTAGTTTTGTGATTATGGGAAGGAGGAATTCCAACTGGTTCCTCAACGGACGCCATTGATTGCAAATGAAGTGTCGTCGCTAAAGATTATCAAAGATTGGTAAAATATGAATTGGCACTTTCTGCTTTAGTAATTTAAAATTATTTTTTTTAATTTAGTTAATGATTTGTCATAACTTACACGCTTCTCGCGTAACATATTAGGATTTTATTATTGTGACATTGATTATACTATCCAACAAGAATGTTTATAAAAAAATTAAATAAATTTAAGTCATAACACCCACGAAAAAGTTGGACACTGAAGTTTCAAGCGTCAACCGAAAGACCAGCAAAAGCAATTATGCGACGCTTTGCAGCCACTCACTCAGGCTATGATACTGCAGTCATCTACTTTATCATTGTTTTTGTCATGCTTGCCTACTTTCTCTTCGGCTTTGTCCATGTCAACGCCATCGTTTTCATCATCATCATCGTTCTCATCGTCCTCATCGTCACCGACATACTCATCATTTTTGTCATCATCTCGACCTGAAGCTTCAAAAGTCAACTCGTTCAACAAGCTTTCTCTCCTTATTCTGAAATAGTGGTGATGACAATTATGGTGGACCTGACAATGATGACCTTGGTGGCACTGGGCTAGGCCCTTTTCAGTTTTCTGGTTGGGGCTAGAGTTGCTCTGGAAGAAGTCCACCTTGGTTTGGGGAGATCCAGGTAGTGCTGGATTTTGATCCCGAGTAGCAGGCGACCCGAGACGCAGGGAAGCGGCTATGCAAGACATGCCAGAGGAGATGTCGTCATCGTTTTCATTAGGAGGTTGAATGGATGTGAGGAACTTCTGAGGAGTGAATATTCATAAGTCATTTAAATATTTACATCAGACTCGTTGGCGAAAAAAAAATTATTTATAGTATCAGAAGTACATTATAGCTAATATTCAAGAATTGCCAGTTGGAATTAAATAAAAAAAATGAAAAGAGGACTAATTAAACATTTAAATGAGTTAAAGAACTTTTCGTATGGTCTGTCCTTGGCTACTACATAAGACATAGATGGCCGCAAGGAATATTGGCACGATGGAAGCCAGGCACAATATCCAACCGATGACGTCAGCCCAGAGGGGGTAGGAAACTCCCTTGTATTCGACTGGCCTGTACTGGACAAGGCTAAAAACCGCTACACACTGTCGGGATGTATGATTAATAATCGTGGAGTGTTTATTTGAATAATTAATAATCGATTAATTATATAGGGTGGGCCGAAAGTAGGGTTACTGTTAACACTTAGATGTTTAATATTTATTATATTTAGTATACATCTAGACATTTATTTGCACACATTATATTTATATATTGGACATTTTAAGACATGAGTAAGTATATAGAATAAGGGTTAAGTATAATTTTTTTATAATTTATATCTAAAACGTTATTATGAACATGAAACAGATAATGAAATGGCTATATCCCTACTTTCATTAACCTGTACATTTTCATTTCATCATTCGTGTAATCATTTTAAAATTAAGCTTATATTTGCATTACATGATCAGAAATGTAATGCCTCATTGTCTGCTTTGGCCGTTGTTCAAGATGACCTTAACAAGGTCAAAGTTATTATAATAGACTAACGAATATCGTGCAGGGAGAGATGATTAGCCAGCATATTTTCCAGAACTTGTGAACTGGTCTCCCAAGCATGTCTGCAACATTCCTAGACATTCTTTTGTTTCCTTTGTTTCAAATTATAAATAAAATTAAAAATTATTTTAAAATTGACTTTTAACAATGGATTGCTAATAGTCAAGTGTTTAAGTCTTTTGGATTAGTTTAATTTTTAATTAACCAATTAAATATTAATTTAGTTAATTAAGCAATCCTTCTTACCGTAGAACCAGTTGACAGCGGCACATTCGAATATGGCGATGATGAGGACGCTGAGCCCTGCACTGTAGTGGTCCATTAGTTGTAAGACGTACATGCCTCCCTGAACAATTAATCGGCTCGATGTTGTCATACACAATGACAACAAGAAATACATTTAATTATTGTTATTATGTAATTGCTATTATTTTTATTCTTGTCGTAAAATTAATAATAATAATAACAATAAGTACCACAGAAGCAACTACGATTATGTTATTACATAATAACAATAATTAAATTATTATTATTATTATTATTATTATTATTATTATTATTATTATTTGTTGTTGTTGATGTTGTCATAACAACCTGGGTTGTCATGGGAACGCCGGCAACGAAGAAGAGCGAGCAGAGTGCAGCCGTGGTGATGAATCTGATCTTCGGGTTGAGTCCGAACCTCGGAAATTCATCCACGAAACCCGTGACCACAGTTTCAATGAGGACCATCTGACAGTTAACAAGTTAACAATCAATTATTAATGATAAACAATGAATGATTGACTAATTAGATGCTGATTATAATAACACTTAATTAGAATTATTGTACGTTAATTAGAATTATTGTACGTTAATTATAATTATTACGTTAATTATTATAATAATTACAATAACATTACATGTTGGCGTGCAGGATAGCCGAACGGGTTACGTGCCTGCATACGGCGGTAATGGCAACGGTCGTAATGTGTCGTGTTCGAAACCCAGCCTGCACTGCCGCCAGCGCCCTTGGGAAGGAGCGCTATATAAATGGTTACAAGAAGCGCCTCTGACGCTATGCGTATGGCGCTATATAAATGAAGTTACAATTACAATTACAATGTAACTTTATTATAAATGTATTTATTATTTAGTTAAATATTAGCACCTCTGACGCTACGCACATGGCGCTTTATAAATTTATTATTATTATTACTATTATTGTTATTATAACATTAATTACAATAATATATGTAACTCAATTATAACTACGATTATTATTACGGTAATCATTATAATTATAATAGTAATATATCATCTTAACCTACCTGGCTACCAACTCCCAGCAAAAAAATCATGAAAAAGAAAAGAATGGCCCAGACTGGAGCCAGAGGCATCTTGCTTAAGGCGCCTGGATAAACTATGAAGGCAAGTCCTGGCCCTGATGACGACGATAACGATGATGATGACGATGATGATGATGATCGTTATAATTATGGTGCTGACGATGACTATGAAGGTCGAATTTTGTGTCGACAAAATAAAAATTTCAATTACAGAAGTTAAAAATACCAATTGACCTGATTGGATGACCTTCTCCACCGGCAATCCCTGCACCTGAGCCATGTGACCAATCACGGCGAAGACAGCAACACCGGCATACATCGAGGTGAAGAAGCTAATGATGTTGATGATTATGGCGTCTCTGCAACGACAGTGACGATGTGGACGACGATGACGATTATGATGGCTATGACAATGAAGATTATGATGACCACGACGATGACTTTTGACGATGGCGATGAAGATGAAGATGATAACAATGGAAACCTATAGCAATCGTGATGGAACGTATTGTAGCTGGCCATTGTTATCATTCCACCCCATGCCAGACTCGTGGAGTAGAAAAGTTGAGTGGCAGCCTGGAACCACACCTGGAAAGGTAGATTAAAATCGCTGTTATCCATTCATCCGATAGTCCATCCATCCATCCGTCCATATGTCTGTCCACTTGTTCGTACATTCCTTCATCGGCCATTGTTATACCCCACTTATCTATCCAGTAATCCATTCAGTCCCGATATCTTATAAATGCCAACATTCGTTATCGTCGTCGTCATCATCATCATCATCACCAAGGGCAACGTCATTTCCTGCTGTCGTCACCAAATCTCAGTTCCATCTATAAATGAGAAGTCATCGTCAAAGGCAGGATTGTAGAAACGTGTTTGGAATTCCTGTTTGCATAATTTACACCGGCTCAATATCTTTTTGTCCACCAATCAGATTGGGCTGGAATTAAGTTTCGTTTTCCGAAATTTCCGACTCATGAGATGATTTCTCTCAATTTTTGGATTTCAAGACGATGGATGATGCGATGCGTAAAGATTCAAAGTCATCGACGTCGACGTCGTCGTCGTCATCAATATCACCATCATCGTCATCGTCGTCATCATCGTCATCATCATCACCATCATCGTCATCATCATCACCATCATCGTCATCATCGTCATCATCAGCACTATTTATAATAATTTATAAAATAAAATAAATTATCAGCTCACATCGGGATTGAGTAGCTTGCTCCATTTGGGTGTGATGAAGTAAACGATGCCGTTGTACGCCCCCGTCAATAAAGAACCCCTCACCACGAGGATGGTCAGCATTATGTAGGGGAAGATGGCCGTGAAGTAGGCCACCTGAGATAACGAATTTCAATCACTCGTTCGATCGATCGATCGATCAATCAATCAACCAATTAGTTAATTAAGTCATTTTTATTCATCTTAGAATAACAATAAAAACAATTACACATATTTCAATAATTTTATATAATAATTAGAGTTAAAATAATTATTAATTATAATAATATATATTAACGATGTTTGTATGGACGTATTATATTTACAACGCTTTAAAAAAAAAGTTTTTAAAAGAAAAGTCGACATCAAAGTTTCCATCCACTTGAACACGGAAGACTGGTTCTCTCTTCTCTTTTTTATCTCTCCATCATCGTCATCGTCATCTCTCTCTTATGTCCTCTCTTTACCCTTCAAACACTCATTAATAAACTGCTCGAAGACAGCATCTTTGACATCAATGGCGGATGGTGTCACCCTCGAGACGATGACGACGACGACGACGATGAAGATAAAAGCTTGCACGAGTGATGTCCTTGCCATGGTTACAGCTTGGAGAGGGAAGGATGAGGTGGGAAAGTAATTAAGAACTTCTGATTAGGGCATGCCTCTGTAAGTGTGGCAAACAGAGATAACCCATCCTGGACAAACAAGAGTACCACTTCAAGACGATAGACTTCTCCATCCAGCACCGAGGTATTAATAGTAATGCTTTTGAATTCCCAGGCCCTTAAATGAGGAATCCAAGTTATGAGGTTGGAGCCCTTCGCGTTGCTTGCGGGTCAAAATAGGAGTGGAAATAGGGGGGGGGGGGGGAATGACTGATGGCGTACTGTTGATGATGATATTACGGTCGAAATGGTGACACTGATGACGATGATGACGACGACAGGGACCATGGCGATGGGGATGATAATGGCATGGGGACGTCTACGGGATATTACCCGTTGGAATTAAATGTCACTTTAGCTCGTTAGTTGTTGTGTCGCAGGAGCTTTTAGGAACGATTAAGAATCAATTCAGAGGTGACGTCTCGAATGAGAGTTTAACAACACTCTAATCGAATGATTAAAAAATCTAAATAATTATAAATTAATTAAACTGGAAATCATTGTCATCAGAAGAAGTTCGATCGTTATCACCGTCGTAATCATCATCATCATCATCGTCGTCATCGCCGTAATTACCAGGACCACTGGTCTTGACAATAACAACAAAATTTAACTTTGAACAACCAAATACGAAGGACATACGTCGATACAACAAAGTCATCATCGCAGTCTTCGTCATCATCTTCTAAAAGCGTCTTTTTGAGGATTCAGATGATGAAACGATATTGTTTTTAATTTAAAAAAAAAATATTTCTTTCTTACTTTCCATGGAAACACTTAAGGTGTCTCATGAATCGGTAAAAAAAAAAAAAAGGAAGTTTCATTTCTATTAATGGTTTGCTTTCGGTTTCTTTTGCGTTTTGGAATTTCTCCGCTACGGCATGGAAGGTGGGTGGGGCAATTAGTCAAATGCACCAACCAAAAGTTGTGGTACTTTCATACCAGGAACGGATTGGTCTTAGAATGCAAAAAACTTTACTAACAACTTTCGAAACATTATTCTTATGAATGGTTACTGGGTTCATTTGACTATGTGCCAATCTTGACATTCACATGTTGTTGTTATTATTATTATATTATTATATATATTATTATTATTATTATTATTATTATTATTATTATTATTATTATTATTATTATTATTATATTATTATTATTATATTATTATTATTATATTATTATTATATTATTATTATTATTATATTATTATATTATTATTATTATTATTATTATTATTATTATTATTATTATTATTATTATTATTATTATATTATTATTATTATTATTATATTATTATTATTATTATTATTATTATTATTATTATTATTATTATTATTATTATTATTATTATTATCGTGCAGATCAAGATTCCACGGACAATTAATTAGGAAAAACATTGACGATGGTTTAATATTTCCCGGTTTAATTGTACCTTTAAAAATAATGTAGTAATCAGAATAATTGCAATTCATATCATAATTTCCAGAACTGCATTTGTTGCTTTGATGTTTTGTTTTCATTTCTGTTTCGTGTTGATAAACATTTTTCTTCGAGAATAGAGGGGCGTGTTCGTGAGAAATCAGAGTTTGAAAATAAAATTGGCCTGTTTTTCTGTTTCATCTCAGGCAGACAAAAAACGTTTTTCCAGATGGAGCTGTTTTTAGTTACAGTTTTATTTTTTATGATGAGACTGGTTTCTACTGCGAACCTAGGTTTTAAATGACCTTTTCTTTTCGTCTCGTGTTTGAAACTCTTGAAGGGCATCGTGTCCAAAATAATAAATTCATCTCCTTTGAAGTCAAGTATCTGTTTCCATAGAAACAGTGCTTCACTTCTTTGCTCTGTTCGATGCATCATCATCTGACTCAATGGGAAGAGCATTATTTGGGTTCCAGTAAATGATCTCCCTACCCCAACATAATCACAACAAATCTTTTAATGGCTTGACATGGAGCAATCAAAGGGTAGAATTTGTATTGAGGTTGCTAATTCTAAATGCTCTGCTTTGAGTGAGACGCTTTTAATTTAATTAAAAAACCAGCAAATGTTACAAAAACGTTTGCAACTTCACCTTCCCAGTTGATTTGATTCCTCTGCAGACGAACATGGTGATGCAGAACCACGACAAAAATGACGTTAAGCACAGATGCCATTGAACGGAGCCCAAGTTCTGAATATCGATGTCGTCTGTTTCTTGAAGGACGGCCAATCTGGAAAGAATTTAAAAGCGCAAAATGTTGCACGGAAATGATTTTAAATGTTTTTTTATAAAAAAAAATTGAAACATTAAAATTAAAATATTTTCAATTAAAATCTCTAATTACATTTTTGACTCTACTGTATTATAAAATATTTTATTGGCTTGATAAATTTAGCTTTAAAATAACACCCCATCTCTTGAAAATACTCTAGCTGGACTAATCTTGGTAGCTGCATTTATTCGAAAAAATACATGTTTAAAGAAATACTACGTTTAAAATTGTTTCTCGTAAATATCTTAACATTAATATAAACTCTTACGAAACTTTCCATTCCTAAAATTCACGAGGTAAAAAAATAAATCTAAAATTTAAGCAAAAAAACACTAATGCATAATTTAAAAAACTTTTGAAGAAAGTTTCATAAATTATTTCTCGTATTTGCATCAAGACACCTAAAATATTCTTCGGTTGGAGACGTGTGAACGACCATTGTTGACGAATGCGATGTTGTCGTCTGCGCCTGTGATGTCGGGAGCGGGAGGGTCGATTCGTTCGTATACGTTTCCTGTTTATCTTCGGCGTAACCTTAGAATTTTAAAATTAAATGTTTTGCCTTTTTTTGTCAAGACTGCCATAGCAATTGAAATTGGTTGAATTTCAAATAATGTTCTTAGTATCGTCGAGAATGAAACATACCAGCATAGCAATGGTTTGTGTTCCACAGATTTTCACAATTCGACCATGGCAATGAAGAGGTCAGTGAAGCGTACATGTAATACAGGGCCAGAGAGATGATGAGGTTGTAATAAGTACACACGAGTGCATTCAGTACAGTGTGTCCTATTCCTATGCCTAAAAAGTTATAATAATGTAATATTTCAATTCTTATGTTAGACTAAATGTTGTGTGTTCGTTAATAAAATTTAGAGAGAATGGCTAAGCAAATGATCAATGAGCTACACGTATGGAGTAGAAAAAAACTTCATTGGATTTTAAAATTTTTTGCACTGAAGCGATGAATTGGGAATTTTGAGAACCTATGTGAGAAGGCTTTAAAAATTGTTATAGACAGAACTTTAAATAAGTAAATTATAATAAGCTTCAGTGAAGGAATTGAGGAAATAAATGAAAGTCATAGTTATAAACTTAGTAAAAATATTTGAGACTCGAAAGAAAAATTATTTTTGAAGTTACATTTCACACCAACTCGGACATACTGAGTTATTGAAATTTCCAGATTCATGTTTCATTTATTTATTCCCCGAGCAGTCATTGTCTTACCTTGCAGGAGAGGACATATTTGTTTGAAGATTGAGAGGCTACCGACTCCAAAGTATTGCCCGATGCTGTACTCCATAAATAATAAAGGAGCTCCGATGATCATCATCATAATCGTGTAGGGAATGATGAATGCCCCTGAAGGATTTTAGGTGCGATTTTATTTTGGTACATTGAAGTGTGAATAAAATACACATGAATGACAGCTTCCTAAAAAAATATAATAATAACCAGAATAATTCAATAATTTCGAAATCTCTTTATTTCTGGCTGATTCGGTTTCTTTTGATGATTACATTATTTAGATTCGAAACAGCGCAAAGATTTCAAAGAAAAAAATTGTTTTTAAATTTACCTCCGCCGTTTTTATAGCACAGATACGGAAACCGCCAGACATTTCCGAGGCCAACGCAATAACCGACACAAGTCATCATAAATTCAGTCGATGACGACCATACATTCCTTTTTGACTCCCCACCTGAGTCAGATCTCCTGAACTTTGGACTCGCTACCCCATCAACCATACCCGACTTGTGTCTCTGCTTAGTCCCCTTGTTATCCACTTCCAAAGAGACCACGAAAATGTCTTTCTGATTGACTGCATCGTTAACGTCATCGAATCGAACCTCTTTGGTTTTTCCAGACGCCCGCCTCGACAGACTGACCTGTTCGGAATCAAGAGCTTTATCAGGTGAGTTGTTTTCGGCGGGAACCGATCTTCGCTGGCACAAGTTTCCCAACATATTCTGCAACTTTTATTTGAGCCTATGAATTAAATGCTATTCTTCTAGTAATTTCGACTTTGTGGGGAGAATTAGATCAAATATCAGCTTCAATTTCCAAAGTCGGTTCCTGTCATATTAGATGTCTTTCGCCTCGTCTGACCCAAGAGAGAACATTTAAATTTTCCTTTCCGTCGTGCACGGGTTTAGCTTTATAGGGATCCATCCGAGTTAGGTAAGGAGCGCGTGGTTCTGATGATGATGGTCGCAGATGAAGCTCCTGAAAGACAGGACTTTGTTGTTTTTAAGTCGCCTCACTATTTTATCGCCTGTATGACCTTCCTGAAAGTTTATGTTCTCCCTAGAGCAGTTCTCATAAATGTTCATTTACTATGCAATGGCATGACTCAAGATCGAATCGATTTCAGTTTTAAATGATTTGGTGAAAAGAAATTTTCTAAAAAATCTGTTGGAATCTTGCATTGATAAAAATTTCTTTCAACGCATTTAAACCAGGCATGTCGAGATCGGGAAAGTGGTTATTGAGGTTTTAATGTCCTCCCCGCGAGTAACTATCTATTTTGGACAATTCTGACTCAGCAACAAGGTAGTCTTGATAAAGGTATGATGTGGATATTTTGAATTTAAATACATTATTTTGAATTTAAATACAATAAATAGATATTAATTGAGATTAAGTGGGTCGTAAGGACCTCTCACCTCGTCGCCCTAATGGATTTCGAATTTTCCTCTGCAGTGAAAAAGAATTTTTCAAGTGGAGTTTTAAGACATTCGGTGAAAAATTTCTAGGTTATTCTTTTTTTTTTTTATTTCATTTCACATTTCAAAAACACATAAATCAGAAAAAAACTTTGTTATCGGGAAAAGCTTCGCTCCGTATAAAACGACTTTCGACAGAGGAATGTGCACCCATCTCTTGCGTGGTCGTGAGATTTGAACTCTCACAATTAATATTTTCCGATATTAACATTTCTTAGGCGGCAAGAACCATCCATTTTCAAGCTTCAAAGCAAACAATGAGAAAGAGTCAAGCAGTTTAAATGTTTAGAAGCTGTTTGGAAGTACAAACAATGGATGATAAGAAGCAGTCAGGCATGGAAAAGCAGATTCTAGAGGATGGAGAATCTATTGCTGTGAAGCGCCTCTAAGTGTGAAGGCTCTTTATAGAGGAAAGAATGTTTTGTATTAACATCAACACATATGATCTTAGGATGACTGTTTTCGATGGCCAGACGACTGATGCTGAGCGAGAGTCTTTCGAAGCAAATGTAATATCAATTACAGTGGAGAACGATTATTTCCCACGTGAGTAAGATGAGTTAACGACGCATCTGCGTCTTCAGCAACGCCTCGAGTTTACTATTATCATAATTTGAATCCCATAACAAAACAACTAAAGTAATTATGCACGTTATAATAATTTATCTCTCGGCAATAATATCAACTCGACTCTGACGACAACTCTCTAGTTGATCCAATTTTGACGACAATTCCTTCATCCATTCAAAATTAAGGACGGATGGGCACAGCGATCTTTAGAAGCAGAAGCAGGGATTTTTATCAGGGACTTCTTCCCCTCTTTTCAGCTGAACAACAGGATCCCTTAAACTCTCAAGACCCAGGCCGAGTTCAGCATTTTTCTCGAGAATCTGAAATTCATTTATTAATTTGAATTTGAAAGGCTGTGCTTAGGATGAAGAAAGGTGACGTTTGTTCATGTCATGAGAAGGATTTGAGGATGGACAAGATGACGTGAAATTATTTTTTTTTTAATTTAAAGAAAGATTGCTTTGTGAAATACTTCAGAATTTTAAGAATTGCAAAAAAAAAAGAAAGAAAGAAATCAAGAACAATAAATAAATACATAAACTGGAAATAAACTTTAAAAAAACAATCAGAAGCAGACATGTCGTCGTCGTCGTCATCACCAACATCGTGATCACACACACACACACACACACACGCACACACACATTGACATTAATAATTGAAACGCGTTCCTCACATGAGTGACGAGGCATCGCATGGATTCCATGACGTTGATGTCATCCTTCGCTGAAACTTCGAACCATCCCACGTAACCTCTCGATGTGCAGAAAGCATCGGCATCCTTTACGAATGGTTCGCATGTGACGTCACGGTCTTTCTAGAAAAAAAAAACCCATCTTTGTTACCATCGTTTCCAGTACGATCGTCGTTGTTGTAATCTCGTCACCGTCATCGTCGTCATCATCGTGAAATTTGTCGTCTTCGTCGTCATTATCATCGTCGTCGTGGTCATCGTCATCATTATCCTTAAAATCGCCATCATCAGCATCGTTCGGCTGACCTTATTCCCTAGCAGCACAGTCGGGATTCGATCACCGTTCGGCAGTCTGACTTTGGCGTCGAGGTCTTCCTTCCAACTTTCAGAAGATTCGAAGGACGAGGGAAGTTCGACTTCGTAGGTGATGATGCAGGCCACTGCCTCTCTGAAGAAGACCCTTGTCATGCTGCTGAATCTATCTTGACCTGTTTCCAGAAGAAGTAGTAGTAGTAGTAGTAGTACAGATTATAATTATAATAATTATAATATAATAATAATTACAATAATACCGTATAATAATTATTTTATTATTATATTATAATTATTATTATAATTATAATTATTATCATCATGTCAGCAATATTAATGGCTATGAATACCGGCAATGTCCCAGAATTGAAGTCTGACTATCGTGTTTTCGTCCCATTCTATAGTTTTCAAGAAAAAGTCCACTCCCAACTGTTGAATATTAATAAGGTATTGAAATTAATATTAATATATGTTGAATATTAATTAGTTAATAGAAATTAATATTAATATATGTTGAATATTAATTAGGTATTGAAATTAATAATCAATTAAATTGTTGATTAATTATCAGTTCTAAACAATCGGACCGTCAGTGTAACAAAATAAGATGCATGCCTTCTTCCATCTATTGATTAAAACTAAAATTAAAATTAAATCTTAATAATTAAGTAAATCTTAAAATTGATAATTATTCGAACTTAATATTTTGTTGTTCTCGTTGGAGAGTAGCTCATTTAAAGTTTTAAAAATGAAAAAGCTTTCCGTTTTTTTCAATTTTATTTTATTTGAAAATTCCCTGGCAGAGAATTTGTCCGTTTGTTTGCGACAAGGAAATGTTGAAGTGATGAACATGCTTACTTTTTCTCAGCATGTCAAACAAAAAAGAATTTCAAGAATTCACATCCTAAGGATCTGTTTTTGCTGCTGACGATGAGGACGATGATTATTACGATGTTGACGATGATGTCGATGGCGATGATGATGATGATTATTACGATGATGACGATGAAGACGATGACGATGATGATGATTATTATTACGATGATGACGATGAAGACGATGGCGATGATGATGATTATTACGATGATGACGATGAAGACGATGGCGATGATGACGATGACAGTGGCGATGAAATCGTAACCGACGGTCTGTTAGAGTATGATTTCGTTAATAGCTCCAGAATTTTTAACTCAAGATAATCACGGTGGAACTTTCAAGTCACGAATTTTTCGAGAATTTGAAAACTTCAGGACATGCTTTACATTGACACAGAGTGAACAGGTGAAACTTGTTTGCAACCAGTTTCATATTTTAAATGTCAAGGAAAAGTTAATAGTTAATATTAATTAATTTGTTAATTAAAATATATTAATCAGAATTGACTAATAATTGATTGATTAATACTAACCAATTAGTAATTGGTTGCTATGTATATACAATATAATAGTTAATACTTAATATTAATTGATTAGTTAATAATTGATACTAATGCCAAGGAGGTACACTTTGTTACCTGAGCAAACTTATGCTATTATATTGTTATCTATATTAATATGCTTACTTAATTAGTAGTTTTATTAATAGTCATAGCTACATTATTAATCTTATTAATATATTTAATCTTATTATACATTTAATCAAATTTAAATCAGATGTTTACAAAACATCATTGACTGTTATGAAACATAACAAAACACACTGGCTTTCTCAAGAAAATCATGTGAGTATGAGTCAGCTAAATGATTATTTTAATAATAAATAATAAATTTAATAATAATACAGTTAATAATATTAATCAATTAATTTACTACTACTAATAAATTAATTTAATAACAATACAAGATAAATTTCAATAACAAGACAAGAAAATGTAAAGTGAGTCTATTAATTAAAGAATGTCCTTAATGGGAATAGAATATTATTGCGTCGTCATCCATTATGATCGTATATTAGTGACATGATGATACGATGATGATGATGATGATGATGATGATGATGATGATGATGATGATGATGATGATGATGATGATGATGATGATGATGATGATGATGATGATGATGATGATGATGATGATGATGATGATGATGATGATGATGATGATGATGATGATGATGATGATGATGATGATGATGATGATGATGATGATGATGATTGATGATGATGATGATGATGATGATGATGATGATGATGATGATGATGATGATGATGATGATGATGATGATGATGATGATGATGATGATGATGATGATGATGATGATGATGATGATGATGATGATGCTGATGATGATGATGATGATGATGATGATGATGATGATGATGATGATGATGATGATGATGATGATGGTGGTGGTGGTGGTGATGATGATGATGGTGGTGGTGGTGGTGATGATGATGATGGATGATGATGATGATGATGATGATGATGATGATGATGATGATGATAACGATGATAACGATGACGACGACGACAACGACGACGATGATGATTAAGTGGGACTAGTACACGAAACTAACAGTGGCTTTGTAATAGTTGGTGAAGGTGTTCTGAGTATATCTCCGCACCAGGGAGGTCTTGCCACTTCCAGAGTCCCCGATCACCAGCACCTTGAACAGGTATTCCACTGGCTCCTTTGCTGCTACCTTAATTGGTTTCTGGAATGAAGACGTTTTCTGTTATTACGCTGTGAGTACTGAGACTCATCATGTAATCGGGCTAATGCAGGACTAACTTAATCAATAGTTAGTAAAATTTAAAATTAAATCAATAATGATCATCATCATTGTCATCATCGTAATCGTGGCCATCATCGTCATCATCATATCATCCAATCTGTCGTACCTTCGGCATTGATGCCGGTTTAGTCATGCCATTATCGTTTTCATCGCCTTGTAGGACTTGTTCTTTCAACATTTTCAATTTGTTTTCGATGATCTGAGTTGAAGTTGTTGTCAATTATGAATTATCAAAGTAATCAAATGTTAATAACAAAAAAAAATAAACTGCCTTCCAAGGCGATGGTTAACAAACGAATATTCAAAAACATGCCAGGAAGCTTAAATGAATAGAAAATGAATTGAATAGAAATTTATTATTGAAAAATGAAATTGTAAACTAGAATATTTTTAACATGAAATTAAATAAATCAATGTCGATGCACATGACTCTTGTAGGCAGATTAATCAATTGTTAAACAAAATAGTTGAACTAGTCCGAAACCATCTGCAGTCATTCATCACTTGAAAGTGTTTCTGTGAAATTTCCAATCACAAACTTTCTCAAACAGAAAATCAAGGAAGTTCTTCAAAGCGTTAAAAATGCTGAAACATTGACCAAGCCTCATCAAAGTATACTTTTTGATGTTGATGTTGTTAGTCACAAGAAAAACCGATTTTTAGTTTTTTATTTTTTAAAGTTTTATGTTTTATGTTGGCTTCATCGTAATTCTGAATTTGTGTCATCTTGCGTGCTTTCGAAAGGTTTTCAGAAAGTAACGAGAAACAGTAAACAAAAAAAAAGAATCAGTACCCATCTCTTTTAAAGGGTTACGTAATCACGTAATCTGCCATATTGTGTCAGGAATGAAGTAACATCATCATCATCGTCATCATCATCGTCATCATCATCATCGTCGTCGTCGTTATCGTCGTTATCAGGATCGTAATCATCATTCAATAGAATCATTTATTCAACGAAAACCGATTGAAACATGAAACTATTTCATTTCAAGCTGATTATTTATTAACATAGATCATCAGATAATTTCGTCTGCCCTCATTTATAAAACCATTAAACAACCAGTAACAGGAATGAATCTGACTCTGAATCTGAATCTAATTCTCGTGTAAAAACGCGGACACTGAAAAGAGATTGGATTCCATCGCATCTTACGATTAATAAGCATGTGACTGCAAAATCGCTTAAATTAAAAGGAACTAGCGGCTAAAAACATGTGTATTTGTTGGAGACTGCAAACAATAAACAGCAAATTAAAAATAAACTAAGTAGCTGGTTCTTGAAACCGTTGAAGGTAAAACAATGAAAGACAAAACTTGCATCTTAAAGCTAACCTGGCTCGTAAAGACGATAACTCTTTGGACGGAATGTTTAAAAGACAGATTACTAATGTCTCGTGACAAGTCCTAAACTCCAAATTAATCTGGAATTTATAAGAAAATTGATTTCGGTCACTCCATAGATTGCCACCCAGACTGATTTATTTGGCAAATTCTGACAATTCTGGGCCTTTTGAGTCCAAAATACGAGAAGTGTACAACAAAGTTCATGTGATTGCCAATAAGAACTCTGTAATGTTCTTGTAGCAGGCTACTTAAAAACTTTCAGAGCTATTATTAGCTCACGATGCTATTGGCCGGATTCAAGGCTTGTTTGCATAATGTATTTCAATGAGCAAAATTTCCTGTTAGGCTTTGTCAAAGCATAATTAGGTCTTTAGTTCGGATTTGGAGGACTGAAAATTCTCATTCCGTCGCCAAGTTGGTCGCACGTTTGGAAATTAAGAATTAGCATAACGTTGCCTATTTAGAATTAACGCTTTAATTTAGAATTAACGATTTAATTTAGAATTAACGATTTAATTTAGAATTAACGATTTAATTTAGAATTAACTCTTTTATTTAGAATTCATCGCTTATTCCGATTTCACAGTTGAAATGAGATTTGATGTCGTTTTTTTAAAGAAGAAAGCAACCTTTGTTCTTGAATACATTGGTTTGGTTTTGTTGGAAGCCACGAAGGACTGCCAAACGTGACAAAGTGACCCTGACGAGTTGCGTTCTGTAACACTTACCTCATATTTTATTCGCATGCCTTGGCTAGGCTGGACTAGATATTTCTGGTTACTAATATTTTATTTATTCAATTTTTTTAGATATTCCATTTCATTCAAGTTTAATTATGTCAGACAATTATTTTGCATTTTAATAAATATTTAAGATGGATTTTTTTCCATTGAAGTTTATTTTAAGACAACCCTTACACCAACCACATATATACCACTCCCAATCATTAATTTTAATAGTTTTGTTAATTAAATCATTAAAATTCGTCGATTCTCACGAACATCGAGAACCTTAGATCTTGACCACGACAAGCTGACAGAATCAAACTTTATCGTGTAATCGGGCAAATAATGAAACTAATTAAAGCAACATGTAATAAGTTTTAGCAGGTTAGCAAGTCTTTAACCAAAAATAAGTTGACACTATCGCATGTCACATGCAATAACTGGTAGCTTATTTTGGTTCACCACTCCGGCCATTTCTCACTGTGGAGGCTCAGGTTTGTCGAAGGCGTACACGTTGACTTTACCACTGATGGCTAATCCAGTGCTGCCCAGCTCGTTTTCGGCTACGTACAGGTAGCCATTCTTCTCATCCACCTGGAGTCGATAAGGGTTGCTGATGCCCTCCAACAATACCTCTCCATTGGTCATGTTTCTGGCAATCTTCAGGATTCTCTTGTTCTTCATGTCGGCAAGGACCACGAAATCCGAGACAAATTGAAGTCTCGCTGGGACATTCACCTGTGAGAGTGAGTTACCTGGTCTACCTGAAATTCACGGTCGATACAATCAAAAAAAAAATAATAAATGGATGGAGCTACAGCTGTGACTGATGAGATTATCGATTTTAATTTAAATTTTGACTCGAAGACAAATTAGAAAATTGAATATCTGCATCTGATATTACAACACCCAGGCGATAGTAATTGTTCATTTGTCTACTTATCTCACTGCATGTTTCATTGGAGGCGATCCACATGCAAACTTCATAATAGCAAAATACTACCTTTACAAGAATTTTGAACACCAATCAATCCATCAATCAACCATTCAATCAATCGATCAATCCAGAACTGAAGTCGCTCACCGCCAAAGCATCTTCCGACAATGTATCCTTCCTTATTGAACCTGCAAACGTAATGACTTTCTGTAGGCTCATAACCAAAGGTCGTCGCGTACAGATTGCCCGGTAACTTGATGGCTTGCCTAGGATCTTTGTTTATCAGCAGGCGGAAGGCAAGGACGAGCTTTCCATCTGGCGTGAACACCGTGATGTTTCTGGTCGTTGATTGCGTCACTATGATGAGGTCGTCATCTCCTGCCTCGTTCTTGTCGACAGCCAGGGCAGCTGAGGTCAGAGTTGTGGTAAACATGAAACTCTTCAAGGTGTATGGGTGGTCGAGGGATATGATAAAGACCTGAAAAATAAATTTGTTAGATGATGTTACGAGTTTGGAAAGTTATTTACTGTTGATGTTGTTGTTGTTAAACAATTTTTAGGCTGCTGGTAATGAATATACTTGTATATTTATAGTTTTTGTTGTTTCGTTTATATTATTATTATTATATTATTATTATTATTATTATTATATTATTATTATTATTATTATTATTATTATTATTATTATTATTATTATTATTAACGGAAAGAATTTGACAGTTTTAAAGACAAAATTGTTGCTATCAATAAGGGCCTGTAAAAAGAACAATTTCCATCTTATTTGATTGGCTCGATCTCATTTAAATTTATCTCATTTAATTGTTTCTCAAGTTCTTGATAAATGAAAAGATGACAACAGACGATTCAATCAAGCTGTTTACAAACGTTACTTTCAATAAAAAAAAAATTAATAAAAACTTAATAATAATAATAATAATAATAATAATAATAATAATAATAATAATAATAATAATAATAATAATAATAATAAATGTATAAAGCGCCATGTGCATAATCAACCAGAAATGACCATTCTGAAGCGACGTACAACCAACCATCGACCATCTATCACCAACATCAATTCAATCAATTCACCTCGTACGAATTAAACCAGTTGAGCAAGGCCAGGCTGTTCCTGATAGGCAGATACACCATGTCGTAGTAGCCTATTTTGCCCAGGACGTTCATAGGACTAAGGTCCCTAAACAGGGAGTTAGATGCATCGTACACCTGGATGAGGGTACTGTTCTCCCTTATGACGTGAACTAGACTTCCGACCGACACAACACCGTATACAGGAGAGCCGTGGGCTATGCTCATCAAGAATCTTGGCTCTTAAGATGTAAGGTGAAACAAATGCTCATGAATAATTCAATGTTTAATCGGTAATAAATATTAATGATTTGAATTCATTTGTTGTGTGGGTTATGTGGCTAGTGGCATCAGAAGTGCCTCTCGCAAGTGGTCAGGAGGGTGAACTAAATCGAATGATGTTTTAAAAAATGATACTTACTCGTTAGTTCAAAAGCGTTTGTTGACCCTGAAAATATTAAGTTATCATAATTTTAATTATTTATTAATATTCTTGATTAATATGAATTCGACAAGAATACTGAGTCATAGAAAGTCATCGGTTCATTCATATTTTAGTGGAAATAATAAAAACATTCTGATAATAAAAGCGATATGCTGATGGATATTTATAGCAAGGATTGTTATAATCGGACTTCAATTAGCCACTAATGATTTGTTTAGTTAGTGCAACACTTCCTTAACCGTCTTTCCGAAAACGCTAAATTAAGCCAAAGTCCAAAATCCTTTCTACGTACCGCGAAGACAAATGACAGCAACAGCAACGAGGCAAAGGATCAAAGGAGAAGTCTTTTCCATCTTGTAAAGTGTGGAACGGAATCAGCTTTCAATTCTCAAAACCCTGGAAAATGAAACATACCATTGTCAGGCAACTTGTAAACGCTCAAAATCTAAATCTAAGTTATAAAATGAATTTCCGATAGATTAAAATAAGTAAAAAAAAAGAGGCAATCCTTTTATCGAGAAAAGGAAGCATTTAATAAAATTTGGAATCATTATATTCATTCCTAAAAATATATTCAAAAAATTTACTCCACCTTATGCAACTCGACGAGGGCTCAATGAATTCAATGAAAGAGCGTCAATAACTTATGTTGTCGATACTTATATAGCTCCGATAGTTGTCTAAGCAAAGAAGCTGTTTAATAGGCGGCTTCAATAAATTCGATTCATCAATTGTTTGCCTTGTACAACATTAAGTACAACATTGACTATTAAACAGCGATCCTTAAGAGCTTCAGATTTTTCTCAAAGTCAACACTCAAGAAAATTTTAGAGTTTTAAAAGTCTCAGATTTGTTAACAGCAGACGTTATTACGTTTATTTTTGGGGACATCTTTGTTGAACTCTATTACTCTATTACTCTAAAGTTGCTTAATGATAGCTGCCAACAGTGTTTATCCAAATGGCCTTTAAAATCAAATTTTAAGCTTTAATTTTGCATAAAACCCTAGAATGACAATTTTTATTTAATAATTTAAATTTAGAGTCAAGTAACAGCTAAGGCGACGTAGCAGTTTCTCAACTCTGTCTGAAAACGTTAAGCTGTTCAATAGCATTTCAAAGGATTAAATGAATACAATAAGGATTACAACCGGTAGAAAGATATTGAAGTTCAAGTATGGTCAAGTTGAGCAAGTAGTATCGATCGCATCCGCTCATCTTCTACAATTCCTTTTCACCAACCGGTTCATAAATCATCCATAGTCAAACGAGGCTTCTCTTATGCCTCGCCCGCCGTCTGGAACAGTCTGCTCCCCATCATCCGGTCACAGCCCACGCTCGAGCTCTTCAAGCGCCAGCTGAAGACCTACCTCTTCAAATCATCCCTTGAAGAACCAAGGCGCCTCTGACGCTACGCTTAAGGCGCCATATAAATAAACTATTATTAAGTAGTGACTTTCTAAGCGATCAAGTAATCTTGAAATAACCTACAAACGTCAGTGAGGTTTTGTGGCATAAGAAAAGGTGCTGGGCTCGGCAACCACTATGATGATGGATCGCAGGATAAATCGATGTTATCTGTGGCAAAAAACTCCAACTTTAGCAGATACGCTAAAATAAAGTTGTCTGACTTATAGACCCGCTAATCACATTTGATTGTATTACCAGCATTCTTATTATGACTAACATAATAACAAGCAAGTTTCAACTTGTTTATATTAAGTTTAATAAATTTGTAAGCATTTTCTAAAACTTAATTAGAACTCTGCAATTAAGAGGCAATTAATTTTTAAACACTTCAGTCGCTTTAACCTTGATTCGGTATCTTTGGTTACCGTTGTTTACTATGCTCTTGTCGCGATTCGCTTACCAATTTTGTAGATTGTGATATATCATTGTTTTTTAAACATGACTGCAATTAAGGAACAGTTTGATGCAGGTGTAAAAGTTGTCCAAAGTTTTGCTAAACATGGAGGTATTGCTATTCTAAAACCATTTGGAGAAATTTGCCCAGAATCCAAATAATGCAGATTTTTTTATGCTTGGCAACACTTTATACTTATCTTATTTTAGACATGGGTTTAAATGCGTAGCTGTGATTTTTAATGTTTTTAATGCAATGTTTTACGAGTTGATTGGATCAAATTAAGATTGGTAAAATGAAATGAAAATTATTCCAATGAAAATCAAAGACTAGAAGGGTGCATAAAGCTGTTGGCTGCTAATTTGTATTGTAAAGGGTTATCCCTAATTAATACGCTAATCACCATCATATACATCTCCTAATATGCTTTCAAAGAATCATGTACATGGCTTCAGCATTTTAAAATGGATATTTTTTTATTATTAGTACTAATATTACCCAAATTTGCATCAGCTTAAAATATCCATCGTGACATTCAATGAAATTGTAAATCACAAGGAAGCTATTATAATCAGTTGGGCACATTCATTCAAGCATGATTATATGTTTATGTAGAGATTTCAATGTAAACTGAATATTAATAAACATAGCTTGATTGATTAAGGTACATTCCAGCCATCAACAACAATGATGCTGACATTTTATGCCTTCTATAAACAAGCCACCCAGGGAGAATGTCACACAACAAAACCTGCCTTCTATGATGTGGTGGGCAGGGCCAAATGGCAAGTGGATACCTCATGAATAATTATTCTTATCGGAATGACCGTATAATGATATTAAGCTTCTGGAACATTAATAAGATGTTAATAAATAAATAATTTAGAGACTTCCATGTGTATAATTTATGCCTCATTAACATTTACAATCTTCTTAAAGGGATGCATGGAAGCAGCTTGGCAGCATGTCTTCGGAGCAGGCCATGCAGGAATATGTTAATGAACTCAAGAAGGTAATGGTAAATATTGGTGAATTTTATTATTTCATCATTCATCTTTTAGGTGTCGTTTCAAAAATCTATCAATTGGTGATGACGACGGCTCGTTTCTTTTTCAGATCGTCGAGGCCATGCCTCAAACGGAAGTCGTCCAAGACTTCGTCGAGAAACTCGGCAGCTTCTACGAGATGGTCGACGAAAGGGAAGACAAGACCGATTCGAATTTTAAGCATTCGATGATTATCGAACGCAATCGATCGTGCGAAGTCAATTGCACCTTTCCAGAGTCGCAACGTACGAAAGATTGGGATTGCTCGTCGCCCGTGGAAGATGAAAAGAGTCGACTAAACGTCGATAATTTAGATGCGCAGAAAGCCAAGTGGCCTAAACATTGTCAGGCAAACGGTGATATCTCGTCTTTGGAGACTGTTTTGATAAAAGGTTCAAAGGTTGTAAACGATGGCAAATCATATGAAAACGCAAAGCTCGACCAAAATGATGAATGTCAGAGCTCCGGTGATGCTTATGATGATGATGATGAAGATGATGATAATGATGATGATGGTGGTGACGAAGATGATGAGGATGAAGATGCTGGTAATGCAGAAGAAGATGGTGATGAAGATGATAGTGTTGATGAAGAAGGGATTAGCAAAGAAATGATTGTCAATCATTCCATTATCAGCGACGACACATTTGACGAGGATGAATTCTGCGACACTGTCGACATCCCCTTCCAACAGGTAATTGTCATCTTTTGATTATTATTATTATTATTAATGTTATTTTATTATAGTAGTATTATTACTTATTATTATTATTGTTATTGATATGATGGTTATCATTGTTATTATTATTATTATTATTGTTTTATTGTTAATTATTATTGTTGTTATAGACGCATGACAAGCGTTACTTTCTGTGTCACTTGGTTGATCGATCATGACTTTGTTAATTATTAATCTCCAGGAAGAACAGTCACATCTGCTTCATCTCATGAGCTCGTCGGACCGAGTGGCCCGAGAATCTATCGTAAAATCCGTGTGCGTTCAAACAGACCACTCCCCTCTGCAATCCGTCGCAAAACTCCACGACGACAAGAACGACGAGATCCTGACGAAGGTGAGCGCAGCAGTCGATGCCATGCAAAGGAATGTCGTCGAGTTGGAGAAGCAGATAGCGACGTTGAACGAACTGCACAACAAAAAGGTATTTGTGTTAATTATGATTTTTAGCATATGCATGAAGCTAATTAATCTGCTATTCAGTAGTCGGGATTTTGATCGATTATGGAGTTTACATAGATTACATTGTGCTCTGGCATATTCATTAGAATGTTTGTTTACATTCATTTGGTTTTGGATAAAGGTTCAACTGGGCTCATTGGTGCTGATGCTGATAATTAATATTATTAATATTTTATTATTTTTAATATTAATATAATTAAATTACAATATCCATTTTTCTGTCACAGATCAGAGTGCTGAAGGTTTTCGACTTCTTGAATCAGTACAAAGTGCCAGGGTTGTGCTTCGTAGTTTTGTGGCCCGTTGTTGTCGGCCTGCTCTTCAACAGGTATTCCAGGTCCAGTAGGAGGAGTTAATGAATATTTATTTATGGGTGGAGCTATATTTAAGTCCCTCCCTCCATCCATCTCACCCCTAAGTGCAGATCAATCATGGTTGGCTAATAAAGAAGCTGAGAGTTATTACTGCAGACGTTATGGATTTTACTTTGTTAAGTGATGTTTTTGTTGTCATTGTTGTTGTTTTTGTTATTTTGGTCATCGACTGTTGTTTGTGCGTCGAAGGTTTGTTTTAGTAGCTGGTTGCGCAGCCATTCCCTTGTTAATGTTGCATAGTATTGCATAGCACATAATGTAATTTCACTGATTGACATGTGGTCTTATCTCCATTCCCAGCAAACAATTACAAATACTTAGTAATATTTACAATTAGTAATACTTACAAAGATTTACAAACACTTGCAAAGATTTATAAACAATTACAAAGATTCTGTACTCATTATTAAGTTGTAACATTACTTTTGTTACTCTTGCATCATCAAACCTCCAGAAATTCATTATTGTATTTTTTTCATGTTGAGCCAGGAATGTTATTGTTTATTATTATTATTAGTTTAGACTTAAGTTAGTTATTTTAAAAACCTTACAATACTAACTAATATTACGTGCTAGCTACATTGTTAAGTTGTTGTTCATTTTCAGATGTTAATAAGTTTGTAAATGATTTTGCTCTACTACTTGTATATTTGTGATTTGATTTTTTTAAATTCGTGACTTGTTTTAAATAGTAATTGTTGAATTATAATAATACTATCAAATCGTTACTGATGCCTGAACAGAATGGAATGATTCTATGAACCTGGAAAGGCAAGACAATGCTTGGAAATTGGCAGTGATTCTTTTTAGAATCAATGCTATTGAATTCTTAACATATTTAATTGACACATGAATTTCAGATGACTTTATTGTAAATGTTTAATGCAATGAATTACATGTAATTTAAACATGATATGTAAAGAATAACATTTACAAAATCGTTTTAAAGTGAGCACCGGTAAATTTAAAACGCGTCTCGTTGTCAACTGAATGATCCAGAACCGATCGCATCGCCATATTTTGGCGACATTATTACAAAAGCCAAGACCTTTATATGCGTACAGAAAATGAGTAATATTCATTAACACCAATCAAAAGATTAGTCTCAGCTGCTTTTCTGCTTTGGTGATGGATAAGTTTCTTTAGTCCAACTCTTTTCAGTTAGGCAAAAGACTTTAATAAGTTAAATAAATAAACTGATAATTCTAAAAAAGGACAGTGTGTCAAATTTTCAAACTCGCTTGCTGGAATCGCTAAAATTGTCAGAAAAACAAAATTGAAAAAAAAAACCAAAACAAATCGGATATTCCCCTCTTCCTCTGCAACGACAGAAATGATGAAATGATGAAGCAACACATAAATAAGTAAATAGAAATGTACGCGAACTCATTGATCAAGTGATTGTGCTTACTTAAGTCTAGCAAAATGGCACTTTTCGTGGCACCGCATAAATCTAAGAATATTATCATCAGTCCCGTAGCATCCGTTGACATATAATATATACATTATTCTCGTCATGGCCATATCGCCATCATCATCGTCGCCATGGGAATAGACATTATTCTCCGTAGAACCACGACTATCACTTGCAGCATCCTTTCTTTTTTGTTCCAGCGGTCAAATGCAGAGCCTTTTCCATGTTCTCATCTTCTCTTTCGCACAACAACCTGGAAAATGGAATAATGGTATGTTAGATTTCTTGTATCAACAAGATACACAATAACATTGTGTTGCGGTTACAAGGAATGAGTTGGGCTCCTCTGACGCTAGCCATGTGATGCTTGCTATAAATAGGCTCTAGAAATTAACTCAGTGTTATTATCGTCATCGCCATCGACATTGTCAATATTATTTACAAATTATGTTATATTATTTGTGAATATTATTTACAAATTATGTTATATTATTTGTGACTATTATTTACAAATTATGTTATATTATTTGTGAATATTAATTACAAATTATGTTATATTATTTGTGAATAATACCTGGCCATTGCTTCGACAGTTTCGTAAACGTTGGAGCCCGTTTTAGCGCTGGTCTCTTGGAAAAGAGCTGAGTATTCCTTTATTAAAACAAATATGTCAACTATAACGGTGTACAATAATTAGAACAAATGTAATAATTACTGTATTAATGTTGATTTAAAATGCTTTGACAAAACATATTTACGGTGATGCCGTTTCTTTATGGTAATAAAAATGAGGCTGCCACTACTACTGTGTGAAACAACATCAGCATTCTAATGGCTGACGCCCTCATCGAAATGGTTCTTCCCTCACCTCTGCCAGTCTCTGGCCATCTTTGAATCCAACCACTTGAGGGTTGTCATCGTCCACAAGATCCATCTTGTTGCCGGCAAGCATCACAACCGTGCCTTCTTCTGTACCGTCCTATTAGAGATGATGACGATAGCGATTCCGGTGATGACGATGATGATGATGATGGTGGTGGTGGTGATGATGATGATGATCACTTAGAAACCTGTATACTGGCCATCCAACTTCTGACGTTCTTAAAGGATGCTTCATTCATGACGTCATACATAACCAAGACACCGTCAGCCTTGCGGAAGTACTGCTTCGTTATGCTACGGAACCTGTTGAAGATGATGATGATGATAATGAATAATGAGAACTGTGGTGAAGATGATAATTATTATGATGATGAATAATGATGATTGTTGTGATTGTGATGATAATGACGATTGACCTTTCTTGCCCAGCAGTGTCCCATACTTGGATGGCGACTACATGGTCATCGATTTTTATATTTTTCACTTGGAAATCCACACCTGTTGAGAATTATCAGAATATTTGAGTCATTAAAAAGATTATTCTCAACTTGATCAACCATTGGTGGAAAGTCAACCCGCCCAAAAATCACCCACCAATAGTGGCTTGGAATGTTTCTTTGAAAGTATTGGAACAAAACTGGTGGATGAAGCTACTCTTCCCGACTGCTGAATCTCCAACGAACACAACCTTGAACAACCTTAAAGGGGTCATTGATTCGTAATTCTGAAATCCAATTGGCCAAAATTAGGTCATGTCGTTTTGCAGATTAACCAATCATACCAACCTGGTAGCGATCTTCAACGGTCTCAGTCGAACTAATAGCTCCAACCGGCTGCTCTCTTTTTTGAGTTACTCTACTCAAACTTTTGTATAAATAAATTAATATTAATAAATATATTTTATGAATAAATAAATTAATATTAATAAATATATTTTATGATTAAATAAATTAATATTAATAAATATATTTTATGATTAAATAAATTAATATTAATAAATATATTTTATGAATAAATAAATAACTATTCATAAAGGGTCCGGGTACATTCCGTAAAGGACAAACAACAACATAAAAAAATTAAGGTGACCCCCTTCCTACAACTATTTAAATCAACCAATAGCAGACCTTCTCCTCAATGGGGCGTCCGGGAATCTTAAATGGAAAAATTATTTGAAATGAAATGAAATAATTTTGAAATGAAATGAAATAATTTTTTGGTTTCCTTGTTTCTTGCTTTTTTTTAGTTAAGATGGTTAACTATAATATATATATATATATATGTAATATATAGATGGTAAATGCGAGATGAGGTTAGCTGATAGAGAGAGAAATGTATAATAATATAATAATTTATTATTAATGTATTTCCTGCTCACCCATCATCATCAGGAAGAGTACCCAACGGGTTGATGGAGTTTGTTTGGTAGTGATCATCATCACACTCGATCTCTTCTTCAAACATGTCATCATCTTCACTTGGTCTGTGTTGAACGTTATGTTAATGTCATGTTAATGTTATGTTAATGTCATGTTAGTGTTATGTTAATGTCATGTTAGTGTTACGTTAATGTCATGTCAATGTTATGATACAAGTGTCATTAATTGATCATTCATTGTCATTCCTCGTTAAACACTTTACATAAGAAATATAAATTATATTTTTTTTATCATCTAGTTCCTTCATCTTTTGATATCAAAAAAACTTATTTTAACTTTTAAACAACTTTAATTGATAACAATGATTATGTTAATCATATATAATTTATTCATAAATGTAGCAGCTGTAAATTGAACTTTCCACTTTTCCAACTGACCTCCAAGGCATGTTTGGGATGTAATTCGAGAGGATGGATCCTCGTTTTTCTGACAGTCTCTTTGGAACACTCTGTTGTTATTATTATTATTTTTATTATTTTTATTATTATTATTAATCAGTAGCATTAGTATTATTACTACTACATTTGCATAATAATCGTTAACAAATTTAAATTTCTTGTCCTCATCAATCAACCCACCAATCCGTCAGTTCCAGCGGCTAATTTGTTTTCAGCACCTGAATTCGTTGCATTTCCGTCCCCATCCTGTCCGTCTCTGTACGAGACGCTCCTCTGGAAATTGGGTGCCATCTCCCCAAACTGGTGATGTAATGAAGAAGATGAATTACCTCATGTCGTATCGGGGTTGTTACTCATTAAGTAAGCGGACTAATTAAAGTTAGTACAATCACTAACCTCTCCTAAGTTGTTTCCGTAAAGCTGGAGTGAAAATGTGATATTTTAATTCATTCATGTTCATCGGTGTTTTGACAACAATTTTAATTGGCTGTCATCTAATTGACTAATTACAATCAGCTTCATATAAATTCACTTATCAAATATGTCAATTCTCATTATAAGCATAATACAATATAAATAATAGTAATAATATAATACAATACAAATTTACTTATTTTTATTCATAATTTGTTTACACAACAATTACAACGATTGGTTAGCAGAAGAGCCAATGAGACTTGCCCTCCTCAGTTCAGCTTCATCTCTTTCGTCCCTCAACTTTTTGTTCATCTCCCTGATAACCAATAAGATTTACAAAGCTTTAAAAACCAGAGCTTTACAATAGTAATTAACATTAATAGCATTATAATAATAGTTGTAATTATGAATCACTAACCTCAATATGTCCAACTGCCTGACAAGACCTTCCCTTTCAATGGCAATTCCTTCTGTAGCTTGCAGGGCTGCTCTGAAAAGATTGAGATGACGACGATGACCAAATTTATTGTTATTAACATCAATTCCTATTTTTTACTACCATGCAAAAGTTAAATTATTATAATTACAGAGCCCTATTTCTTTTCTCCTCCTTCTGCTGCATACGCAATTGGTTGATGTGTGTCCTACTTTCCTCGAGTTCTTTCAAAGATTCTTCCAATCTCGACTCAAGAAACCGCTTCTCCTGCATAAATTAGCATGCATTATGATGATGCAAATCATTAAAATGTGTAACGATGAATGACTGAACCTTCATGAGCTTCTCATTCTCCTGCTTCGTTCCTGTTTCCGTAGAGTTGAGGCCAGCTAGCATCTTCTCCATCTAGTTAGCGAATACATTATTCATGAGGATATTAATATTCATCATCTGGTCTATTTGTGCACTCAGTTCTTTTACATTATTTTTAAGCGTTTCACATTATTCAATTAAACCGATGTTCAAACATGTTCATTAAATTAATACTATTAATAAAAAGAAAATAATAATTAGCATAATGCTATTGTTATAATTATTGATTAACATAAGTTAAGTTATTAATATAATACAAATTATTAATTAACATAATACGTATAATTATATAATATTGATTCAACCCTCTGATGGTTTTGTATAAGATCTAGCAGCTGTTTATCTTTATCCTTCAATTCCTTCTCCAGATCTTCTCTCATTTGCCTTTCTTTCATTTTTTCCTTCATTACAAAAAAATAATAAATTATTATTAAATAATTAATTTAATAAATTATTATTTGCCTTTCTTTCATTTTTTTCCTTCATTACAAAAAATAATAAATTATTATTAAATAATTAATTTAATAAATTAATAATAATATTATTAAATAATTTATTTTATTTTAATAATTAATAATTATAATATATATTATTATAATATATACATATATTTTTATATTTATTACATATTATAGTTATATATATATTATAATTATAGTAATATAATAATATTTATAATAATTAATTGAGTTGACTACTTGACGTCGAGGACGACGCCTATGATGATGATGATGAGGAGGATGATGATGATGAGTTAATGGGTGAGCTTTCGACCTAAAAGTACACCGACTCTAGTTTTCTATTACAATTTATGAAAGCATTCTTATATTTACATTCTATTCAATTAAAATAATATTTTTTTATATCTAAATTATCAGATAAAATAATTATGAAATAATTAGTAGATGGACTTGAAACATCCGAAATGAAGGGAAGCTGATGAATAATCACATTTCTCATCGATGTGTCATCAAAAAAAAAGTATAACGATAAACATTATTTTAACCAGCTCTAACAAAGACAGCTAAGAACAGGTGTTCCGTATGTAAATGTTTTTAGCAAATTTATTTCTAGTTACAACGTTAACAAGCGGATTAATAATTATAAATAGTTATAAATTAAATATTATAATAATTATAATTATAAATTATCTCAATAACCAAGAATTATTCTTTTCCTAACTCCGTTATTACGTCAATTACTTATGTTCGCACACAATCTCGACTTTGACCTCTGAATAATAATCTTGGCCATCCTAAAGATTGACAAAAATTCATTTCAGGGCAAAAACGGGCATGACCCGGGAACAAATGGGGTAAGCTAAAAGTAAAGGTCACTGAAATAAAGCAAATACTAAGTTTCATACTAAGAACAATCCAAAATAGACAGGTGAGTCAAAAATGAGACGCAGCTAAACAGAGCGTAGCACAACCGCCAAGTATAATGATAACGATCACATCAACAACAACAACAACAAAGGTGGTTGAATGGTGTACCTCATTGAGTATTTTCTGCTTCTCTGATGTGATCTGAACTTCCATTTCTTCGTACAGTCTCCTCATTTCTTCGTCGTGTGACAATGTTTTGCTGATAATTTATTTAATTTGTTTTTCAATTACTCATTTATCAACTGTAGCAGAAAGCCTATGTAAAACATTAAAGCCTATCTAAAACATTAATAATTATTTTAATTTATTGACTAATTTGCACATATGTACAATATTAATATTAATAATTGTTCATTAACGCCACTGACGTGAGAACAATCTTACCCTCATTTACAGATTAGATTTTGTCATGTTAAATTATGTTACACTTTACACTAGAGCTATGGTACACTTTGGTATTATTCTCTTACACATTATATCAGTTTATTATAATAAACTAATTTAACTTATTCATCCTAACTTTCTCAGAGCTGTTTGTAGTGACTTGTAATCTCCTTTCGTTCTCTTCAGCTCTGCGTAAACCTTGTGAAGGAATTCTTCAAAGTACGGCAGAAGTTCAGGCTGGTTCTCTCTCAGTCCTGACCAGGTGTTCTTTAGACCGTCGACGCTTTTGAAATATTATAATTAATAATAAAATATTGTTTTTAACATTTTAATATTGATTTCAAGGTAAGTCAAAATTATTATTATTATTATTATTATTAATTCTAGTTTCAAATTATTAAAAAATTAAACTGCGTGAAATGATAGATGAATTTGTTGTTGAAAATGGATTTTATAAAAAATGCACTTTTAAACCCCATCTCCTCGGACCAGCAATAATTTAATAATTTAGAAGCAGAAGGAAAACACGTTGTATCTCATTTTTGCTGAGGCTGGCCGTATTAGTAGCTATTAGCCCTTCGACTAAATAAATAAAATAAAAATAAATAAATTAACAGACAAAATCTGTCATATACTCGTCCAAGACTTCGGTAGCTCCGATCTCATCCAGTAGGACGTTGAACCCGTCATCGTCCATGCTGGATTGTTCCTCTGACCGTGAGGCTTCGTAAAAACGCTCTCTTGCTGACTCCTCTTTCCCTTTCGGTACCGGTGTAGATATTCCAAGGAAACTACCTTAATTTGCAATTTCTAATTGTTTATTCTTGATGAAATTAGTGTGTATAAATTAGAATTTAATTTTGTTTAAATAAGGATAACGTTTAAATTGTATATTCCAATACATTAATTCGCAATCTATAATTACTATATTTTATTCGTGTTGAAATTAATGTATATAAATTATAATTAATTAACGTTTAAATTGAATCTATGATTTTACCGAATCCAGCAGTAAATTCTTCCAGAGTGAGTTGGCCATTTTGGTCGTCGTCCAAAGAATCGAAAACGTTTTCCAGTTGTTCCGGATTGAGTGGTAGTTCTTTTTGCAGCCTCTGCATCTCCTTCTTTGTTATGTATCCATTGTTTTCGACGTCGCAGACGGCAAACAATTCGCAGGCTTTCTGCACCATCATGGCCTGCATGTCATTCTCATTTAGAGAAATAGTCGTATCCCTTCTTTGGGATAGCGATGCCATCTATGTTGCTTGTGGGGTATTCGACAAAAACTTTACTTAGTCGGGTAAACTTTATTTAAGAAACGAATTTTATTTGTAATGTTTAAACGTATAGGCTTTCACAAAATGACGAAATTAGAGTAATGTTTCTGAGCGTATCGACAGATTTAACTAAATATTTGCTTAGACTAAAGTTCTAAATTTCTTTCGAGCCTTGCAGAAGCAGTTAGTAACAATATCTCGGTTAGTTCTATATGAGTTCCACGCATCAACGTCCACGTCATCCTAAAAATGAAACGGACTATTCCTCAAAGTCGATCTTGCCCTTCACTAGACTTCTCTGATCAGACTTCACAACTTAACTGACGGCACTTCAGCAAAACATCGTCATAGAGAGCAATGAGGCAATAGTTTTTATTATTGATTTCAGGTAGCTGAACTACTAATGTAGCTGGACGTAATAATCACAAATCTGAGTGCATGACAAACAAAAGTCTCAAAGCGAGTTGAAGATGTTATCCAAATTAGACCACGAGAAGTTGACTTATCAAATACATTAATTGATTAATTATGTATATGATGGAGCTAAAAATACTTTTTTTTAGCTTAAAATCGTCCGGCCATTGCATCTATGAATGACGTTCTCTTCGTAAATAACATCTGTTCGGTTGACGATCGATAACCTAGCTGCAACTGACTGCTTGTTTTTAGTTCGTAAAAGTTTCATAATGAAGCCAGCGCAGTTTTCCAAACCCAGCTTTTTCACAGCATTTAGTCCTGGAAAGCTATGAAAATTTAACGACTCGAATAAGTCGTGCAATATTTATTTTATATAATATATATTTTAAATAAATAAATAAATGTAGATTGATGTATCCATTTTATAAACACAAAAAAATGTTTAACACACCGAGTTTTCGGATATCGCAGACGATTTGCAATAAAGATTTGATAAAGCGGACGCCGGAGGACCTATTTTGTGATCAAATTTCAGTGAATAATCTGTAAATATAAACTTTATTCCAACCCATGTTTCATCCCTGTTACGTCACACATACCCACGACCTATTTAAGCTTCTATCGGCGTGCTCGTGCAAGAAAGTCAATTAACTAGCAGACGGAATGAATGTTGCGAATTAAAAACCGAAAGGTTTACTAAACAGTTTCCGAAATGTTTGGAAGTACATCGTTGGTTAAGACTCAATTAGCGTCTCTGGCAGTACTCGTGTTTTGTATAGTTACGAATCGAATTTTTGAATATTATGAGGAATTGGACGAACATAATGGAAGGAATCTCTATCAGCAATACGACTACATTGTTGGTTCGCATTTCGCGGTCCTCTCTTTGGTTATCTGCAAACTAATTGAGAAGATAAATTTTGGCTAAGATGATGCTTGGGCCCTATTCATAGATTTTCAAGTTGAAATATAAAAACCTTGAAGGAATTAATTTTAAATTGTTTTTCAGTCGGTGGAGGTACGTCGGGATCAGTACTCGCCAGTCGACTCTCAGAAAATGAGGAGGCAACAGTTTTATTAATAGAAGCAGGAGACACACCTGAGAAAAATCCTTTCGTAGACACTCCAATTTTCGCCGACCGTCTGAAGGATGGGCCTTACGATTGGTCCTACAAAACTGTTCCGCAGAAACATTCGTGCAAGGGCCACGTTGATAAGGCTGGTGTTTATCAATCTTCTTGTCGTTTAAGACCATTTAGGATTATTGAAATCTTTGATGAAGTTCGTTTTGGATTTTCGACAGGATTCTGTTACTAGTTACTCTACTGGCTGAATTTTGATTTTAAAAAAATGTCTTGTTCAAATCATTAATAGTGCGATGGTTTGACAATAGTAACATTTGCATGAATGATGATGCATTCTCTGATCGTGATTAATGGTTACCTTTTGAACCACCATAAAAAAAAAAGTTTGAGTCATGTTTTTACTGCTTTGGTTGTTGATAAAAATGTCTAAAGGTGGTGAAATGGGGTTTCTGTGCAATGTATCATCAAAATCAGCTCCAATATCACTCATTAGGAGTTCTTAATGGATTAAAAGCTTTTCCTCATCGCCTGTATCGGGCTGAACTTAAAATCATTCATTTCATCTACTTTGTGGACATTACCATTTCCAATCATCATAATCATCATCTGCATTGTAGACGCTTTTGTCGTCTTTGTCATCATCGACATAGTCGTGATAATTTTTTCGTTGGTGTAGCGATTCATACAAGTTGACATTTCGAGGTTGATTTACTCGCTCGTGACCAGGTGGCGTCGAAAGTATGTTTCTGTTGTCCTTCGAACAAAACGGAGTTATACTGGTCATGATCACATGGTCACATCAAGCAAAACTTTTAACAAAAATATATAGTTTAAAATATTTTTTAATTGTTTTGCGGTTTATGTCAACGTCGCTACGAGTATAGACATTCTTATTATTATTTACAATTAAAGTCCAACAAAAATAATTTTATTTAAGGCCGCTAAGTGGCACTTTGGCAAGGGGCTCGGCGGATCGAGCAACTTGAACTACATGGAGTACCTGAGAGGGAGCAGGAATGATTATGATTCTTGGATCCCATGCCAGGCTGCCCATCAATGGAGCTACAAAGAAGTTTTACCGTATTTCATAAAGTCTGAAGATCAGAGAAACACCGAGTTCATTAAGACAGGTCTGTTCAATAAATACAGACTGGTTCTTTTATTATGTTATTCTATTTTATTATATTAATATTATTATATTATTATTCTTTTATTACTGATTATTATTATGTTAATGTAGAATGACCAGTAATGTTAATAATTAATAACATCTATTATTTTACAAGATTTAATAAAATACGGTTAGCAGCTCAAAATGGGCTTAACGAATGAGGTAATAGAATGAGCTACCCTTGGATTTTTAAACAAATTGTATCACATTTTAAAATTCAATTAGTTTTTATGGTGATAATGACGGATCATTTTGACATGCAGTTTTCCATGGCTTCGGAGGAGTGTTGTCAGTGATTGACGTTTACACTTCCACTCTGACCAAGTTACTCCAGAGATCATTTGAAGAATTTGGTCTCAAAAAGAAAGACTTAAATGGCAAGAGCCAATTCGGTAAAACATCCTTATTTTATTTTATGTCATTTTGGTTTAATGTGTAATGCATTACTGCATAATTGACCTCGATGTAATGCTAAACTTAGGCAATTTTAGATAAAATTGGTACCATCATTAAGTGACTTTATCATCCCAGGCTGGTCTCCCATCCAAGCTACCATACGAAATGGAATCAGATGGAGTACTTACAGAGCATTTCTTAGGAGAGCTGTTTTTAGAGACAATTTACATGTTGTTACCATGGCCACAGCTCATAAGGTTGGAATTCTGGAAAAGATTTATTTATAAATTACGACTGTATCAAGCATTAAGCATTCTCTCTTTGAACTTCAGTAATTTTATAACATTTTATTTACTGTTGAAGCTCAATGGATATTTTTCAGCAAACTTATTATTACAAGATTTTATTAAGAATGTATAATATAGTAATTATTATTATTATATTATTATTATTATTATTATGATTATTATTATTATTATTAGTATTATTATTATATTATTATTATATTATTATTATTATTATTATTATTATTAGTATTATTATTATTATTATTATTATTAGTATTATTATTATATTATTAGTATTATTAGTATTATTATTATTATTATTATTATTATTATTATTATTATTATTATTATTATATTATTATTATTATTATTATTATTATTACTTATTATTATTATTTATTATTATTATTATTATTAGTATTATTATTATTATTATTATTTATTATTATTATTATTAATTATTATTATTATTATTATTATTATTATTATTATTATTATTATTATTATTATTATTATTATATTATTATTATTATTATTATTATTATTATTATTATTATTATTATTATTATTATTATTATTATTATTATTATTATTATTATTATTATTATATTATATTATTATTATTATTATTATTATTATTATATTATTATTATTATTATTATTATTATTATTATTATAAATTTATTTGTACATTTCAAGATAACTTTTGATGGACCAAAAGCAACAGCTGTGACGTTCAGACACAGAAACAAGACGGTAACAGTAACTTCTAGAAAGGAGATCCTGCTGACTTCGGGGACCATTGGAAGTGCCAAATTACTCCTCCTCTCAGGAATTGGACCAAAAGAACATTTGGAACAACTTAAGGTTAATAAATAATTAATTTATTTATCATTAAATTAGCCATCATTTTGGATTACCGTACACAGTGGTATTGAGAATGATGTCAATAAAATTTCAATAACTACATTAATTAATTAAGTTATCAGTAGTTTTGTTATTGTTTTACACAGTCTTTTTAACCAACCAGCATGTTCTTATTTTTCACTTTAAACTTTGAAAGATTCCTCTGGTGGCCAACCTACCCATCGGGGAGAATTTGAGGGACCAAGTTGTTGGCGATGGGGTTGAATTTTATACTCCTCATGATGAAGTCACAATGTCTGTCGTTAAAGCTGACAACATGCTATCATCTCTTGGCTACAGTATCTTTGGATCGGGTTGAGTATATTTTTACTTTGGTTAAGTTTCTGACCCACAAATAAATAACTATTATTATTAGTAGTTACTACCGCTTTTGTCTAGCAAATAAACACTAACTAAAACTAAATAAGAACTACTGGGTTAACAGTGGTCATTAAGAGTTCATCGGTGGTTTTGGCAATAAAAATTTGTAAAAATCTATAATAAATACGCAATAAAATCTATAATAAATAAAAAGTCAGTTATAAAACAGTATTGAAAATTAGTAGTACAAATAAACACTAATTAGAAACTAAATAAGTACTAATGGGTTAACAGTGGTCATTAAGAGTTCATCGGTGGTTTTGGCAATAAAAATTTGTAAAAATCTACAATAAATCCGCAATAAAATCTATAATAAATAAAAAGTCAGTTATAAAACAGTATTGAAAATTAGTAGTACAAATAAACACTAATTAGAAACTAAATAAGTACTAATGGGTTAACAGTGGTCATTAAGAGTTCATCGGTGGTTTTGGCAATAAAAATTTGTAAAAATCTATAATAAATACGCAATAAAATCTATAATAAATAAAAAGTCAGTTATAAAACAGTATTGAAAACTAGTAGTAATACTGTTGCTGCTATTGCTGTCGTTGTCGTCGTCGCTGCAGGAATGAGAGCAACACCTCGCTTCAGGGAAGTGGTTGCCAATATAAGGACCAGAAAGCATCCTGTCGACATCAATTACCCTCTACTCTCGCTGAGATTTGTTGCCTCCACTGAAGTGTACACGGCCCATCAAGTCCACGTTGATCCAAAGGTTTGAGCTGATAATACATACAGATTGTATATTGATACAATACAATTACATTCATTCATAGTCATTTTAGAGATCCTAAGGTAACATTATAAATATAACAAAATTTATCCTTGGTATGTTCAAATCTTTTTTACATCATAAAACGGCTGATTGTTAAAATTTATCAGTAGATTATGGGTTCATCTCAGATTTTATCTCTTTTAGATATGGAATGAAATTCATAGTCTAATGAGCATTGATACCAGAGAAGGATTCACTGTGTTTCCTGTGCTCCTTCATCCGAAGAGCATTGGAACTTTGAGGTAATTGTGCTAACTATGTCAATCAGTGATGGTGTTGGTGGTGGTAATATTGAAAAGATTTGATCTGAAGTAAAAGCGCTTAAACCCAAGATGAATCGCAGCAAGATTTGTGAATATCGGCATATTTCCATTTCGTTGTAAAGATTAAAGTCCACAAATCCTGATGACGATCCGTTGATTGATCCAAACTACCTGTCTGATGAAGGAGACGTGAAGTTACTTGCAGATGGTGAGAAACAGATTCGTTGTCCATTTTCCAATTTGCACAAATTTATCGCAGCCTTCGGTCCACCTCATCCAATGAACTCAATTAACTAATGTTTCTGCAGCTTATAGATTCATTAGGAAGCTCAAAAATACAAAGACTTTCAAGGATCGTTCGGTTTCTGTCAATAACAGGTTAATCAGTGCTTGCTCACACCTGGGTAATTACTCCAACGAGACTTACCTTCACTGTCATCTGAGATACATCACACTGCCTGGATTGTCTCCTACGGGCACCTGTAAGATGGGCTTGTTTGGTGACTCTAGTGCAGTTGTTGATGAGGATCTTAGGCAAGATCAGTTATTAATTTTATTTGATTACAATTTATCCCATTAGATGTTATTGTTAAATATTTCTTTGCATTACCTTGAACATATTCAACATAGCTGATGGGTATGCTTGATTATGTTATTTATTAGACTTTACTGTACGTTGTAGAGTGCATGGGTTGCAGGGTCTGAGGGTCGTGGATGCTTCTGTGGTACCGTCCACCTTGACCGGTAACTCCTACACCACTCAGATAATGATTGCAGAGAGGGCCGCTGATATCATTCTCAATAAAAATAGTGTCAAGGCCATCAAGGACTACTTCCATCACCTCATAACCATGAGGCACAAGAAGATATCGGAGGAAGATTAAAATTTAAATTCGCATATTTTAATCTCGATTTTAGTCAGTCTGTTAGATTTATTCGTTGGCCTTTTGTATTTGAGATAGACGTTTGGCATGCAACAAGTGAATGACCGCATGATTCTGCACCGCATTACGATCTTTTACAAAACCCGACTTCCGATAATAGCTGATTAAAAATGCTGGCAAAAAACCATAATGATAGTTGCATAGGATTGGCACATTTCTTTTAGCAATTGCTCATTCGGAAATGTCGGAGAGTTTGAAGTGGATTTTGGGATTTCTCTTTAGAATTCTACGAAACAGCGGGAAAGTCGATTGTCATAGTATGGGGGTCTGAGATCCCCAGTTAGCACATATTCCCGAGTAATGAATTTGAGACTGGGGATCTTTAAATATTTATAAGAAATTTTTCTGTAAACATTTCTGTATCGAAACAAGTTATTGCGAGCGGATTTCAACCGGTTGCGTTGCAACATTTGCCCGAGTCATAATGTAAAAATGTAATTCTTAAAAGCAGATTTTAAAATTATTATATTGGTTAATAAAAGCAATGATTTTTTGTAAAACAGAATTAATAGTTTTTTTATTTACTTTTCGATGTTATCAGCTGGTAGTGTTGATTGAGGCCCATTGTTTAACATTTATCACAAAAGCATATAAAAATGTTTTGGCCCAATTTTAAGGACCTTAAGGTCGACATGATAGGAGAAACTTTGAAAAGAAAAGCTTGCATTTTCATCTTACAAAAATATGGGCATGATTGGTTGAAAGAAAAACAGTTTAACCTAGACCAATTCACTCTTGATTTGTACAATGGAAGGGTACAATTTCATGACCTCGAGCTTGACGCTTCGGTAAGTATCTTTAGGTGAACAACAGTCTTGAGAGCAGTTACTGAATTATTTTGATCTTGTTTTATCAGAGATTAAACAGAGAACTGAGTTGCTGCAATCTACCCTTTGAAGTTGTTGATTGCTTTATTGGATGTTTTGATGTGCATGTGCCATGGTCGTCAATCTTTTCTGAGAGTTCTGAGATTGAAATACAGAATATTGAAATAACACTCAGGCACTGCATCAAAAAGCAGAATAAAGGCAAGTTGAAAAAACTCTAAGGCTTCTTATTTTAAATTATAATAAGGTGGAATTTTGCTGAAGTGCTGATATTTATGTTTGCAGACTCTTTTTTGATGCCTAGCAGTATGAAATCGAGTGTCAGATTAGCAGAAGAATGCCTCGAGAATGACAAGGCCAACGAGCATGAATTTTCAAATGTTCCAAATTATGAAAGCTTGCAGGAATTGGCTTGTACTTTTGAAGCGAGTTTGTATTTTACTGCTATTGAATTCCTTGCTTTGCAACATTATCATTTTAGATTTTATAATTCTATGGCTTTATTGATTTTTTGTTTCTTCGTTATTTCAGTTTTTACTAACACAAGGGCCACCATTGTTGGTGCCACAGTTTGTTTTGAACACATTCATGACAAATATACAACCATCTTTGAACTAAAAATAGAAAAGTTAGTGCTCTCGTTTCTTTAATGCTGAAAGAGATTGCTAGTTTAATTTATTTTTTGGCACTTTTTGCCAGCTCACAACACACGTATTACGTATTAATTTTTAAATGTTTAGAGTGGAATATTTGCATGGAGAACAAGAGAGCGATATAAACGAGAATCACGAGAAGGGATTTTCTCAAGAGAAGATGAATTCAATAAGGGTGAAGAATGTTATTTTCCATGGTGTGAAGTTGTACGTGGGAATAAATGGAGAGGTAAGCTGAACTGATTATCCGCTCTCATAAGAACGGCAACCGAGACAGTGAAAATATCTTGTCAATGTTGTGCACATGTTTATATAAATCTGACCTTCTTTCAAAACATGGAGCATGATCTAAATTTAACGAATTTCTGCAATTTCTCCAGTTAAATAAGTTCGATAGAAAGAAGAAGAGAGATGTTGAGAGAGTGCTTCTCGTAGACTTCTTGGGGAGCCAAAAGGTCAAGATCACCACCCAGAAGGAAGCCGAAGGCTCTAACACCACGAAGGTCCGAATTTAAAATTTTAATTAGATAATTAAGTTTAAAATGTGGATTTCTTGTGAAATATATTTACGAATTAATTTCTAAACGTTCTAAAATCTCCTGTCAATCAGATGAGCGTCGAGACATGCGTCGAAGGGATAAATGTGATCCTGTGTCCTCAGATCATAAGATACCTGAACAAGGTGTTTTGCGAACCACCAATCACAAATGCAGAAGGTTAGAATCGCATTAGTGATAATTTATGACTAATTATGTGATACAATTAATATATGACATAAATTATTATAAGTTATCGATTATTCATGATATCATTATAATTAATTGCATAAATTTATAGGGAGCCATGCTGATGGAAAAGCACCATGCTACGATGTTCTGAAGAGCATGAGCAAAGAAACATTTTATTCCTGCAACTCTGAGATTATTTGGGCTCGACAGAATCATCAGATTCCGTTAAAAGGTTCATTGATATAAAATTATTAAATTACAACCATTATTAGCCATTTATAATTTGAAATAATGTCACATTTGATTAATTTTAGGATTGTTTAATTTTTATTAATTTTATTTTTTCATAATATAACCTTTTATGTAACAATTTTTTATTTGTCAAACCAGCCAAGCAAGAGATCCTGTCTACTGAATTATCCTTAAAGATATCCTTCATCTCATTGGCCGTTCTCCATTCTGACAAATTGGAAGACTGTGACGGCGCCATTTTCGAGACGAGCTCGTGCGGACGTTGGCATGACAACCTGAGAGACATCGAAGAAAAATATCTGAATGTCATCAGGGACATGCCTGAAAACAAGGTTATGAACTCTTCTGAGCTTGAAGAGTTGAGGGATGCTTATGCAAAAACGATGCGTAGGAGCTATTTCAGGTATGGGTTGTATATACGAAGTATTATTGATTTACTCCTAGGAAGTCTGACTGCTGATTAGCTAAGATTATTAATTAGCACCAGTATTTATTATTATGTTAATTGATGTCCTATAATAAATTGCATTCCTATGATTTCAGCTTGATGATCAAACAAACAGAATTAAAGATTACCTCGGATTGCTCAAAAGAATCCCCTCTGGACATCGAGTTGGCACTGGGATTGATTGACCTTACTGAGGTCATCATGCAGGGCGTCCGCAACATCGAGTACTGCAAGGTAAGCTGTAGTTTCTGCTACAATGAGTTCAAATAATGCAAAGATGTTTGTTGTGATTCTTTTGTTCTTTAAATTGATTTGAACTTTATGTTAATCATGCAATTTAATAATATAAATAATTATTCCCATCAGTGGCTGTCTTTCAAAGATGCTCTCCTTGGAAAGACCAGTGAATATTCCGTATTTATCGTCGAGCCAAGCATCAGGCTTAGAATCTGTTCCATGCAAATGGTAGATTTATTATTCATTATGATTAATGATATGTTAATTATTAACGATTCATTATTTTTAAATGATTGTTGTGGTGCTAGAACAATCAATATAAATAAAATAATTATGAATATGAATAAAACGTAAATGCAGATTATAAAAAAAATAAATAATTACGAATACAACCTCGATGCAGGTAATCGACCGATCCTTGTCTCCACCTCATCTGCTCATTTCCTTGACCCTGTCAAAGTGCTCCTCTGAGTTGGACATCACCGTTCTCAACAGAATCCAGAACATACAGGCAGCATTCATGCCCGTCACCAGCAAACAAGCTCTTTCTGCAGGGGTTAGTAGTAATAGTGGTACCACAAATGGAGATTTTTGGTTCATAGTATTTACTCATCACATAGATTAATTAATTAATTAATTTTTCAAATTTTTATCTATCAATTAACTTTTGCAGGAAGTTGGTAACATGATCTTCGAAAGGGTGCACGTTACTTTCGAATGTCCCCATTGGGTGCCTACCATCAGGTGAGCGAATGATTTCTGGAATCTATATTAATGCAATGCAATATATTACGAACAATGCTAAAATATTTTTTTTGCTAATTTAATTGAAAATATAATAATTTAATGTGGACATTTTTTATTCTTACTTGATGGACGAATCAAATGGACCACATTTCATCCTTTTACTAATAAAGATTCAAAAGACTCATGTCATCCATTGCGACTTTTTCAGGTTTCCAAAAGTCGGACCAACTGAAGGCCTGGAATTGAAACGCAGATTCCACGACGAGTTCCTATTGGTCGAGCTTCATGACTTCAACCTCGGAGTGGGAATAAACCTTCTCCTGAATGAAGTCGATTCGCTGGAGTTTCACTTCTTGTCCATCAAAGGTAGGTTGAGATTGTCCAAATCATCTGAGTTGTGCAACGGACTATAATCAAATAAATAAATAGGTTGAGATTGTTACTCAAACCTTTTCTTGATGGTTGTGGTCAGCTTCAGGATTTGAACTGAGGCTCCAAGCATCTAAATTATCAAAAGTGCAAGTATCGAACTTAACATGCTTGTCCATTTTCAAGGTGACTTAGTAGTCGGAGATGAACGTGTTCGTCTTTTGAGCATCAAGAGTCAAAATCTTCAGTCTGAAAGTCCCGATTGGTCAAGGTTTGTATCAATTGAAATTGATTCTAAGAATTTTTGAGATTTAAATCAATTTCAGATTTTATTCTTGATATTAGCAATAGTATCACTAAGTAACATTTTTAGTAATATTATTATTACGTTACAGGATAACAGTAAAACTCAACCATGAGTCCAGAGTGCCCACCAATTACATGGCCTCCTACAAAAAAGGGGTGGAGTCTTCTCTTGTTGAACTCGATCTTGACCAACCCAGCAATGCTCCATTTTCTTCCAAGAAGAGAACATTCAAAGACAGAGAGGTGAGGCTGGAACTATAATTTATGACAATTAAGTAATTATAATTGTAATAGAAATAACATCATTAATAATTATTATTATAATATGTCATTGATATAAATTTAATTTTAAGCATTTTCCACATTTTATTATATTTTTTCATATCTTCCAAAAATGACTTTGATCATTATTTGCTGTACTTAACCTCAATTGTCTATTTCAACAGCTTGTGGAGCCATCTGATAGACAGGAAATGATGTCATACTTGAAGGAGGATATCGACCAATCAAACATCAGCATCACAGTTGACCTTCAACGAGTGGTTGTCTACCCACCTACCAAGGATGTCTTTCACTTGCTGCAAAACAGGTAAGACTATAAATTACCATTCACCTGTAATCAATATAACTGTATCAATACATCTGTAATCAATAAACCACTTTGTCTCAATGTTCTTTCCAGGCTGATTAATGACCTACTGCTCTGGAAATTGTCCACGTTGGATATCGCCTTCGATTCAAAGTCATCTTTTCCTTCACGAGCAGAAGGTTTTCCAACTGCTTTTAACAAAAAAGAACGAGCAGAAGAGAATGGTAATTGCATAAGTTCTAATTTTATTCAAAAAATTCATGTCATTACATGATCACAGCATCATGTAATTCCAACAGCTTTTAAGCTTAAGTCCTTTCATTTAAACATGTGTGCATGTATACTATTCGAATGTCTACAGATAACCTGGGCGAGCCAATCAGAGCTTCGGCAAAGAAGAGAAGCACGGTTACGGTCAACCTCAAAATGGACAGGCTGAATTTTCTGCAAGTGAGTTTTGATTCACTTTTGTTATTAATTTAATATGTAATATGTTAGTTTAGAAAATATCTTACAGTTACAATGACATTGCAGTGTTATTCTTATTCATTATATGGTGCTTAATGTAATATATTTCCATTAATTAATATTTCAAGTAACTTACTTATTAATAATAAATTATCCCCAGGATACTCTCAATTCAAAGACATTTGTATTGGCACTGTCCAACTTCAATGTTGTTTACATTCCCTACTACAGAGAAAACGATGAGTCGTGGTATTTGAGCATCCAATCAGAAGCTGTTGAGCTTAAAATGAAAGATGGTATGAGAAGAGAATTGCTTACTGCAATTGTAAATTGACATCGTGTTATTGAAAATTGATTTATCATTTAGAAATTAAAGACAATTCGCATAACATCCAGCCGAGAGATGGCGACTCACTCATAAAGCTCGTCCAAGTGAGTAAAGACAGCTTTGGATTGGAGGACATAAAGTCGACCAAAGATGCTCTTTCCGTCACAATCCTTGCAAGAAAGACGAGCGAAACATCCATGGTTGGTTGAACTCACAGAGTTACAAAGCTGAGCTTTAAATATTCAATAACTTTTGGACACTTTTACCTTGTTGACATTACATTGCATAAAATTTTTATTTCCATACTCATCAGAATTTAAAAGTGGCTTGCTCGTTAAGAAATTGCATCCTTCATTACGTGGAGACTCCAGAAGGAGAACAGTGGTGGCCAATCCAGGTAGGTTTACAGCTACAAGCATCATCATTTTATAGACTCTTAGAGTGATGGTTATCGCCATAATCAATGAATTCATATTTCTTACCTCGACACATATTCACAACAGCTAGCAGAAGCCTTATCCATCCTATCCTCTCCTTCCACTGTCAGTTACACCTCAGAGGTGCACATCTGCCTCAAGAATTGTGCGGCAGAGTACAAACCGCCGCTGCTCACATATCACGTGGTTTTGATGGCCGAGTCTGGACACTTCACCATGGCGACCGATCTTGTGTCTGGGTATTCTGAACTTAGGTGAGTTGCAGTTGATCACATTATTATTTTATTTATTAAGATATTATTTTATTTTTTATTACTATTTTTATGCAAACATTCAATTTTTTATGCCCTTGCAGCTTGTACATGGAGGACATGGGCCTGTTTTTGGCGGGAAAACAGCAGGGAAGCAGGAAGATTGATCTCAGGAGAGGTTGTAGTTGAAGGAATTATTTCTTGTTTATTATTTAGTTGTTATGAACAAATAGAAACAACCACATGTAGTTCAAAATGACCTTTGAAGAGCAAAAGGAGGTCACTGGGAAGATGCACCCTTTCATTGGTTATAAAATCTACGAATTTAAATTGTGCTATTTTGGTTACGATCATGATAGAAATTTCTGTAATTTAAATTTACGTTTTATTTTTTCAGATTTCGTCTGCGTGGCAGACATCAATTCGTTGGAACTCACAAAAAAGGAGACGGACAAGCCGAACGAGGTATTTTAAATATTAACGCACGACGTGATGTTTAGCACAGTTGAATGCTTCAACCATCAAAATTGTTGTTCGTACAGAAATGTCCTCAGATGGATTTGACGGCCTCCGTGAACAGATTCAACGTCAGGACTTGCTCAGACTCTTTTGCAGCTTTGTCTCAAATTATAATACAACTTGCCAATGCCAGTAAAGCAGAGGTAACGATAACTTTATCTACGATCGAATACTTAATCTATCAGTCGATAATTGCCAGAAGACCAATTGCTGCTACGATTGCTGCATCAATTGCTTATCATGGCTCAACTCGAGATCTTGAATATTTGCGAGAATGCTCGATGAGTTTATAGCTTTCTAATGGCTAAGCAGATAAGGATGGCTATCATTAGTCATACTTAAGATATAATAACATATGAATGACATCCATATTTCTTACTTTGACAAATATTTATTATATCATTAATATATGGGAATTAATCTTAAACCTCATTGAAGCAATCTGATGACAATGACTCTGAAACTGGCGGAGTCAAGGAGGCCGTGATGGAGATAAAGGTTGAAAATGAGGACAAGATGCGGGAATTGCTTTGTGATGCCTCGAATGATGTCTTGAGGAGTTCATCAGGTTCATTTTGCTATTTTGAATAATTACTGAGATTATTATTGACATTTATTATAAAGACCATTCATAATTATTATAATATTAACAATATGGTTTTTTGTTACCTTTCCAGTTCTTCTGGAAAACAACAAAAACAACAGAGGGCAACCTTTTAATAACAAAAGAGCAGGTCCTTATATTAATACTAATTAAATTAATTATATTAATACATCCATTTCAAATAACGACATTCTCAATACTTTGTCGACAGATGAAAGGCCAATCATCAACACCCAAGGAGTGTCATACTCCGTGCACGATGACAGTTTTTCAAGTAAATTGTTTCCTGATGTAAACCGGACCCACTACTTGTCCCCAAATTTCCCCCAAATGTTCAGTCCATCTTCCTGCCTCGGGAGCTCCATAAGGGGGTCTACGTTCGAACCAAATCCGACCGACGCCTCGATGCCGAGGAACGGTGGAGAGTCTGACGGGAAGTTGAACTTCATCGAAGACCACTACAAGAAACCGGCACCGGGTACCTGTGTATTCAAGGGTTACGACCAACCCACTCCTGTGAGCAAATACCACCTGTACGACACCAGCATTACCTGGTTCATGTACGGTGGTAAAGACTTTTCCAGAGGTGGAAGGGAGCAGCTGAAAAACGGTTCCAGGAGCGAGAAACGCCAACAAATGGGAACTCCCTGGAATAGGTTCTGTGGATTGGGGAGGAATAAGTTGGTGTTGATGGAGTTCCGCGTCAACAAGATCCACGCTCTTCACGAACTTTACCCAGAGGGACTGCCTCAACTTTCGAGAGACGTGTTGTTCATAAAAGACATCGAGGTGCTCGACAGACTCGAGATTTCGGACATCAACAAATTCCTTCATCCTTACTCCAACGTGTCGTCGAGGCCGTGCAATCCTAACATGGTTTGTTATTTATTTCATTTTATGTTATTTATTCTGGAATTTAAAAGTTATTCACACTTTGACTTTAGAATAAATTGCATGTTATTTATTCATCGGTTTAACAATTGCAGTTCAGAATCAGTGCTCGGTACAGCAGAGATGAGAGCAACATGTCGAAGAAAGAGTGCGTATTAAAGATCTCACTCATGCCCTTTAAACTCAACATCGATCAGGTAAATTTTCGTCATGGTGCTAATGAAACGGGGAGGTTCTACTAATCCGTTTGACAAAGGCAGAATTATTGCTTGCATCATTTGAAATTAAATGCTTCCAAATATTTGTAACTTTTGTAATAATTTCTGACTGACTAATTGAATGTATTCCACATTTATCCAGCATTCTCTAGCCTTTATGTGTGATTTCATAAACGAAGTAGCAGAGCAAGTAAGTCTGCCTTCAAAACTTTCACAAAAAATGTCAGAAGAAGCAAAAGGTCACGTAGAGGTCAGCCCAAAGAATGGGTCGGAAGAAGTCGAGCAAATATACTTCAGGTTTGACGATTTTTTTGAACTTGTTATTTTTTTTTTTCCGATCAGCTGTAGTTTACTATAAATCAGATCTAATTAAGCATGTCTAGCAGTAATAATGGTATTGGCATTTTTGTTAATTCAATAAATAAATGATCAGAATTTTGTTCACTAAGCATTGCAATGGAGTTAACGCTACTTGCTGCATCTCATTTGTATTTATTCATTTTAGATCTGTTAAGTTTTCACCAGAAGTCATCATAAAAATAGATTACATGGGCAAATTAATGGATAAGGGTTCAGTGGTTGGATTCTTGACGAGTATCCTACAGCTCAACCAATCGCAGATCATTCTCAAGCGAGTCGACATCAGGCGAGGGTAAGTTTCATACTTCTGAGAAATTCGTACATTTTTACCATTCGAGGAATTTTAAAATATATTTCAATCGGTTGTCGTCGTTTGTCATGATTGCTCAAGTTAAAGCTTAATTTCATATTATACTGAAAAATGATCATTCACATTTCAATAGCTATTAAAGTTAATCAATTTGTTCCCATTAGTTAAACTATACTTTATCTTGAATGCAGAATGAAAGGGTTGGACAAAGTGGGAACTTTTTTGATTGAAGAATGGTTAAATGACATCAAAACCAATCAAATCCCTTCATTGGTTAAGAGCATTGCCCCCATGGGCTCCCTCATTAACATAGGTAAGATGATCATTCAAAACTAATCTAACAATTTTTAAAGCATCTGGTGTGACTGCATTGTTTCAAGAATTTACCACTAACTAATTATATATGATGAACTTGAAGACTTATCAATTATTTTTCTTAATTAGCCCAAGGAGTGAAGAACCTGTTCTTCATGCCAGTGCAGCAGTATAAGAAAGATGGCAGAGTAGTCATGGGATTGCAAAAGGGAGCTTACTCCTTTGTCACTTGTACTCTTGTTTCATCGCTCGATCTAGTGTACAAGTCGTTTTACTTAGTACAGGTTTGTAATAACGAATTTTTTGGTCTGTTTCCTTCCTGCTTTTATTGCATTTGTATCTAATGCATCAAAAAATTAAATTATTAAAAATAACTTTTGAGATGAAAGTGGAAATATTGAAAGTGTTATATTTTACCCGTTCTCTCTGTGGCACCCATGACCAAATTTACCACAATTTTGTTCATTGTCAGTTTAAAATAATTCATAATTTACTGTTTCCAGTCGATTTCACAATTCGCACACGATGCGGTAGCGCATGGAGAAATCAGCTTTGAAATGAATGCCGCTTACAAAAGAACAAAACATCCCGAAGACTTGAGGGAAGGCATTGTTGGAGCATATGCCGTTTTTAAAGAGGTTTGCATTTTGAATCTCATTTCATTTACTCTGTTATCGATGAGACCAAATAATTCAATTGCACTATACACTTGTCTAATTCTCATTTACAGTTTATGAAATGTTGGCAAATCTAATAATATTTAGTAATTAACTTAATACTTTTTAATAATTAGGGAGCAGACGTCAGGGCTACAGAAACGAAGGAAGTAGTGTCAAAAGAATGTCACGAAAAAGGAGTAGTAGGTACAGCGAAAGGTGTGCTAAGGCAGTACATATCAAAAAGAGTAACTCAAACTGTTATCGATCCAATTCTTCTGACCTCAAAGGCCACCACACAGTTAATAGAAGGTGCTAGGAACCAACTAATGCCAAAAGTGAAAAAAGAAGAAATGGAGAAGTGGAAAACGAGACAGTGAATGTCTATCGATAAATACGGAAACATGCGCACTTACTTGCTAAATGTCTTGTAAATAAATATCAATAAATTTTTCTGTCAAATTTTCTATTAGATGTTGTGCTTTAGATGAAAGTATTTTTTCTGAAAAAAAGTACTGAGGTTGGGGTACGTAGGTTCAGCTTAATTGAGCCTGGGTCGAGTTGGGTTTGTTAACATTTAGAAATCCTCTCCAACAGAATGATTTAAGCTATGCTTAAGTGCACTTAATTCTAGAGAATTTGTGGAGGCGTACATCTCGAGTTGTCACCATAAAGGTGTTGATTTCAGGGTTATAACTGAACTATTCAATGATGAATTTCTTGGTTCAAAATTACTTTCAGATATAAATTCGCATCGATCTTTGCATCGCGCTATTTTTAATTCGTAATTTAAGCTTAACAGGCTTTATCTTACTTACTAATACAAAGACCTTTGCCAGGATCGGCTCAGCTGATACGAACAAGAACAAAGGATTGGACCTCAGAAAATCGATCTCCGAAAGGAAAAGACGACACCCAATTTGAAACAACTGCGTTGATATAAATTTATAAAATTATCCTTCTAATACCGGACTAAGTGTTGTGAAATCCTGTTGAAATTTCACAGCGTATGATGAAACATTGCAACAAAGGATTCGGTGAAAGTGCGCATTAAGAGTAAGAAATGCCAACGCAAGGGGTAATTCGTTGTGTTTTACATTTCGTCGGTTACTTATTGCCTTAACATTTGCCTCGAAAGATTTTCGTAAACTCTCCAATGGTTGTTCAAGAGTAGCTCAAGTATATTCAAAATGTCATTGTTCTCTTAAGCACTATATTGCTGGCATTTCTAAGACTTTTTAGATTATTTAATTTATTAAATATTATTCACTAATCACGTTCTCAATACTAATTTTCTAAGTGTTTATTTTTTATTTGCTTGTATAAAACAGTACCATTTTAATTCTAGCACCAGGTTTATGTTTTTTACTAGAAGGAGCATGAAACAGCTACTTTGAAGAAGAGCTAAAGTTGACGACCAGCAACTTAGTTAAGGAACAAAGACTGGGATTCATCTCAGGAAAATGTTCAACAGCTTAACAAAGTATTTCTTCTCATCTAATAATAGCAGAGCGAACTCTAGTGAAAATGAGACAGAGGAAACAAAATGTGACAAACAGAATGATCAAGATGGATGGGTGATTGTTGTCAAGCCAAGTCAGTGTCATTTGATTTTTATAAAGATAATCATAAGCTAAAGTGTTATTTGCATTAAGCCTAGATAAATAGCTCATTCTCAATATTTTCACAAGTCACAAATTCTGCCTTTGGACAGTACTGGACTTATTATTTATTTATTTAGTTATTTTCTGAAATATTAGCAAATGTGTGCCTCAGATCATTGCCATCCTATGCATATTAAGATTTTATTGTCAAATGCATACTTTATTAGGGCACCTTTATCATGATCTAGGCGAATATTACGGTGACTATGAGGACAACACGGAAGATGATGACAACGACAGGGGATATTCACCGATCAGAAGCTCGAACCTGATCAACGAAAAAGTTGAAACCGGTCATCACGACGGCTTCCTCGTACCGCCTTCTCCGAGGAGGGTGGAGCCTCCAAAGACCAACGGACACATATCGAGGTCGAGGCACCCCAGCGGTAGCCCCTTGTGGGCCTCGACTCAATCCGGAGACGAGTTCGACGAGAAGGGGAATCTCTCGTCAGATGAATTGCAGCAGCAACACTCGGATTTTGAGAGGTAATTTGACAGCTTTAATATTAAAAATTTTGAAATAATGGTTTGGAGGTGAAAGAATGGCCTTTTGAGAATTTAGTCTATCGAATGAAATTTATCTTAATTGCATTGTTCCAAGAATTTGTTGCTTAATATTGTGGAAGTATTGTGAGACTTAAGGAAGACTCATTTTAAGAATAAGGTGATTATTATTACTTGAATCTTATTCGAGAATTTGAATGCAATATCTCAGAGGGTTGAATCTCTGTGAAGTGACGGTAGAAGCAACGGCCTCTACATCCCATGCTCCCAGCTTGCATCGCCACAGGGGAAGCGATGCTGTATATAAATGGTCTCGTGCCTACTCTAGTGGCACTATATTAGCACACTTATTATTATTTTTACTATTAACATACTATTTAAGATTGACATGCCTACAGGTACAGAGGTCCATATTGGAACATACTTGAAGACGAAGAGCAGGAGATGAAAAAGGAAGGAGGGATACTGAGCAGTGCCTCGTCTCAGCCCGAGATCGTCAACATCCCGTCGCACGAAGAACATTGGATCTTATCCCCGGCCCCCTGTTTTGGGGGAAAGCCGGAGACCTGCCTCAAGGGCTCCATGGAGGATTTGCTGATCGAGAGGCCGACGACCTCGATCTATCTCAAGTTCATGGGAAAAAAGAACGGATTCGACAAGGCGAACGGATCGAGCAAGAACGTGACTTTGAATTCGAAGGACGTTTCTTCGCAAGCCGGAAGAACGTCGGAAATCGACCAGTCGATCAAGGCTTCGGCAGGTTTCCATAACTTCTTCGAGAAGAACGGATTCGAAAGCTTCGACAGCAGGCTCGTGACGTACGACGCAATTTATCCTCAGAAGAATTCGAAATATGACCAGAGGGACAACGACGGATGGTCCAGTGAATCCTCGACGCGGGATCATTCGCTCAGCAGACCTCCCATAAGGTCGTTTGCCGCCAGGCACGAGAATCGCAATCTCCAGCCCGACGAGAGTTCGGAGATGTCGGAGGGTGCGACCAGGCTAGGTCACGACCCCTACGACGATTTTTGCACGTCCAAGTTCCTACTTCCCTTCGAAGACGACGAAACGAGGGCAAGGGGCAAGAGAAAACTTCTGCCGAAGCATCAGAGGAGTCACGCCAGGATGAGATTCTGGCAGAAACCTAGGAAGACGTCGACGGGCAGTCAGATGAATGGCTGTAAATAGTTTTCTTTATCTCCGCTTCCTTGCGTCTCGCGACGGAGCCGTCATTTGTGATTCTCATTCTTTGTTTTGATCTTTGGCGATTGATTTTTTAACATTATTTTCTTCTTTTATAAACTGCATTCGGATGATTGGCAAGAAGTTGTTCGATCAAAATTCATTGGAAGAAGTCCGTTTTGTTGGAATTTTTTCCATATTTTTGTGATTTAGTACATTCTCCACTCTGACCAAAGTAATGCCATCCTGCGTCATATCATCGTCATTATTATTTTAATTATCTCCAATTATTATTAGTATTATTATTATTATTATTATCATTATTAGTACTCCTATTGAATCATTTGTTTGAACTAATGGTTTTTGTTATTAACTTCAGTTTTTATAATTCATAACTTGTAAACATATACATCATAACATTACAGACATTTTATTGCTAACATTTTCTCCGATCGCAGACATTTTTGTTCGAGCCGTTAACAGGTCACATTTAAATAATTTAGATGTTCCCCAAACTTTATTTTAACTTTACATTTTGAGGTCATTCACATTCTTTGGAAAAGTGCAACTGTTACGAACTTGAGCATTTTTGCACTATTTGTAGGAAATAAGCAGTTTTTCTCTTCCTTACACTATTATTGATGGCGCATTTGGCTTTCTGCTAACAAACACTGCTCAACACTAGATATGAATGTAAATACATCGTAGCTGTACATAGACGTTTAATGCAGGAGGCAAACTTGCAAATTCTACTTTCAGTTGCATGTAGGAATGACGCCTTTGCAACTTTTTAGAATTTGCCATTTGTGCTATTTATTGTTTTCTAAAAACCAGTTGACTAAACTGTACAGGGACGACGCGCGAATCTTTTTAAAATATATATGTATATACGTCTCGTAAGATTGTGGAGCTGTCGTAATGACGGTTGCGGGAACAGTTTCTAAACTTTGATTTTTTTTTAAATTTAGTTAAGAAGCTTTTTACATCCAAACTCGTTTTTTTTCCATTTTACTTTTTGAAGTCAGGATTTACTGTTTTTCATTAAGAGGCAGTCTTGCGTTCCGTCATTAAAAAAATCGTTGTATTTGTATTTTGGCGTTTATTTGCCTAAAAACTTTGTTTCGGCACCGAAGTCCATGATTTTATGTTGACTTCATTTTCTTACAGGTAACAAGAATTAATAATAATAATAATAATAATAATTAATAATAATAACATCAGTATTTCATGGCGCCTAGAAAATCTAGCTAGAAAGTGTTCAGAAAACTCAATCATTACTAGTGGACTTTTGCCACATGGCGTATTTAAATAGGTTCCAAAAGAGATCGCCGATTGTTCCTATTAGCAACGTCTGCCACGTTGGTCCGCACAATTTGGCCGAACTGGAATGATGTCGTTGGTGCTGAGAGTACGAGAGTGGTTTCTGCGGCCGGGGATGTTCGTGAGAATTTTTAGGTTGCTGGTAAGTAACGGTGTTGTTCTTTCTCACCGTGTACCTGATGTTTGTCACTTCGGCACCATCTTCGCTCGTTACTGTCTTGGTCATAGTGATGCAAGCGTTCTCGGCGGTTCCTGAAACGATAATGAATTTGTAAAGCCGTTAGTGGAAGTTCGTCTGTTTGATTCTCGCTTTCCTACCGGTAAGAATTTGGAACTTGGTGTTAGATCTGTTAAAGTACATTGGTGCATCTTCCGGAGATTCCAAAAGTCCTGCACATTCTAGTTTTGTGAGGAAAACCACTTTCGACCAATGTTGCCTTGCATGGTGCTGCTGTTTGTGCGAACTCTGCTGAACTCTTTGACTTCTAACCCCAAGCCCGATCAACTGAATAGCGGTACTCATTTATTTATACACAGAATAAAATAATGTTAATAAGGAAATTAAAAAAAAAAGTAAATCTCTTTGGCTTTTACTTACCAAACAAGAATTATCATTTTGTCTTCCGTCTTGAAATGTTTCTTTTGCAAATAGAATCCGATGCTTGTCATCGATGTTGGTAAAAGCCTCGCAAGTAATTTCTATAAGTAAAATATGGCATATCAGATTTTTTTTTGTTGAAAATAGAATTCCAACAAAACCATCAGATGACATGGCACGAATAAATATTTTTATTGACGAGCTTTCCCAAGTAAGCTACGCAGGACAGCCGACAGAAATTTCGAGCCCCAAGGCACATCAGTCACGGGTCCCAATGCTAAGTCAATTTGGTATTGGAAAAGCATTAAAAAAAAAGTTTTAAAACCCTAAAACATTTCCACTTGCTCCATCTCCAGCGTTCCTGAAGACAAGTGAGTTACGAAAATCGTTTCTACCTTTGTGGATCATGGCCTGTCTGTACTTTTCCACACAGTTTCTGAAACTGAAAGCCAGTTTCGAAACCAGAGTGCAGAGAAAGGGACTCCAATCGGACATTGTTCCTTCGCATTCCAGCCACCCCCTGTAATTTGCTTTCAGGTGAACCAGACCTCCTAAGCCGCAGGAAAACTGCTTGCATTTCTCTACATCTGCAAAGACGTACTGAGGACGATAGCTGGCAACTATTTTTAACTAGACGTTTTAAAGCATTTGTTTTTATCGATGGCCAAAGGTGGCTGCTCGCAATGAATAACGGGCTGGCTACATAAAGACGAAGTAGTCATTATATTTGTCAAGTCATCAACCGAGGCTGCACTGTTGGAGAGTGCCCTTGAGGACGGTTCTACTTTAATAGTTCAGCGGCTAATAATGCCTCCACAACCCTCGAAGAAAAAAAATGTTCGAATAAGAAAAATGTCTTAAAACTTACGGACTATAGTGCTGTAATCCTGAATTAACGAGCCGGAGTCGAATCGACACTCAGGAAGACTTATCTCGCTTCTTACGCTGGAAGCTTAAGTATTAAATGGAATGCATCTCGAATTGCGATAGAACATGCAAAATGAGATCTGAGGAACTAACAAAATCTGATTCCCAGACGTTCCCTTGGAGAAGAAGTCTCCCTGAACGAGATGCAAGTGTACCGAGGTGAACTGAATTATTTTTTATTTATTTAATAATTAGTATTCATGATAAGATATTAAATTCAAATTCTAGAACATTCTGGAACCTGTATTTGCCTACTTGCAAGAGTTTCATATAGAAATTTGAAAAAAAATTAGAAAAGATAAGTATACGAATACAATTAGATACAACATGGATTTTTCAATGAAACAAAATGTTTGTGGTTTTTAGAATTGCGAACGGAGTTAGTAGGTTTGAACATAATAGGCTCTCAAAAAATCTAAAATAAGCTTTAATTTAGAGACAAAACAAAACACACACAAAACTGGATTTGCATGTAATGAGTCCACAGAGTCCACCAACCATCCATTTTTAAAGACTGATACCATCTTGTAAGTGGAGGAAGTTTTGCTCTTCTCCTTGCAGACCAGTTGCGTCAGGTAGTTGTCATCCAGTTTGCCAGTCGAGTAGATGGACAGAGATTCGGTCCCCCGTGGGGTGAACATTAGCCAGTTACCGTGGTAGGTCGATGGAAACCTACACAGTGTTTCTTCGGAAGGCAGGCTCTCTGAACGTGTAAATATATTAATTTCATTTATTTATTTACCCCTAGCACACGAGCGGAGACTAGGAAAGCTTCTTATTCAGTCGCAAAAGACGCGAAAATCGACGAAAAAACGAAGCAAGGAATAGAATGAATCAGGCTATTTAATTAATTAAGAATATAATTTACAAGCCACCCCCTCTCGTAATTGGCCGTCTCACGACCCCAACCCTTAATAACCCAGCTTATAAACAGCTTATCTTAAACTAGATTAATAATTTCGTACCTGCATCGGTAGTCAAAGAAATCGTCTTACCGCATTGTTTGCAATTCCTGCGGCAGATTTGACCGTGTCTCAAAGTGGCTTGTCTTCTGGCCATAAAACATTCATCCTCCTGGCTTTGATCGCAATCAGAGGCAGAGTATTCTCCGAGACATTTTCCTAAATTTGCAGGAATCTACTTTTGAATTCACTCACTTGGTTCTTAAACGTGTACAATGTATTTGCTAAGTACACGGGTCGCCAAGAAAAAAAATGTAAATATAAAATAAAAATAGAATTCCCAACGAACCAGACTTGTGAAGTAACAGCAGTCGATACATGACCTGACCTGAAGGCGTACCCTTTTCATTGATGGGACAAACGGGACTAAAATACATCAAGACGCTCATTTCTAAGTCTCCCTGTTGGATGTTGTCGCTGTTGAAACGCTGAAAAGTGAACTTCATCCAAATTTTTGCTCAGCGGAGTTTGTTAAACGCTTTCAAAAACACTGTACGATTAGTTAAAAGTAGTTTACCAAGTTAAAGGCTTTGTCGGCATTCATTTATTACGGCATAGAGTTTGCAAATATTTTGTAAGGTTTTAATCTATTCCTAAGCCACATTACGAATTTGAGAAGCAGCTATGAATTTACCAGAGAATATTGGACATCTCTGAGCTCCTCGCTTGCCATGACGAACGTGTAGTTATCTTCAACCCACCAACCGACACACTTCAAGACGTTTTCTGTGAAATTATTTTCAACTCAATCAATGATGGATGATTAATTTAATTAACATTTGATTCGTCAATCATCATCGATGTGATAGTTAGCCATTTTATTTAAGCTATGATCAAATTATTAATGAAGCTATGATCAAATTATTAATGAAGCTATGATCAAATTATTATTTAGGATGCGATCAAATTCTCATTATTAGTTAATCATTATTTAAATTTTGATTCTACTTCCAGCCACTGAAAAGTTAAATCCTTTCGGAAAACTTCCATTTCAAATCGTTCGTTCAACCGTGAAGGTCATTAAAGAAAAGGGCATGACCTGTTTCCTTGTTGGCGAAAATGCTGCACTCAGGTTCTGGAAAGCTGAAGAACATGCCATCGCCTCTCACGCACTCCGATTCCAATCTTGACATGCGCCATATTCTTTCGCACGTCTGGAGAATGAAGACCAGGAAGTTAATAATAATAATAATAGTAATAAAAAAAAATAATATTACTTAATTAAAAATTAATGAGGTAATAAAGTGGGATCATATCTATTAGAATTATTCAAAGCGTAACGATATTATATTAAGTAATTGTGTATATTGCTATAAAAGTAAAATTAAGCAACAAGTTTGTTAACTATTAAAAACAAGAAAGACAGCTAGCTAGTCCACTGAATTATGAATTACCGATGATCGATGCCCGATCAATAATCACAAATCATTACGTAATCTGAAGAAAAAAAACTCACCGTCCTTCTGTGCGAAGGGTAGGAAACGTTCGCCCTGAATTCGAAGCCCCCGATGAGTGGACAATTAGTCGACTGAACCACTAGGGTCTGGGCTGAGGGGGATGTTATTATAACTACGTCATCATACCTACGCACCCACAGTCTACGGAGTAGTGGGTCGTGTCGAGTGGACGGAAAGCACTCCGGTGTCTGAGGAGTGGCGCATTCCCCTCGATGATATTTGGCGGTGATTTGTCTGCGAGGGACTATTTTCTATTTTTTTTTAGAAGGAATGATTACCAAAGAAGGGTTTATCTCTCCCCAACAAGGGGTGGGGTAAGTAAGGTTGAGGAGTGGATGGGTGGACGGGTGCAGTTGTGTTTGTCAGCGCAATAATGCGTAATGGCGCCCCGATGTCGGTGGTTGCGATTATTTTGAATAATGCAGGCTGAGAAAATGGCAAGCTTCTCTCGAAACAAAGTTCAGAAAATGACCGCGAAGTGGAACTTCGTTTGATTCATTATATCCTTCCTTTTTACTTTTTTTTGTCTATTATTATTTTGTTTTTTATTTTGTTTATTATTTTTTTTTCTTTTTGAGTTGTAAAATTCGAGTATTAATTTCTTGAGAATCATAACTCTGACCTGCAGAGCAACAGCAACAGGTGCTCTTTCCTCTGTAGCTCTCTGGTCATTAATAAACCTATTCCGTTTGAACTTCTGGCGCGCTATCTCTTGCCGGCACGCAAGTGATAGGTTAAACCAGGGTTAATATTGTTTCCCCATGAATAATGGTAAACCGTAACCTTTTGATTCCCTTTTATAACTGCCCGACAGCCCCCCACACGTCGTGGCTGAGTTAAGCACCGACCATTTCAGAGGGCGGTTAATCTTGTTAGGGTATTGATACGGCTGGTGAGAGTAGTACTAGGTGATGCAGGGAGAGAAATGGTGCTTATAGACATAGGTTTGACTCAGTGAGTCATTGCCTATTCGTTAATCTTCATCCGTGTCATCATCGTCATCATCTTTATCATCGTCATCATCGTCGCCATCATAATCATTGTCATCTTTAACGACGTGGTCATCAGTAATGTCGTCATAGCAACAAGATCTCAACATGACTCACCTATCCATGGCCAGTCCTGCCTGTGCAGTTCCGCATCGTTGCACAGGTTGGGCATATCCGTGTCGCAAGGTCTGGCTAGTGGTGTGTGAAAACATCGGATATCAATTTCAAATATGAGTGCCATAGACACGATAAGAGCGCCATTTGCAAAAGAGTAAATAAATCGCCCGCAAGGACCTCCACTGCTGTAAAACGTTCACGAGTAGTAACGGCTGTTAGCAGCGGCTGTAGTCGGTGCGGTCGTGGCAGCTATGGCTGCGCTGGGTGGCTATCGGAGTGGTCTATCAGAGTCAATATTTCACGGTGAGAGTTTGAAGGAAATTGAATGAGAGTTTTCCTTTTCATTCGATTTTTTGTTTATCGTGTGCCGGCACATCCCTATTTTACCTTTCTCGGCGGCTTTTTATCTGGTCGGTTCGTTCGTCCGTGTCCTATCGTCAGAGGGAGCTCATTAAATGGATTCTGATTACTTCTCTTATTGATCGCCGGTGCTCTGGACCCGCGACTGAGTCACCGCCGCTACCATAACTTCAACGACTACACCGACTACATCGACTACACCGTCTACATCGACTTCAGCACTACCCAGACCGACATAGCGTCTACTAAAAGCGATAAGTGCAACAATACACCTGAGATCTCAATTTTGTATATAAATTCAACAACAAAAAATCATCAAGATTCAAAATAATGTCTCCACAAAATTCACTCACACATCCACAATTGTACGATGCTGTCAGTTCTTTTGACGAACTTGAAACATACGATGTCGTCGTACCTGGAAAACATGGAAAACGTGGAAAGCCTTTCCTTCGTCATCGTTCTTTACGAGCGCTGCGTCATCGGATCGACGTTCGTCTGCTTGTCTAGCGACGAGAAGCGCGAAAGTTTAGAAAAACTGAAGTCGGAGACACCTCTCAGGAATATTGGATTACTATTGGATATTGATGTAATGGCGTGAAAATGATTTTTTTTTAGAATAAAATATGCAAGATACTCATTTCGACGCCAACTTGTAATAACATAATTTTGTTTTAAGAGTAAAAAAATAATAATATTAATAATAATCATAAGAAAAACAATGATTATGATAGGGATAAGATTGATAATAGTACGCTATTACATTGTTTCTTGTGAGCGTGGATTAATTGAATATAACAGGCCTTCACAACAAAAAACTTATTTGATAATGACTACATAAACATAATTAACAACATCAACAATTACAATAATAATAACAACAACAACAACAACAACAACAACAACAACAACAATAATAACAATAACAATAATAATAATAATAATAATAATAATAATAATAATAATAATAATAATAATAATAATAATAATAATAATAATAATAATAATAATAATAATAATAATAATAATAATAATAATAATAATAATAATAATAACAATAATAACAACAACAACAACAATAATAACAATAACAATAATAATAATAACGTTGATAATGACGATAATAACAATGATGACAGACATTCATTCCCCTACCCGTGTACGAATCTCCTGACTCGTATCTTCTCTCCATTCTCTTCACTCCTCAAGCATTCCATCCGAACGATCGACTCGTTCTTGACGCAACGACTTCCGGCGTTCGCGGCGACGCACGCTGCTGCATACTGGTTGCTAAGCAACAGCTCCGTCTCCTTGGCAACGACCAGCTTCCGACTTTCGAAGCCGCGCGAGTTGGCCACGTGCTTCTGCTCGGTCGTCCAGGTGCGCGAGAGTTCCACCTGATGACCCCTGTCGTCGCCGTCACTTCCGGTCTGACGAGGTGAGGAGTAATGCGGGGGCGGTTTCCATAGAAACTCGGGAAATGAGCAACAGAGGGCGCCGCTCGCTGCGTGAGGGAAAACTTAGAGTTTAAATCGTCTAAGGCCGTCGTTAGGCGCTTTAATGACGCCATCCGTCTTTGCCAGGTATCGTCACTTCCCATGCCACATTGTCATCATCATCGACATCGTCATCATCATCATCATCATCATCATCATCATCAACACAATCGTCGCCGTCATCATTATCATACCGGTCGATCTCATCATCGTTAAAACAAGTTGCTGTTCATGCTACTCTAACATGTCATCACAGGTCGTCATCATCGTTGTCGTAATCGTCATCGTCGTAATCATCATCGTAACAGTAGTCATCGTCATCGTCGTCGTCGTCGTCGGTGCCGTCTCGCGTTTGCAGCAAAGCCTCTGAACATTAGAAAGGACTAAAAGACCAATCTTGTTCTGAGACGAAAGTATTAAGCTATATTATCTAGCTCCAATTGTCATTATCATCATCATAATCAGTTGCAGTTTTTACAACAATAATAATAATAACAATATTAACAACAACAACAACAACAATAATTATTTATTATATATATATATAATAATTATTATTATTATAATAATCATCATCATCATCGTCGTCGTCGTCATCGTCACCAGCTTTATTAACGTCGCTGTTGTCGTTGTTAATGATTTTGATGCCGTCGGGTTAACGATTTTTCGCCAGGAAATATTGACCTTATTCAACCAGGAGGTCAAGAGTTCAAACCGGGGTCAAGTGGAAAATGTCAATGGCGTGAGGGATACTCCTCATCGGTGCTATAAATGCATTCATTTTTTAAGATCGAGTTTTACCAGGATGAGAATCGCGGTATTGTGAGCATGAATTCTCCATTGCTAGGATTGGGTATTGGTAAGGGTTAGGGTTTATCTGAAGCAGTTTGGCGGAGAACGAGAGGCACTCCTTGTAAGCATTTATATAGCGCTCCTTACCAAGAGCGCCTGTGGCAGTGCAGGCTGGGTTTCGAACTGGGACCCGTCGCAACTGTTGCCGTTGCAGTCGTTTACAAGCACGTGATCCATTTGACCAAACTGCAGATTCTTAAGTCGTAAATTATTTTAATACAATAAAATATATAGAAAAAATAACAAAATAGATTTAATTTATTTTTTCAATTTTTAAAATCATGGGGGCCTTCCCCGGTGTCCCCTATATCAGTCACTGACCTTAACCTTGCTCACAAGTACTGAGTTACGTGGGCGTATTTAGCGAGTATAGAGGCCATGGCTTTATTACATGGGATAAAAATAATAAAAAATAAATTACATGATTGAAAAAAAATGAAATTACAGAAGATGACAACAACAACAACCCAGTACAGAAAAAAAAACACAGTACAACCCGGGGTGGATAGTCACCATGACAACGTAAACATTCGACATCCGGTAATTATGGAAAAGAAAACTTAACTTAAACTATTATTTTTTTCCGAGTCAATATTAGTTTTTTTAAAGCTGGTTTTAAATTACCAAAAAGTACTAGAAAAATAATATTAATATTATTATTATTATTATTATTATTATATTATTATTATTATTATTATTATTATTATTATTATTATTATTATTATTATCTGATTATATTTTAACTATAAAAAAACTATCAATTATTATCAACTTAACCTGCTTTATTCATTTATTCAAAAAAAAAAGAATTTTTTAAATTAACAAATTTTTAAACATAATTTTTTTTAAATTCTATCGAAATATTCGAGAGTTTGTCTTGTTATGATTTGGATTGCGTGTCCTTTGAAACCCTATCAGCGATTCTCTCCGCTGACCCAAAATGTCACGGCAGACGACATTTATAATTGGCGCGCTTATATCACATTTCACAGAATAATAAATAATATCTTTATTTAAAAAAATATCATCTTGGGTTTTTATTTATGTTATTTTACAATGTTATTATTATACAATTATTATCTTATTATTGGCTAAGCTAAGGAATTCGTTTATATATAGATGACCTGTATTTGTCAACTTAATATGATCAAGATCGCCTGATTGTCTGCCATAAATAGCTTCTACTAATAATTACAATTTAAGATGATTTTTTCCTTTTTAAAATCAATAATATGATTTTCAACTTCTATAATTCTTAAAATGTTTTAAGTGAAAAAGTAACGTTATGATTGAATTTAACATCAATTTATTAAATTTCTTTTTTTTTAATTGTTATCTTTCGAATAATTATTATTTAAGAATTAATATAGGTCGAATGGTCAAAGAATATCCTCATTTCTAGAATAATAATAAAAATAATAAAAAAATAAATAAATAAAAAAAAGAAATAATAATAATATATTATCGTCTTATTTTTTGACTATTTTAATTTATTGTTATTTTGACTATTTTTAATTATTAATATTACTATTATTATTTTCCTTGTCGGATTTCATGATCTACGGACGTCCATCACTTATCGTGGTCATTATTTCAATCATGCGTTTCAATTTTATCAATTTTCTCAGTACTTTATTATTATTATTATTATTATTATTATTATTATTATTATTATTATTATTATTATTATTATATTATTATTATTATTATTATTATTATTATTATTATTATTATTATTATTATTATTATTATTATTATTATTATTATTATTATTATTATTATTATATTATTATTATTAGAAATTGTATTATTATTATTTATTTTTTTTTTTAACATTATTTATTTATTTTCTCTTTTATTCCTGATTTGTCTATTCCACTAAAGAATAGTTTTAACAATGATTCGAATAATAATTTAAAAAACTCGAGTACCGTTAATAAACTACACTGACATTTAAAGTTTTTAAGTACAATATAATATATATAATTTAATTAAAACAATTATTTATTAAAATAAAATAATTTAATTAACGAAGCAAACTACAAGCACTTAATAAGAGTTTCCAAATACCTCACCGATGAAAGCAACCAGGTAAACAGCCGGTTCGAGCCTCATTCTGTCTTGAAATTAATAATCACCTGATCAATAATTAAATTAATCACTTGACTACTAAATAATTATTCCACCAAACATTAACAAATTAATAATTAATTTAAAATAATTAATAATTATTATTCTTCTCCAGCAGCATCAAACGTCAAACTTTATTTTGGCCATGGAAATGTCCATAACGACAAACTTTTAACTTATAGCCAGAATCGCTGGATTCTGTAGGATTGTGAATGTGCTCTTAGTGTACGTGTGAATGTGTGCAGGCGTGCACGTATATTCGAGTGTACGTGTGAACGTGAAAATTGAAGAAGAGGTACATCCAATCAAATTGGGAGATGGGGTTGGGTTGAAAGTATTTTCGATGTCTCGTTATAAAATGTACTGTTTTTTTTCTTTCTTTCTTTTTTTAAAATTTAATTACAACTACTTTTATTAATCATGATTTTTTTTTAAATGAAAATATTTTTAATTCTTACTGTTCTTTACATGATTTAAATTTTTGCAAGAACGCATTTGTTGAGTTCATTTAACAATTGGATAAGAATTAACAAAATTTCAACAATATATGCAATGTCTATTTCATTCTAATTCTATCGCCTGCTGAGACTGGCGCGTAAATACGCCTGGACATCCGAAGGTGAAATTATCGTCCTGAGGTGCCCCGGGTACCGGAAGTGAAGTCCCGCAATTATCTAGCGCTCAACTTTTCACAGAAAGTTGAAAAACCATTTTTTTTCCGTTCTTTGAAATCCGCTGTCTTTCTGCATTTACAAAAGTTTGACGATGTTTTTCTCAAATTTCTCTCCTAGGAAGCAAGTAAATTAGAGGAAAAGATGACGGAAGTTGCCTAAAGGTAGACGGCATTTTGAGAGCTGTTTTTTTATTGAGATTTAAATATACATATTAAAAATAGGTATGTGCTAAATCATGATATCTCATGGATAGCTATTTAAACTTCTTATTGACACGAACGTATTCAAAAATATAAATAAATATGAGTAATAAAATAAAATAAAATAAAAGTGTGAAGAAAGGTTGGGGAAGAAAGAAGATCAAGAAGTGAAGGAATGAATGTGGATGACAGAAGGTCAAGGAGGGATGGAGTGAGTGGAAACAGAAGGAGGGCATGAACGGGGTTATTAAGTAAGATGCATTGTTTCTCCTGCGATTGTCAGGTCTTCATTATCGGTCTCTGAGCATCTAAATTTAAGTGATAAATTGACCTAAATCCTCACTCATCATCATCATCATCATCATCATCATCATCATCATCATCATCATATCATCATCATCATCATCAATCATCATCATCATCATCATCATCATCATCATCATCGTCTCTTTTCTTTAGATGGGGATGGGGGAAAATGGACTACTGATGGGGAAACTAATTACATTTTGTTTCTTTGTTAAATTAATAAGCTACCAACAGCTTTTATCTAACATCGATTACTAACAGTAATAATAACTTATATTTATTGTTTATCACAGTTATCATTACTAATTAATAAGTAACATAAAAAACAAAAATTTTAAAGCACACTGTCTTAATTGCTTCAGTTATTTATGACTCATTCAAATAATTTCATCTCATCATGCCCTTAGTCACAGACGCTCAGGACATGTGGCTTTCTTTTCGCCGTCACACATTCGAACCGGAAAGAACCGAAAGATGTCGACCCGCGTAAAGCTGAGGATGTCCAGAATCTACGAGTGTTGTACACGCGAGGAGGGTTGTAAATGTTCAACTTAAATGAACCTATGGTCACGATGAAACGACAACAAAATGTGACGAAGAAACGCCTCTTTCGTAGACCAGAGGTTCTTTATAAAATTTACGGCTTGATTTTTTTTCTTATTTAAAGATGTGCTTTCGAATATCCTTGTAGCGACTGAGCCAGTAATAAAATAATGGAGTCTTACTGTGTCTGATTACTTCATAAATACACTGCTTGAAGAACATTCGAAGAAAGCCTAGCTAGAATTTATACCAGTTCGATTTGAATAACAAGAAATTTAACTAGAGGAAGCTAAGGAATCATTCAAAATGATTATCGTAATAAGGCGGGAGTGTTGGCCAAGTTACGGGAAATGCCAATTTACCCAGGGACCTCATTTCAGCATTTCCTAATCCTACTTCTAATTCAAACCTCAGCCCCATCCCTTATTCTAACTCTGGAAAACCGTGACGAGTGTTCTCCATACGAGAAGACTTTTGTCTGTCTCTTCTCCGTAGTACTGCATAGCAATATGTAAAATAGCGCGAAAATAAGAAGTAACTTGGTTTACTTTTAAGAGAATTGGTTTATTCGAATAATTAAATTTATTTTTAAACGCAAACGATACCTTCGATTGAGTTCATATAACTATAAACAGTTTTTATTTTACAGTTTTAACATACTTTGAACCGATATTTATAAATTTTCAAATAAACTATTTGTTTTCAAAGTCTATCGATCATATTAAAAATAAATTTAATTTAAATTAATTTAAGCAAACGTGAATTTTTGTAATTGTACGTACCATAAAAAATTAGAGATAATAAAAGAGTGCTATACCTGTGATTCGATTTGTCTTCTGCTAAATATAGCCTCTGTCGAAGGTGTGCAGATCTTATTTATGGAACGATTCAAAGGTTTGTATGGAGTTATTCACCGAAATAAATTAGCGAAGAACAACAATTTTAGTGCTTTCAATACTTTTGAATCGACCCGATTTTTGCTATTTGTCGTTTTAATATTTCAATAATTTATTGGCTGCACAATATCAATATATTCAATACTAATTTCAGTATTAGATGAAAACTAGTGTCACAATATGGATTAAGAAAATCGAAGTCTTGAAACTGACGGAAAACACGGTCTTGTGTTTTGTATTCAAAATTAGACAAACTTGAAGAACTTAATAAAGGATTTCAAACTGGAAAATTTTCTTAAGCCCAGTCCGCAGTTGGTACCATTTTATTACAAAAGCCTGTAAACCAGAAACGATCTGAAGTTTCATCAAAGTTATAGGAAAGTAGATGAAAAGTCAAGCCGTCGAATCAAAACCTTGCCTGCTGTCGAGTCGGTACGTCCGGTGATGTCCGAAGACATGGAGCTTCTGGAATCGAAACACGAAAAGAAAAGCATCTTCGATCGCTTCTGTCGATGCGAATCCAAGGAAAGATCTCCGAGCTGCCTCCCCGATTGGTACGTCCCCCGGAGGATCATCGTGCTCATTATGCTCTTCCTAGGAATGGTGATCATCAATGCCCAGAGGGTGAATGTTGGTGTCACAGTGGTGGCTATACTTCATAAAAGTGCACACACGAAGGTTTCGAATCCAGAATCTCTGGCTGGGGTTGGTTTTGTTAATTGCTTGTTAGTTAATTGCAGCTGCAATTGTTGTTAATAATGTTAATATTACTTTGTTGCTAGCTTTATCTTTGGGGTTGTTGTGCTCATAGTTTTAAGGCTTGTAATTGGTAATTAGTTATTAATTAGAATAGGTTATCGTCATTCTTGTATAAACTTGAAAAGTGCATGGATAAATATTATTATTAGTTACTGAGGTGAGAGGCAATCAAATCTTTTGGTTCTTGTGGTTTATTCAGCCCCATAGTTTATAATGTGCTATGATGCTGTCATGTGACAAACATGTTGCTATTTTAACTGATAAAACTTGATTGATTACGAGATCATGGTAAAGAATTATTAAATTCTTTGAGGAATTACAACATTTACAGTTATTATTTGCCTCATAATGTCATGTAAAGAGGACATATTTTCAATGAAATTGTTTTCATTTTGTCGTATATGTTAGCCTCCGCCATATGTTTTAAAAAAAATTATCGGCTCATTGAATATTTGTATGACTCGTGACGTCAATGAAGTGCAAACCACCAATATTTTTGGAGAGCTCTCAAGACATCACCTTGTGCAAACAATCTTAGGTTTTTTGTATGGTTGCTTGATTGACTTCTTGATTGGTCAGTTAGCTGGTTGTTTAGTTGATTGACTTCTTGATTGATTTATTAGTTTGCTGGATGTCTGGATTGTTGATTGGTCAGTTGGCTAGTTGGTTAGTTGATTGGTTGATTGATAAGTTGGTTGGTTGATTGATAAGTTGGTTGATTGATTCAGCCATCAAACCACCTTTAAAAAATGTTTCAAGAATAATGGGTCCTTGTTTTGATGATATCAATGAATGTATGAATGATGCTGTTACAGGACAGCTGTTGTATTGATGATTTATGCTTGCCTGAGCGTGTGAGCTGATAATGTTTTTAACCTAAATTGAATTTTAAAAACAAGCTCTTGTGCATTTTGTAATCATCTGCACTTGTTATCTATTTTTTACTAGCTTAGATTAGATTTTAGTGATGGGTTAAGTGCTGATGATAAGGTTGCACTGATGATGTTACTGTTATTATTGTTATTGTTGGTGTTATTATTAACATTATATTACTTTATTATTATTATTATTATTATTATTATTATTATTGTTATTATTATTATTATTATTATTATTTTATTACTGTTATTATTTTATGACAATAACAAGACATCACAGTAACATCAGCAATGAATAATAATTAATAATTTTATTTCTTTCAATCACCTTTACGCTCCCGAATTATATATCACAAATCAATGTAAAATGTAAATGTAACTTCAACAATATAATATTCATCAGATCAGCTTATCCATCCTAATCGCACTAGATCTAATCATTCCGACAACCATGTCGACCTGCCTTGAACATCGTAGATTAACACAGGCATGCAGTACAACAGTACAACAGTGCAGGTTCATGGATCATATTCCTGCATGCTGCAGAAATGGCAACAGTCGTACCGTGCCTTATTCGCAACCACCACGTCCGCACCCCAAAGCAGCACCCTCCAGAGTTGCTACGGGGAAGTTACAAAATGGCCGAGCAATTAAAAAGTGCCCTCGCATCCCGATCCGATAAATCCATATGCATCTGGCGACCTGTCCAATTCTTCGGTTTGTCTCGGCCTCGACGTCATGTTTGAATACTTTGACGGCCTTTCATCTGGTCAAATCTTTCCTTGTTTACCACGTTACTTTTACGTCCTTTGTTAATGACTTGCGTTGCACCTGTACTGTTGGTGGGCGTTGATTGGTCGATGTCATGCAATGCGATTGCCATGACAACGGCTCTGTTTATTTCTCTTCTAAATCCTTTCAATTGCTGCTGGCAATTGATTTTTTGGGGCAGAACATCTGTCCGTACGAGTCGTTGGTGTTGCTATTGACGACGACGACGACGATGATGATGATTATGATAACGGTGGTTGCATAGGTAACAGAGCTTTCTTTCTTGTTTCTACGGGATGATATCATTGTGAGCGCCCTACACAAATTTTCTCCATCGCAATCATTATCACTTTCATCGTCATCATCATCATCATCTTGCTTGTGTCATTTGGTATTCAATATAATCTTAAGTAATCCTAATGAGATGATGAGTCCCTGGTGACTAACCTTTCCAGATCTCCAACCTGACATGGTCCAATACCATGGTAGGGTGGCTCCATTCGATATTTTACGTCGGCATACTCATCAGCCAGGTGCCATGTGGCTATCTCGTCACAAAGTACCCTTCCCACAGGTACGAATTATTATAGTCACTAAGGCAGCCGTTAATAACGTCGCCATCATCCTTACCGTCATCATCATTATTATACACCATGCTGTATCATTTTGTATGCAACAATTGAATGTCCTACTGCTATGAGAGAACAGGTGCATCAGCATTCAATATTCAAATTATGCACAAAATTGAGATTAATTTGAATCTCTGCAGCAATGAGATTGATTGTTCATCTTTTTGTGACATCATCATCTTGTTTTAATTATCATAATTTGTCTCCTCAAGTTATCACTTTAACATGTGATAAATGGGGTCATATTTACTTTTATCACGTCGTCATCGTTGAACTTTCCGGCCAACGTCGTCAACATCGTCCTCGTCGTCATTGTTTACAATCATCATCATTATCATCCAGGTTGTTTGGAGGATGCATATTCATCTGCTGTGTCCTCAATCTATTCCTCCCTATATCCATTTCTCATATTGGTTATGCAGCAGCCTGCATCGTCCGTCTCCTACAGGGCCTTGTCGAGGTTGTCGATCGATTATTGATTCGTTCTAATTATAATATGATAATTTAATCTTAAGTGCAAGTTAGCTCACAGGGTTGTATTCTAGTATTCCTACTAGTGGCAGTAAAAGCAAAGGTCACTAAGGCGCTACATAAAAGGATTAAACCAGTTTGTGCTATATAAATGTACTTATTAATGTTTCTCTCATAGCAGTATTTGTGCTTGCGGCCATTTTTTAACAGTTATAGAAACTCTTGCGAGCGGCTAGGATTTGAACTCCTACCGGAGCCTCACCAAAGCGAGAGCCTTAACCATCAGGCTCCTACTTGAGAATAATATTTTTTAATATATTAGTGAAGGTTCATTGGGATGCTCAAAACTCATTGAGCAGATTACATTAATATTTAGTCTGCATTAATTATGTTAATGTTACATTACTATTAAGTCGTCGTTGCAGGGCATGCTGTATCCGAGCTGTTACGATGTCCTGCGGATTTGGTCTCTGCCCGAGGAAAAAAGTCGGATGGGAGCCACCGTTTTGACCGGTTAGGGAGTTTGCAGAACAAAGGTTTCAATTTGCGACAAGAGATGTCGCAACTGTTGAAAATTAACAAATGTTGTAAATGTTGCTATTGGGCTAGTCATGCAACTCTTGAATTGTTGGCTGCCATTTTCTTTCAGGCTCCTACATCGGTCCAACGGTGGGCATGACACTGTCGGGAATGCTCACCCACTATTTCGGCTGGGTCTTTGTATTCTATGTTCACGGTTAGATTCAACTCGGTTTAAGCAGTTCGCCTGATTATATGATAATTTTTTTTTTTTTAATTTTTTTTTAAATTGTTCATTAATTTTTTCCTATTTGCCACTTTTTTTGGCTTTGAATTTAAAATATCAATTGCAAATGTAAACACAGCGATCGTCGTTAAAGGCACAAAAAAAATATTAACATTAGCTGCAACGTATAAAAGTAAAAAACGTTTCACATGCCGAGGAGGGCTTCATCGATCACAATGGTGATGATGATGATGATGATGGTGATTTCAATAATACCAGGTGGGGCTGGCATTCTCTGGTACGTCTTCTATTTTTGGCTGGTCTACGAAAATCCGACGAAACATCCGACCATCAGTGACGACGAACGGAAACTCATCCTGACCAGGCAGGGGGAGGCCGCCGTGGTTTGCGAGGTGGGTGAGTGGTCTTATGAGGATGAATGCCATCGCTCGCAACAATTCGTCATCACAAATATTGTTAAAATCTGTTGCACTTAGTTAAACAATTGTTTAGCATTTTCGTTGATACAGAAATTATTTGATAACCTTATTTCTGATGATGATAATGATGATTGTTATTATACATTGAATTTGTCTTGTACTTGGCAAGGGGCTACTTTTGTAAAGGTGTCACTTTTCACCTGTGTCATGTGATTCACAAATACTTGTTATTTTTGTAAATGTTTAAATAAATAATTATTAATTAAGCATCACCATTATTATTATTATTACTATTATTATTATTATTATTATTATTATTTATATTTTTTTCATCATTATCATCATAACCAGGAGAGTCCTGTTCCATGGAAAGCAATATTCACTTCAGTTCCAGTGTACTCATTGATTATCTGCAACTTTGCTCGAAGCTCCGTCTTCTACATGCTCCTGACCAATCAGCCGACGTATTTCAACCTCTTCAGCTTCACCTTCGTTGAGGTTGGTTCGTAATTCTGGATGGGAGGAGTTAAAACCTTCATCACCTGCCTCTCAGCTGCTGAGGCATTAATTTTGATGTCGATTTTATTGAATTGCACTTTGAATGATCGAATAATTAACGTCCAATCGCAGAACGGTCTCTTCTCGTCCTTACCACATGCTTTCATGGCTATCTTCTGCCTCGCCAGTGGCAGCCTTGCGGATCTTTGTTTGGCACGACCCAGTTTGACTCCGACCTTTGTCAGGAAGTTTTTCACGTGTGTTGGTTAGTCGATCTATTGTTATTATTGTTATTGTTGTCGTCGTTGCTGTTGTTGTTGTTATTGTTATTATAATTATTATTTTTTATAATTTACCTCTGATTCTTTTTGATTATTTCCAGGGCTTGGCATCGAGGGGGTGTTCTTCTATGGCATGGCCATGGCGAAGGATAAGTTCCTGGCTGTGGCATTCCTCACAATAGCTGTCGGTATCAGTGGCATTGCCATTTCAGGTGACATTAGTTAATGTTACATTTAGGAACTGGTGTTAGGTGACTGTTATGATGATAGTAATAATAGTATTAATAATAATAATTGTGGGCATGTTTATCATAATTGATAAATCTTATTGGCTTACCCAAAGATGTATTGATAAGCACACATTCATGATTATCATGGCCACCACCATAATCACATTCATAACCTTCACTGTAATCACATTTATCACCATCATCATCATCAGAAACAACCATTCATTATAACCATTTAAGGTTGGCAAATCAACCACCTCGACCTGGCTCCAAGGTACGCTGGCATCTTGGTTGCCATAACGATGACCTTTGGGACCTTGGCAGGTGTGACGAACCCAATCATTGTCGCTTACATGACCGAAGATCAGGTGCCCAAAGTTTATTTTCTAGTTGATTCATTGTTGTTGTTGTTGTTGTTGTTGTTGTTGTTATTATTATTATTCGTAATCTGTAATAACTTTTATAACTTGTAAATAAGTTATTCATATCAACTTTGCATAATTTTTAAAACCAGAAAGATATCGTTACCATGTTATTAAGATTGTGGTTGTAGGTAAATGCATTACTTGTTCTGTGGTTATTTTCATCATTGTAGTTGTTGTGGTTGCTGTGATTTCTGTCATTGCTGCTGCTGTTGTTGTTGTTGCTATGATTTCTGTTGTTGTTGTGATTGTCGTGTTTTCTTGCAGACGTTGGAGAGCTGGCAGGACGTGTTCTGGATGACCGGCTCGATTCTTCTCTTCACTACCATCTTTTACTGGCTCTTTGGATCTGGTTGGAATTTCTTTTATTTAGTCACTTTGCTTACATTATTTGCATATTTTGTCTCAATCGAGTCATGGTTGATGTTCTAACCATTGTCGGTGATACTTCAAAAGGCGAGAGGCAACCGTGGGCCACACCGAGGCCACCTCCCGTTCGTGTCGTCAATGGCAACGACCTCGGGGAGGGCAGCGTGAAGCCCTACGGCACCTTCCCTGCCCAGTCGAACTTCGACTCTTACGCTCTCCCCAATGACTACTGCATAGCTGCTCCACAGCTGCCCAGCGATGCCAAAGTTTCAGCTGCTGATAAGAAAGAAGATTCAAAATAAGGGATTATGGTGATTGTGATCGTGAAGGTGATGATTATGATGGTGATAATGTTCATTTCGTTTATCATCGAAAGGGGTAGCATTAATCTATTGTCATCGGTCGAGTGTGAGCGTGTTATTAGCTTTTGTGATAACCCGTCGTAAACAGGGTCATTTGTCATCCTCCTTTTGACCACTTTTGACCCTTCTCTAGCTGACATAGGCGGCTTTCACGAAGCCAGTGGTAATAGTCATTCACGTTGGTCTCGTGTTATGGAATTAATTCGAGGAATTATGTTGTATGAATTATGTGTGAGGTGAAGTCATGGCTAGTCCTGGATGAATCTAGTCTTGGTCTGTGCTTATATAGCATTGAGCAGAATTCATTTACAGCACATTTTTCTGGTCTCTGAGATGTATTCAATTGAGATTAATTGTTTATTGTTTTAATCACCACTCAATTAGTTCTGTATTTGTTGTTGTTTTCCGGCCGATCGAGAGTTTCTTTTGGAACGATCACTTAAGTCATCGAATGAACAGTTTTTTTTTTGTTTTGCATAATTACTCATTTTTGGTGCAACGTGGCATCGAGGTTTAACAACCCAGTAGTTTTGGGGTTTTACGATGCAACGAATCAAGTGTAATGCGCTGAAATTAATTTTCAGTTTGTTGGCAATGATTTGTCAGTAATTGTTTGTCGTTTTATTAAATCCAAATGATTTATTCCAAAAGATTTATTCTTAATTAATCTTGGAACCAAACCATTTTCAACATTTGTTTCTTATTGATCACTTTCTCATCATCATTTAATGTATTATTGACTTCATCATTATTATAGTATAATTATAATTTATTATTATCACTAATATAATTAATTTATTTTTATTAAATAATGTCAAAGGCTGTTTTAATTTAACAATTAGTTGATGTTCATGACTTTTTCTGAAAAGTTTAATTAAGTGAATGTTTCATGGATATCAGGGATTTTTGATTTATTAATTTTAGTTGTTATTCTTTATTATTTTTAATTATTAATTTTATAATGAATTATTTGATAAGTAAGGGTATTTTATTAATTGTTATTATTATTATTATTATTGTTGTTGTTGTTGTTGTTGTTGTTGTTGTTGTTGTTGTTGTTGTTCAGTTTGTGATACTTTGATATCCACATTGCTTAGAACAACCATCTTCTCCTCACCATTTTCTTCTCTTTTTTGATTCGAGTACTTTGATGAAGTTCGGATTCAGAGGCACATTGTAGTTATTAAGTTATATGTTGATGTTGTAAACATTCATTGTTTCAATACAAACCAAAACATTTCTGCATTAACAGCATGCACTGGATCATGACTTAAAAATTTATTTCAAGTCCTTTTTTGGCTACGATTTGAAATTATTATGTCTGCAACTACCTTTACATTCCTAAGCTAATTGTACCATGTGTATAACTTATTTAACTAATTATTCTAACTAATTGTATTACACTTCTCCTACATTCCATCGAATGGACGCTGAACATTGAACGGCTGTGTTTAACGTGCAAGCAATGTCGGTGCCTGATGAACTTATTGTTTTGTGTTGTTTCGGAGTGCGAATGCATCGTCCTTTCACACGTGTTACATTTGTATGGGGAGCATTGATCTGACCTGATGTATTTTTCGGTGTCTTCATCTATTTTTGATGTTCATTTCATTGCTAACATTTAGAATTATCTGATTAAGGGGCATGAAGCTACAAATTAACGTAATGCTTAGAAACCCTTTAAACTCACTTTAAGTTTTGGTTTTGTATCATTCAAAATTCATTCCACTTTTAGATCTCTGGAGGATGCAAATCCATTTGAGCAGATGATGATGATGATGTCTGTAACGATGACCATGCTGGTGATGTGCTTGTAGCTGTGCTCATTAGCTGTGGCTATATCGGACAATCACGGTTTAACATTAATCACTTGAAGTCATCAGCTGCATCACTGAAGAATATTATTTTGCATTTATTGTTGCTCTCGCTCACGTACAGGCGTCATTGCCCCAAACACGGCATAATTTACAAGGTCACTCGCTTCAACAATATTTCCATTTTAATCCAAACAGAATTCAGTGTCTTTATCAACTTGTTATGCTATACTTCACGGGCTATTAGTCTCCGTGGTATGATGTGCCTGCGATATGCTCTTCACATCTCATTATTCGACATTTGAATAACCATGCATGCTGAAGCATTACCGGAATTCTAATTACATCAACAAGGGACTACATTTCTCAAAGATTTATAAAATTCTAAATCTCAAGGTATTTACGACATTTAATGCAATTATTTACCTTCCCACCAACAAATTCGTCCGTCTGCCCCCGGTTTCGATGTGAGGTAGAAACAGTTACAACCAGTCTCACCGATGTGAACCCATGCATAAGTTCAAATCCTGCAGCATCGTCAAACCAATTGGAAACCTCTCTCTTAACATTACCTCAGCTGCAAACGGACCCCAGCGTCGAAATGGGTCGAGTTGCAACAACTAGCACGTTCAAATGACAAGAAAAACTTTCGAACGCTCACATACCATGAGAAATGTCTATTGTCGTTTCAAGCTTTGCATGCACTCACGACGGTACAGGTCACCTCAAGAATAAAAATTAAAATTAGTAAAATAGGTTAGCTGTGAGATGCCCAAAGCATCCAAATCATGTTAATGTTAGCATCATAATCATCAATGTAACGAGTGCCCCAAAAGGACAAAAAGCAATTCCAGGGGAGGCAACTTTAGACCGTGACATCCTTACTACTAACTGCATATGAGAAGATGCTCGAGACGCCAGGCATCTTTGAAACCACGAGAGCGAAACAGAACAACAGTCCGCCTTACCGCGTCAGACGACACGAGCAAGCAGAATCACACAAAGAAATGTAAAAACGAAATCCGATTTTTTTAACATTTATCTCTAAGTAATCAAATTCAAATCAGCCAATGACGTGACAATGATGATGATGATGCTAAACTTTCAGACCCAAGCGAGAGATATTGGGAATCTTCATGTTTCAAACTTTCCACTTGTGCGCTTTTTAAGCATTGTGAATTGAGAGTCGAAAGATGTCATGAAAGATAAAGTAGCTGCTGTTGCATGGTTTGATGAAGAAAGTTTGACTGAAGGCATGGGGAGGATCATCATCAGCCTGCAAATGAAAAGTATTTTGAATAATTTTTGTAAAAGGAATTCAAACTCCAATTTTAGCCCCTATGTAAACCCAGAGAAATTCACCAAATTACTTGTTAAAGCTTATCAAGTTTCATTTAGCAGTTTCTTACCTTCAAGCGTCCAGTTACAAGAACAATAATTCCACTGTCTGACGTAGGCTGACAGTCAACCTTCGTGACTAGGTGTTGTATTGTTCCAAAACGAAGTTTTTCTGTGAGGATCTCTTTGATGGCTACCTGGCCTTGACCCTTATGTTCTTCAAAGGTAAACATAGCGTCTGGCGAGTACAGCTGGACCAGTTGCTCCCTGTTGGTCTCAAAAGTTGAATAGTAGGCTCTAACAAATTCCTCCCCCAAAATCTCCCAGGCTGGCTTCTGCGCATTCATTATGTCGTTTCACTGCAAAAAAATGCAATTTTAATAAATCCATCAAATTTATGCACAAGTAATGGTCGATTTCGATGGATCCTTGCATAATGGATATCACCATCGAGATCCGAGCATGGAAGTATTCGTACCGACTCCGCCGATCAAAAAATACCCAAAAAGTCAGAAATTATTAAAACGAATAGTAAATTTGAATTATTAAATTGAAGAAATCAATTGGATTCGAACCTTTGCACAATCCTTCGGTAATAAGAGTGCAAAACAGAGAAATTGCCAGAAAAATACTAAATGTTGCTGTAATCGTTGGGCTGATTTCTTAGGAGCTTAATAATGAGTATTTAAAAATAACTATTAATTTATTTGTTTAGCTTAACAAATTTATTTCAAATTTTGTTTTTTTTTATTAAAAAAATATTTGGAATGATTGCTTCATTTAAGAAATAGCTCGATTTTATTTGGTAAACAAACACATAATTTATACAACATTCAAATGTTTTATAAATGTTTATTTTTTTGTTATGCTTTTTTAGTTTTAGACGATTTTAAGAATATTCCAGAAAGTTCTAATTAAAATCACACCGCATTAGTTACAGACAAATAAGAATAATAAGAGGAAATAATGCTCGAGTTAAACCATTTGTAAAGTTAGACATAAAAGCAAGTATTCATAAAGCCAATATATACAAAATGTATGTTTCCAAATCCCAAGTGACCTTCAACTCTAGAAACCATTATTAAACTTCAGATTTTATCCTTAGCAATAATAGCCTGCTAACAAATAACAAGAAATACACTCAAAACGCCGGAAATTTGAATATATTATCTCCCAAGGATCACATACATTTATCTAATTTGCGAACTAATAACTTGAAAACAAACGTAGGCTCGATTATTCAACTTTTATTTCACTCAATAATGGGATGATTCAAAACAATTTCAGACCCAAAAATATTATGAACCAGGATCTTTTTCATCTCGAAAACATTCTGTCCCCGCACTTAAGCGTTGTGTATGGAGAGTCGGAAGATATCATGATGAATAAAGTAACTGCCGTTGAGTGGTTTGATGAAGAAAGTTTGACTGAAGGCATGGGGATGGTCATCATCAGCCTGTAAAAAAAATAATTTAATTTATTGATTTCCAAGATCTGGTATAACTTTACTTATACACACTAAAACTCATTGCACTTCACTTACCTTCAAGCGTCCAGTTACGAGAACAACAATCCCATTTTCAGATGTGGGCTGGCAATCAATTGTTGTGGCTATATGTTTAATCGATCCAAAACGAAGTTTTTCTGTGAGGATCTCTCTGATGGCTACATGGCCTTGACCCTTATGTTCTTCAAAGGTAAACATCGCATCCGGAGAGTACAGCTGGACCAATTGCTCCCTGTTGGTCTCAAAAGTCGAGTAATAGAAGTTAACAATCTGCTCCCCCAAAGCTTCCCAGGCTGGCTTCTGAGCATTCATCTTGTAGTTTGAATAGAAGACAACTAAGTATTCTAACTAATCCGTCAGCTTTTCTCGGAGTATTCATTGAGCTGATTTTAAGGAGCTCAATGACTGACAGTAAAAAAACTGTAAATAGACATGTTTATTTTTTATAATTATAAAAGGAAATAAAATTTTAAAATGTGTTTTTTTTGTATCTGTAAATTGTAAAGCATTTCGAATAGTACGCTCGCTAAAAACATAGACATTCGTAAAACGACCGCCAGATGGCGTACACAAACAAAGTTTGGAGAAGCCCCGAAATAGTCCTCCTTATAAGTATTGCACATTTTCCTATTCCAGACGATCGTCTTTTCTCAATGCAGCACATTTTTTCTACTTAAATTTAAAAAATAAATAAGTAATGAAATTTTAAAGACGATATCATCAATTTTATGATCGCTAACGATGCACAGAGCACTCGAACCCGGTTGCGTTTTTCCAAACCCTAACCAAGACCTGCCATGGCTAATTAATATTCATAAGCCCACGAATGATTGGTTGAGATCTTAAATAGGTCAGAAGAACATAGGCATATGTTTATTTGAATCATATGTTCAAAGTACTAACGCACGTATGCGTGGTTCAATGGTTAAGGGCAGGGGCGCAACTAGGGGGGGGGGGGGGGGGCAGGGGGGGGGGGGGCAGGGGGGGGGCTTCCTAATAGGAGAGACCCTGCAATTTTTCCAAATCCGATGAGTTTTTTTTTGTTGGGGGGGGGGATAAGGGGATTTAACTGGTTTGAAACTTTGAGACAGAAGATAGTCAAACTCATAATAATAATAATCTGTTCTATCTTTAATTCTTTATTAATTATAATTGGTAGTTTTGATTTGAACAGTTTCAAAAATTTTTCGACTGCGTCGGGCTTTCGTCCCTTTTCTAAACTTGAGCCCCCCCCACAGCATTTTTCGCTGGTTATCTGATCATCAGATAACCAGTCATTTTGACAACCCTGCCTTGGCTGCTCTTGATGCTTTGCAGAATGGCACAATGACTCCCGAGCTTTCGGAGTTCTGCAGCCTTCATAGAAAAGACGCTGAAACTGTGCAAAGACAGTTCCTATTCACATCGACAAGTTTACGTGCTGATGAGTCTGATCCCAATGCATGTATCGAACTTCAAGATCTTTTCTGTGCCACAAGCATTCAGCCCGAGTTGCATTATATGCTCGATGTTGCTCTTACTCAGCCATTTACGTCTTCAGATGCAGAAAGGGCATTTTCTAAACTTCGCCTTATTAAAAGTCATCTCAGGACGACTATGTCTGCCTGTCGTTTGCAAAGTTTATTGAGAATATCTGCGAACAAAACAACTACTGCATTTCTTCCATGAAATGAAATGGTGAACAGATTTTCACAGACTGATCGAAAAATTATTTTGTAACTGCAAACACATCAAAATGTAATTTAGACTACAACATTTCAAAATTGTATTAAACTGTTTAGGATCATAACTTTATGCATAATTTAGATTAGGTGAAATGTTTAGGATATGAATCATATCATATTACAATTTTAAACATATCATAAACTTTTTTTTTACAGTTGCTTTAACTGGCTTGAAACTTTGAAACAGAAGATAGTCAAGCTCATTAATAAATTATTAAAGATACAAAAAAAGACTGCAGACTTATAAATAAAAACTTATAATAATAATCTGTTCTATCTTTAATTCTTTATTAATTAAAATTAGTAGTATTGATTTGAACAGTTTAAAAAAATTTTCGACTGCGTCAGGCTTTTCTAAACTTGAGCCGCCCCCCCAGCATTTTTCGCTGGTTGCGCCCCTGGTTAAGGGCTCACCACTCTCGACAGAAGCCTGTTTTCGGTTGCGGATTCCATTATTGTTCGTCCGCATATGCGTTAATAGAGTAAGGGTTGGGTTAATAATTTAACAAATTTAGGGTTTGGGTTAGGGCTAGGGTTAGGGTTTGAGTTGGGTCGCTTTTGATGTTTTTAAACATTTGAAAATTTAAACAAATTATTCCATCGAAACATCAATAAAAAAAACACAAATAACATCAATAATCGTAAAACGTCCGCCAGATGGCGTCCACAAAGAAATAAACATTTAACGGAGATTAACAAACGAAAGTCTTCCTCGTATGTAATTCGCGTTTTCCTCGATCACCAGTCGAGGTGTTTCTGGATGCAGTACATTCCTTCTACTTAAACTTTTACAAAATGAGCACCGTCTTAATCATCAAGCTATGCAACGTTAATAAAACGTTAATAAAATAATTTTTTCAATACATAATCAAAAATTAAAGATGATAAACAGGTCATCATTTTTGTTATTGATAACGATACACACTACAGTTGAACCCGGTTATGTCGCCGGTCGAAGGTTTAATCAAAAAGCGTCGACTTTTGAAATACTGTACAATTAATTAAATAAATTATATTTTCCATCAAAAATAAAATAAATAACAACTAATTTAAAATGGTCATCTACAGAACAATAAGTATTTTTTAAAATAGTGTCGCAGTAGTGTAGTTTTTGTATTAGTAGGTAGTAGTAGTGTTCGACCCTCCGTCTTCATAAAAAATATAAAACATTCTCGCCATTGATTAACCAACTAGGGTTCGCCATAACATGAGCTATTTATGACAACATTTACATCCACAATAATGGTATAAATAACAGCAAAAAAATTAATAAACTACAATGACAAAACCAACAATCGTTGGCGGTTCAATTTTAAAAGGAGCCCGGAGGGACATCCAGAAATTCTCTTTCAAGGCGAGGACAACCCGCAACATAATCAGCCTAAATATTTCATTTATTCTAAGAGCGCCAAACTACGTGATTCTAATTAAAGTGCATTTTGTCTCAACTGAAACGTTTATTCCGTTTACACCATCATAATTTTATAAAATAATTGATTTTAAATTTTTTTTAGAAATAATTTGAATGTCATATAAGGCCTATCAACGTTATGTAATGCATCGTAAATAGTACTCACTAAACACCTTACATTTATTATCTAAACTGAATCGACGTGTTTTCCTGCCTTGTTTGTCATTTCTTACAAAACAAGGCGAGGTGTTTCTGAAATTGCTTTCCCAACATCCTCCTCTGGAAAACCCAGCATAACGAGAAGTTGATAACCAACGAGGGTTCGCCATAAAGTGAGTTATTTAACAACAATTTCTGTCAACAGTATTTATAAATAACAGCAACAACATGAATAAACAATTCAATCCAAATCATCCTAGTTATGCAACGGATTTAATCAAATAAATATATAAATAAAAAAATAATAAACAATACCAACGAAACCAGCAAAAGTCTGCATTTCAATTTAAGATTGGCCGCCGAGGCTTCCAGAAATCTAACAATTACTCATGTACGAATGCTGGAACTTCCTCAGCTTAAGTATTTCACTTTTTCACAGAACGCCAAGCAAGGTGTTTCTGATTGAAGTGCATTTTGTATCAACTAAAACGTTACCATCATCACCACCGTCATTATCATCAGCACCGCAAATATCGAAAAGAAAATAATTAAATAAAATAGTTTAACCATTATTAATATCTAGTTTAATTTAACACAATCCCTATCATAATATCTAATCAATTAAAATTAGTAATATTTTGGTCAATTAGAAATATTTTAATACAAATAAATAATGTTAATATATTATAATGTGTATCAACGTTGTGTAATATTTGGTAAACATCACAGGCATTAAATATCGTATATTTATTATCTAAACTGCATCGCAATACTACCACCAATAATACACATCGATTCTCGAAAAACACTCGCCAGGTGGCGGCCAAATATTGAGATATCTAACTTTAGGAAAAGATAGAGCGACTTTCTTGCATGTGTTTGACCTTTTTTTTGCATCACCAGGCGAGGTGTTTCTGATGGAAATACATTTTGCTTCGATAAAGATGTTTATTCCACTTTTTAATGATCATAGCAACAATATCATTATTTTATAAATAATTCAAGACAGTTAACAGTAGCTTGTTCAATTTATCATCATCCCCATCCTAAATTGTAATCAATTAAAATTAGTTACATTTTAGACACCTAGAAATAAATTAATGAAAGTAAATAATATCAATATAATATGATGTATGCAACGTTATAAAATGTATGATAAACATGGCAGAAATAAAACAACGTACATTTATAATTTAGCAATACCTTCACCAATAATATACATCGATTCTCGGAAAACACTCGCCAGATGGCGGCCAAAGACTGAAATGTACAATTTCAGTAAAAGATGGAGCGACTTTCTTGCATGTGTTTCAACTTTTGTTTCCAACACCAGGCGAGGTGTTTCTGATGGAAATACATTTTGCTTCGATAAAGATGTTCATTCGACTTTTTTAAAATAATCACAATTAGTAACAATTGTTATATCATCACAATCATCATCAGCAGTATAAACACTATAGTCAAGCTGTTAGAGATGAATTAAATTTCCATAAGCAAACGTTTAGATAAATAATTCTCAAAACACGACAATTTATGTCTATACTAATAAATAATAAATAACAACAAAAATTATTGGCAATATTAAAGGAGAAACCGTTCATCCAAAGTTCAAATTCAGATTGGCCGCCAACAGGCTTCCAGAAATCTTAACTGTATCCGGCCCAGAATAGAATATTTAGGTAAATAAATTTCGAAACACCTGCTTTTGGTGTTTTTAAATATTTGAAAGTTTAAATAAATTATGCAATTGAAACAAAACGCCTACCAATAACAAACACTGCCGATCGTAAAGCGTTTATTATTAGAATTTATTATTGTATATTTTTTATTTATGTATGTACACTTGCTACTGCGAACTTGAACTGCGAGGATGTTTTAAAGCATTTGTCCGCGGGGGCGTCCAGAAACATCTAGAACTAACCAACGCACATCTACCCAACACCATAAGCTTAAGTATTTCACTTCTTCTAAGAACGCCCATCAAGGTGTTTCCGATTGAAGTGCATTTTGTCTCAACTGAAGCGTTAATTCCACTTGTTTTTACTTATTACATCAATTATAATTACCATCATCATCATTACTATCAGCAGCACCATATTCATCATTCATCATTTTCTGATCAATTTAACAGGAATAGATGTCAAAAACGAAATAATTAAATAAATTAAGTTTTCAAATATTTGACATATAATTTAATACAGTTAAAAGTAGCTCATTCACCTCATCATCAACACCATCATAATTTGTAATCAATTAAAATTTGTTAACTTTCAGTTAATTTAACAAAAATATTTTCAAATTCAAATTCAGATTGGCCACCGAGGGGCGTCCAGAAATATTAACCATAAAATAGAAACCAATATGTTGGAACATCCTCGTAAGTATTTTACTTCTTCTAAGAATGCCAAACGAGGTGTTTCTGATTGAATGGCATTTTGTTTCAACTAAAACGTTAACTCCACTTGTTTCTATTAATTACATCAACTGATATTACCATCATCATCATCATCACTATCATTGTCATCATCACCACAAACGTCAAAAAGTAAGTAATTATATACTTTTTTCACCAATATATTATAAATAATTTAAGACTGTTAAAAGTAGCTCGTTTAAATCATCGTCATCCCATCATAAGTTGTGATCAATTCAAATTAAATTAAATTAAATTAAATTAATATTAATAACAAATTTAATTAATATTAATATAAATTTAGAAATAATTTAATGATATTAAATAATAGATCTAGATAGATGTCTATTTCTTTTTTAAGCTGGGAAATATCGTTTGTTACATCAGTGCGACCACATTGCCTAATGGTTAAGGCTGCGCCTCTCACGATGGCTGCGCTGATTCGAACCCCGCTGCGGGGACACCGTCCTGATCATCTAGCTATGCCACGGACGGTAATAAAACAAGTTGTTTGTTACATCATCTTCAGATAAACTCAGATTGTTGAAGACTTCTTATACCCTAAAATCTGCTTTCATTTATTACAAATGGCTTCATCTTTACTGTCTGATTTTTGTAAAGTAAGTCCAGCGAAAAATGCTGGGGGGGGCTCAAGTTTAGAAAAGCCAGGTGTTTCTGGTTGAAGTGCATATTGTCTCAACTAAAAAGTTAATTTCACTTGTTTTTACTAATTACAGCAATTAATATTACCACCACCATCATTATTATTATCAGCATCACCACATTCATCATACATCATATTCAGATCATTTTAACAGGAATAGATAAAATGTCAAAAAGGAAATAATTAAATAAATTAAGTTTTCAAATATTTGACAAATAATTTAATGCAGTTAAAAGTAACTCGTTCACCTCACCATCAACGCCATAATTTGTAATTGAAATTTGTTAATTTCAGTTAATTTAACATAAATAAATAATATCAGTAAAACATATCGTATACAATGTAGAGTGAACATTACAGACACGTAATATACGTACATGTATTATCAAAACTTCATCGCAACATGATCACCAATTATAAATATCGACCTTCGTAAAACCTTCGCCAGGTGGCGTCCACAAACATGTCCCCTCTAACAGTAGAAAAATCCGCAAAAAGCTTTATTTATTTGTTTAATTATTTGGTTATAGTCTGTTGCATAACTTACAAAAAGCTACTTTCTAGCTTGTTTTTGACGTTTTCTTCTAAAACCAGGCGAGGTGTTTCTGATGGAAATACAATTTGTCTCGATAAAGTCTATCATTCCACTTTTTCATTAATCTCAGTAACAATTATTATATCATCATCATCAGCAGCAGCAGCATAAACATTTCGCCAAACTCTCAGAGTTGGATTAAATTTCCATAAGCAAACATTTAGGTAAATAATTCTCAAAACATTCTCTTTTAGTGTTTTTAAATATTCGAAAGTTTAAATAAATTATTCCATTGAAACCAAGCGCCCACCACTAACAAACATCGATGATCGTAAAACGTTTGCCAGGTGCGTACACAAAGAAAGAAAAGTTCGGTAATAATCCCGCAACGCACAGAGTATTCCTCGTATGCCATTTCACGTTTTCCGATAAAAAGTTTTGAAGACGTTGATATTGTGAAATGTAATAAATATAATTAAACACGTTTAAAAACAGTTGAAAAATTAAGTTTAAAAACGACAATCTTAAAAAGCTCGCCAGGTGGTTTATGATATATACAGAGATAACGTCTCATAGAGCCACCGGTTCCGTACAATTTAAATAAGTTCGCCAAGGCGGCGTACACAAAACGCGGTAAGCTCCACCCTTGGTTCTGCGGATCTCGCTCCTCGTATATATTTCACATTTTCCTCGATCACCAGGCGAGGTGTTTCTGGATGCAGTACATTCCTTCTACTTAAACTTTTAAAATAAACAATGAGCACCGTTCTAATCATCAAGCTGTCCAAATCATCCTAGTTATGCAACGGACTTTAATCAAATAAATAAATAAATAAATAATCATCAAGCTATGCAATTTAATAAAATAATAAAACAATTATTTTTTCAATATATAATAAAAAAATTGACAACAAACAGTCAAAATTTTTCTATTTGCTAACGATGCACAGTTTTATTTGTTAATCGATTAATCAACTTTTTACGATAGGAGGTTTTGAAGATGTTGATATTGTAAAACGTAATGAATATAATTAAACAAGTTTAAAAACAGTGGAGGAACCAAATTTAAAAACGAATGTTCTTTTTCAAATCTGTGCACTACAAACAGACAGAATTTGCTAATCTTATCTAAAAAAGAATGCCATGACAACCAAGTTGCTGAATTAATTATAACCTCTGGTTCTACGATTGATCGAGAAATAAACCGTCTTTTCGGTTTCGACGTAAATAATTAGAATTTTGGGAATATAACAATTATTTATTAAAAAATGATAGATTATTCGAAAAATTTTAAAATAGTGTCGCAGTAGTGTAGTTTTTGTAGTATAGTATAGAATAGTAGTAGATAGTAGAAATGTTCGACCCTTCGTCTAATATAAAAATTTAAAACATTCTCGCCATTGATCAACCAACTAGGGTTCGCCATAACATGAGCTATTTATGACAACATTTATATCCACAATAATGGTATAAATAACATCAACTAAACTACTAAACATTAATAACAAAACCACCAAGAGGCTGCAGTTCTACTTCAAAGTGGGGCGGTGCGTCCAGAAATCTTAATGAAAACTGCTAAAAACGATTAGGACGTCGGGACATAAATAAAAGTAATGTTTAATTAACGTACGTTGAATAACTAGATGATTAGGACAGTGCTCCCGCAGCGGGGTTTGAACCCCGTGCTGCCATCGTGGGAGGCGCGGCCTTAACCGTTAAGCCATGCGGGCGCGTCGGGGCATCTTCAGCTTAAGTATTTCATTTCATCTAAGAACTTTAAACGAGGTGTTTCTGAATAAAATGCATCTTGTCTCAACTAAAACAGTTATTCTATTCGCTTCAATTATTTACAGCAATTGTCATTATCTTGTCAAACACTTGCTACAACACGGATCCGCGAGAATGTTTTAAAGCATTTGCCTGCTTCTGGGCGCCCAAAAATATCTAGACTAAAACGAGCGACGCAGCACCCTAAAAGCTTAAGTATTTCACTTCTTCTAAGAACGCCCAACGAGGTGTTTCTGATTGAAGTGCATTTTGTCTTAACTAAAAAGTTAATTCCACTTGTTTTTACTAATTACAGCAATTATTATTACCACCACCATCATCATCATCATTATTATCAGCATCACCACATTCATCATATTCAGATCAATTTAACAAAAATAGATCAAATGTCAAAAACGAAATAATTAAATAAATTAAGTTTTCAAATATTTGACAAATAATTTAATGCAGTTAAAAGTAGCTCGTTCACCTCATCATCAAGGCCATCATAATTTGTAATCAATTAAAATTTGTTAAATTTCAGTTAATTTAACAAAAATATATAATATCAGTAAAACATATTGTGTATAAGTGTACAGCGAACATTACAGACATGCAATATATGTACATGTATTATCAAAACTTTATCGCAGCATGACCACCAACTATAAACATCGACTTTCGTAAAGCCTTCGCCAGGTGGCCGGTTCCGTATAACTCAAATAACTTCGCCAGGTGGCGTGCACAAAATCTAAGAAAGCATCAGTTCCACGGAGCTAGCTCTTCGTATGTATTTCATGTTTTCTTCAATCCCCAGGGGAGGTGTTTCTGATGGGAATACATTTTGCTTCGATAAAGATGTTTATTCGACTTTTTTAAATAATCACAGTTATTAATTAAATTATTGATAATTTAACAAATTATGATAATGTAGATGTTTTACAGAGCCCAATAGTTAATTGCATTGCATTGCATCATAAATATCTTCACAAACACCGACAGCCGTAAACTAGCCTAGCCATCACTTTTGAAATAATGGACAAGAATTAATGAAATACATTATATTCTTCACTAAAAAATAAATAACAATCAATTTACAACAATTAACATCAACAGAATTATTGCATCTTGTTACTTAGGTATTTTTTAAGTAATAGTAGTGGTATTCGACATAATAAATGGCATTAAAGTATATTGTTTTACAATTGTTATATCATCATCATCATCATAAAAATTTAAAATGTAACCAGCGTGGGTTCTCATTTATTTATTTATTTGATTATAGTCCGTTGCATAACTAAGATGATTTGGACTAGCATGGGTTCGCCGTTGCGTGAGCAATTTATGACAACAATTTATATCAACAGTGATGGTATAAATAACAGCAAAAAAGTCAATAAACATTAACAGCGAATCCAAAGTTCAATTTCAGATTGGCCACCGAGGGACACCAAAAAGTCAGAACCATATCTCCAAAATCAACGCTAGATCATCAGCTTAAGTATAACACTCTTTCTAAGAACGCCCAAAGAGGTGTTTCTGATTGAAGTGCATTTTGTCTCAAATAAAACTTTCATTCCGTTAATTACTAATTACAGCAATTGTTATTACCACCACCCATATCATAATCATCTTCATCATTATATTATTATTATTATATTATTATTATTATTATTATATTATTATTATTATTATTATTATTATTATTATTATTATATTATTATTATTATTATTATTATTATTATTATTATTATTATTATTATTATTATTATATATTATATTATTATTATTATTATTAGTATTATTATTATTATTATATATTATATTATTATTATTCTTATTATTATATTATTCTTATTATTATTATTATTATTATTATTATTATTATTATTATTATTATTATTATTATTATTATTATTATTATTATTATTATTATTATTATTATTATATTATTATTATTATTATTATTATTATTATTATTATTATTCTTATTATTATTATTATTGTCATTATTAACCACATTCATCATATTCATTCATAGTTCGTCAAACTAACAGAAATGGATTAAATGGCAAAAAGGAAATGATTAAATTAATTTATTCGAATATTTAATACATAATTTAAGATAGTTAAAAGTATCTCGTTCAACTCGTCATCATCATCATCATCATTTTATAAAATAATTTAATCTAAATTTTTTTAGAAGTAATTTAATAGAATTAAAAAATATCAATGTCATATAAGGCCTATCAACGTTAAATAATGAATCGTAAATAGTATAGATACTAAACAACTTATTTATTATCGAAACTGTATCGAACTCCATCATCAATTAAAAATATCGACCTTCAAATCAGGTGCCGCAAAAAAGAAATTCTGCCAAAACTTTTAGAACTGCTTTTTTTTTATTTGATTAAAGTCCGTTGCATAACTAGGATGAATTGGATCTTTTAGAGCGTATTTATTCATTTATTTATTTATTTGATAATAGTCCGTCGCATAACTTAGATGATTTGGACGCCCTTTTATAGCGGTTTTATTTATTTATTTGATTAAAATCAGTTGCATAAAAACACCGGAGAAACCGTTCATCTAAAATTCAAATCCAGATTGGCCACCGAGAGGCGTCCAGAAATATTAACTATAAAATAGTAACCACAACCAACATGTTGGAACATCCTCGTAAGTATTTTACTTCTTCTAAGAATGCCAAACGAGGTGTTTCTGATTGAATGGCATTTTGCCTCAACTAAAACGTTAACTCCACTTGTTTCTATTAATTACATCAACTGATATTACCATCATCATCATCATCACTATCATTGTCATCATCACCACAAACGTCAAAAAGTAAGTAATTATATGCTTTTTTCACCAATATATTATAAATAATTTAAGACTGTTAAAAGTAGCTCGTTTAAATCATCGTCATCCCATCATAATTTGTGATCAATTCAAATTAAATTAAATTAAATTAAATTAATATTAATAACAAATTTAATTAATATTAATATAAATTTAGAAATAATTTAATGATATTAAATAATAGATCTAGATAGATGTCTATTTCTTTTTTAAGCTGGGAAATATCGTTTGTTACATCAGTGCGACCACATTGCCTAATGGTTAAGGCTGCGCCTCTCACGATGGCTGCGCTGATTCGAACCCCGCTGCGGGGACACCGTCCTGATCATCTAGCTATGCCACGGACGGTAATAAAACAAGTTGTTTGTTACATCATCTTCAGATAAACTCAGATTGTTGAAGACTTCTTATACCCTAAAATCTGCTTTCATTTATTACAAATGGCTTCATTTTTACTGTCTGATTTTTGTAAAGAAAGTCCAGCGAAAAATGCTGGGGGGGGGGCTCAAGTTTAGAAAAGCCAGGTGTTTCTGGTTGAAGTGCATATTGTCTCAACTAAAAAGTTAATTCCACTTGTTTTTACTAATTACAGCAATTATTATTACCACCACCATCATTATTATTATCAGCATCACCACATTCATCATACATCATATTCAGATCAATTTAACAGGAATAGATAAAATGTCAAAAAGGAAATAATTAAATAAATTAAGTTTTCAAATATTTGACAAATAATTTAATGCAGTTAAAAGTAACTCGTTCACCTCACCATCAACGCCATAATTTGTAATTGAAATTAGCTCGCCAGGTGGTTTATGATATATACAGATATAACGTCTCATAGAGCCACCGGTTCCGTACAATTTAAATAAGTTCGCCAAGGCGGCGTACACAAAAAGGGGTAAGTTCGACCCTTGGTTCTGCGGATTTCGCTCCTCGTATATATTTCACGTTTTCCTCGATCACCAGGCGAGGTGTTTCTGGATGCAGTACATTCCTTCTACTTAAACTTTTAAAATAAACAATGAGCACCGTTCTAATCATCAAGCTATGCAACGGATGTTAATAAAATATAATGAAAAAAAAACAATAAACAGTTCAAAATGTTTCTAATTGCTAACGATACACAGTTTTATTTGTTAATCAACTTTTTACGATAGGAGGTTTTGAAGATGTTGATATTGTAAAACGTAAAGAATGTAATTAAACAAGTTTAAAAACAGTGGAGGAACTAAATTTAACAACGAATGTTCTTTTTCAAAGCTGTGCACTACAAACAGACAGAATTTGCTAATCTTATCTAAAAAAGAATGCCATGACAACCAAGTTGCTGAATTAATTATAACCTCTGGTTCTGCGATTGATCGCGAAATAAGCCGTCTTCTCGGTTTCGACGGAAATAATTAGAATTTTGGGAATATAACAATTATTTATTAAATAAATTTAGATTATCGTTCGAAAAAAATTGCTGAAAATTACCTGTTTCTCCTGACCAATCTGAGCTTCTTCTGAGTTAGCGCTTTGTTTTGGAAGATTTGAATTTTTCGATTCGAAAACTTGGCGAATCTTCTGAGTTCTTAAGCATTTTGATCTATTTCATGCAATTATTGTTTGCATGTTTATTTTTCATAAAATAAAGAAGAGGTTTTAAAAAGTTGGCTTACGGACGGATTTTATGTAAATATATTTGGCGAAGTGACTGTTCTTCAAAAAGGAATCATAATTCGTTAATTTGTTACGGTTAAATACATAAAACGTTTGATTTAACGTAAATGTTTTAATAAACATTTTGGTTATCTTTTCGTCATAAAACCAATCGTTATTTACCCACGAGATATTCGTGTCTCTTCTGATTGCCAAAAACAAAAATGGGATGTTTCCACAGCAAAGATGAGAAAGTAGCTTCTCTGCGCTCAAAACAAATTGATTTGAAATTAAAAAACGATCAAGCATTAGCGTCCAGACAAGTTAAACTCCTTCTCCTAGGTAAGTGCTGAAATGCTTTTGCTGCTGAAGAAAGTGACATTGCAATTACCTTGATGTAGGTGCTGGGGAATCAGGAAAGAGTACATTTGTCAAGCAAATAAAGTGAGTTTTGGTCTATATTGCTTTTATTGTTTAAGCTTGTGTTTTGCTTATTGCTTATGGAAATGTATCCAGAAAAATTGTCAATCTTCAAATCATGCTTTATTGTCAATCATATGCTACTGTCAAAAATTTAAAAATAATTACATATTTCTCACATATTTTCGCTTAATAAGATGCTTTCACAAGGTACGCGATGCCTTGTGCATCTTACGCAAATCGCTAAATATTTGCAAGACTTAGTAACACGACATAGCAATTTCCAACTCGATCTGTTTTCATGACGGATCACGATATTTCCACAATCAGAATAATCCACGAGAACGGCTACTCGGACGAGGAATGCTTGAGTTACAAACCTGTCGTCCACAACAACACGGTTCAGAGCCTGGTTGCCATCATACATGCCATGGGGCAACTGAAGATTGACTTTTCAAACCAAGATTGCATGGTTGGTGACTACTAATGTTTATGGATGCTGGGAACATTTTAATATTCATACTGGTTTTGTAAAAGGTCGAAATGAAATTATTTGTGTCATTGCATTATGTGCACGGATCAGGAGAGATGAGATTAATTTAATTATTTATTATTGCATCGACCTTTGAACATGTATTCATGGCTATGACTTCATTGCATGGCATTTAAGCCGATGTTTCTAAGCGAATCGAACGATCCTTTGTCATCAGAAAGAAGCAAGGCAGATGTTCCACATGATCAGTGGCATGGAGGACGTCCTTTTGACCCCTGAACTGGGTCAGGTCATGAGAAGGTTGTGGAAGGATTCGGGAGTGCAGAGGTGCTTCCAGCGGTCGAGAGAGTACCAACTGAATGACTCTGCTGAGTAGTAAGTCATTGTCATTGTTTTTGTCATTGTTATTGTGATTGTCATTGTGATTTTGTGCTTCAGTCAGCAGAGTTATTGATCTTTAATCTACATACGTGGAAGTATTGATTATGAAATGATGTCGGCGTACATTTGCTCGAGATTTGTAAAAACTGAATGGATTGAAATATTAATCAATCAATCTAACTCTGAGTTTTCGGTTTCAGCTTCCTGAACTCCCTCGAAAGGATCAGTCAAATCAATTACAGGCCCATGCCGCAGGATGTACTGAGGACGAGAGTCAAAACCACAGGCATCGTGGAGACCCACTTCAATCTCAAGGGACTCAATTTCAAGTGAGTTTGGTGCTAAAATATCTTCATTTCGTATAGATTTTCTTTTTAGACTTTCCTTTGCTCTGAATTTTGTCGGCACGTTTTTTTCAACGATCGTTTTTCTACAATTCTCGATTCCGAGAATCTTTTGATTTTGATAATGACGGTCGTTTAGAAGTTTCATTTCGTTTATGAACTAGCGTACATCCCCATGCCGTTATTTCAGATTACTATGTGAATGATTTTTTTTGTATGCTTTATCAAATCAAATACTGTTGTTATTGGATTCATTAATATTTACTGAGACCAGCTTTTTATGACTGAAGGCTGGTTGACATCGGAGGTCAAAGGTCAGAGCGCAAGAAATGGATTCACTGCTTCGAAGGGGTGACGGCCATCATCTTTTTGGTTGCCCTCAGCGAATATGATCTCTCTCTAGCTGAGGATCAAGAAATGGTTGGTTCCAAATTACTTAACTACTTGGTTACTTAACTGACAATAACAATAACTCATTTAATTCATTGAATGAAACACTAACTTATTAATTTATTCCTTCAACAATTTAGAATCGCATGATGGAAAGTGTGAGACTGTTTGATTCGATCTGCAACAATCGCTGGTTCAAGGAAACCTCGATGATACTCTTCCTCAACAAGAAGGATTTGTTCGAGGCGAAGATCAAAACTTCGCCACTTTCTGTCTGCTTTCCAGAGTACAGAGGTAAATTGGAAACTTAAAGTTGGGTGATTTGCATACAAAATTTATTTACCTTTGAAAAGTTGTTTTAACATATTTAAAGAAATTTAAGCCAAACAAAACTTAAGCTACGAACAAAGCCAGAACATGTTGCACGAAAAAATCGTTCTTAAATCGGCAATTTCAGGCAAGAACACCTACGAGGAGGCGAGCGCGTTCATCCGCAAAAGATTTGAAGGTTTGAACCAGCGACCGGAGGCCAAGGAGATATACACGCACTTCACCTGTGCCACGGACACCAGCAACGTCCAGTTTGTCTTCGAATCTGTCAGCGACATCATCATCAAGAACAACCTCAAAGATTGCGGCCTGTTTTGATCGCGTCTAAGCGGTCGACGTCGTTCTACTCGATCGGCCGAGAAAATTGTTGATCGTCTGTTGTTAATCATGGAAATTCTTGTGCATATCATATTTTATTTAGTATTTCTCGTTGTCCGTTCTGAACGTGCAAATGTCGGAGCGACCGAGAGTGAATTCGAGAGCCAGTGGCAGAGTTGAAAGCCGGCTTTGAAGAAAGTTTGAAATTTATTTGCAGATCAGTTCACAATCTTGTAGTTGTAGATTTACGGCTTTCCACTGCAAAATCATGATGTTCGGATTCCGCACAAGTAGACGAGCTTTTTGAAGGTTTGGTCTTTGAGACGTAGTTAAATTTTGATCCTTGTTTGAATGGCTGCTAAGCAACTGTGGACAAGTACACAGCTCCAACGTATTCTAATTTTATTTCTGGTGTTCTCGCTTCGGAAGAATGATACGAACTTTTGTGAACGCTCGTCTTGTGATCTCACGGTGAATGCTTGAAATTTTAGCTCTGATTGACATGTATTAAAATACCATTTTCTCAGTTCAACGTCGAAATATTCTGCTGCCGATCAGAAACCATTGATATCAAAATCCAGTGAGAATTACCTCCATTTTTCGCCAAGGCAGTTTCCATCTTTAGAAATGCTATCATAGTCTTGTCGGCAGCTATAGCCCTCAGCCGAGTGTTACAGTGAACCCGTCCCAGTAAATTATTTTTGGGATAATGGCTGTTTTACGTTATTTGTAAATTTTTTTGATGTTTTGCCTGTCCTTTGCAGGTCATCGATTAGCCATTAACCATGTTTTTACTCACTTAGAGCTTTGATTTATAATTTAAAGAAATGAACAAGCAAAAGAATATGGTGTTAATTTTTTTATAAATTTGTGGCAATACCCAAGGAATTGCATCTTGCAAAATGTCAGAAAACCTCTCGTGGAACATTACTGTTTACCAATGTTAGCTGATGTAACAATTCGTTGCAGTCAAAAAATTCAATAATCGTTTCTGCAAAAATTAAATAACAAGTTCCAGATAATTTAGTCCGATAAGAATTTCGACATTTTTTCCATTCGCAACCCGGAGGCTCCGTAATCTCCAGAAATATCCAAAAGTGCAAGCAACAAATGTGATCAGGACGAGGACGTGCACCGTCCGATGAATGATTCTCCCGAATTCGCTCGTGAGATTTTTCAATGCCTCGGCATCGCCAGAAATACAATCACGACAACTGACAAAAAAAATACTACTTGAAAAGTTATTGACCCCGTTACTGTCGTTTTAAGGACACAAAAATGCATAAGTTAAGCTGAGATTACGTAATGCTCATGAGACTTATGACAGTTCACTTGACTTAAGGTCCAATGTTGCAACGACAACAGAACAACAACCTCGCAACAGGAATCAAGTTCAGTTTCTCATGAGCATGGAATTTTTTACGAATCTTGGAAAATGAGGAGTGAAGTGAAGTGACAATTTGTTGATTTCAAATAAACAAACAAAAAAAAAGGTGACCTCTGACCTGTCGACCGACTCGAGAATGAGACACGTTTGTTTTCTTTTACAACGACAACAGTAGCAATTAATTAATTTCGTCGTCGCCTCGGCACCGGGAAGCCGAGAGATGTTTTTAGTCCCGGAGTGTTACAAGTTAAGTTAAGTTAGGTCAGGTTAGATTAAGTTATGAGTTAAGTTAAGTTACGACGTGACCACAACAAACGACAAGTGAATGCGCATGAACTCAAAATGAAGAATGCAAAAAAAAACATCCCGTTACTAAATTGGTTGATTAAATTGATTAAATATACTCGGAAATCCTAGGACAAAATCACCTTCTTTAAATATGCACGTCGACGACGGTAAATATCATGTAACGACGATATTAGACCATAAATAGGAGGCCGCCATATTCACAGCAGACCGACAATAAATAAATAGGACACGAACATCGACACGTTGCCACAATGGGACGAGTTCAAAAGTAAATATTGTCGAATATTGTCATCAAATTATAATCGAGCTAAATGAAGAAGAACATCCCAAAAATTAGAACAGTCATTTTTGTTTCAATTTTTCGTACCAATTTACGAGGAACATGAAAAAGTCAAATTATTCCGCGGCCAGTTCAACTGCCCAGGCGGGCAACTGGCGACTAAATTGTAAACAGTCGTAGTTCGCAATTGTCCTTCGAAAAAGTTCAATAAAGGATGAGAAGATGAAGAGAAGTCGAGAGAGAGAGAGTTAAGGAAAGTCAAGTTTACAATAATAGTAAAGAAACAATAAAAAAAAAAAAATAAACTGCATTTTCAATCCAATAAACAAATACTACTACCGACAAATACGGCGCCCACGAAATCAGTGACTTCTTTCAGGCGAATCGTGCAGAGTCGGTTTCGGCGAACGGCTACTGCTTAGCCGAACTAGGCCGTACGGTCTTTTACGCAGAATAATTTTCAGTTAACTTACATTATAATAAGAGATGAAAGTAAACACTCTGCACCAAAAATAGACCATTAAAAAAAGAAATAAACAAGAGAAAACTAAACAAGCAACTTTGGGACGAAGGGGAGGTCAAAAGATTCGGCACTTGAAAGGCTCAGTCTCAGTACGGAGAGAGGCAAGAGAGTCAGACCCAGATAAGAAAAGAGACTGGAGATGGTGATTGAAGATTCTCAGATTGGGATGGATCGATGGTTTGGAAATGAAGAGATGGATGATGTTGATGAGGATGACGACGGTGATGGCGAATTCTTCTATTGCTGGTGGAACCAGGGATGCTGCAAGAGCTGTAGCAGAGTAGGACGTTCGTCCGCCTCGTACGTCAGACACTGCTCGATCAGATCTTGACATTCTGCCGAAGAAGGTTTAAACGGATTAATTAACTAATTGATAGTCGAACTTTTAAATTCAAATCAGCAACAATAATTGAATGCTGAATTATTTCTAATAAAAATAACAAAAAATCAATAATCACCTTCAGAAATTTCTCTCCTGTAGAAAGGCTTGGCCCTCAAGATTTGCTCGTCCTTGTGAAAGGGTATGTCGCCGCAGACCATGTCGTAGAGGAGGATCCCGAGCGACCAAACCGCTGCCGGCTCAGCCCTGTAACTGTGGTCCCTGATCCACTCTGGAGGACTGTACAGTCTCGTGCCTAAAATAAAATTAAGTAATTAAATAATAATAGTGGGAAATTTGTTAAAACACCTAATGGTTATGTAATAAATACCCATCGATCATCAAACAACACAGTAGCAGCAACCTCACCACCAACATCCCCCCAAAAACACACAGAAAAAAAAATCCAAAAATTAGGCAGCTGAGTCCCGATAGCGAGTAGCACAAATTAAGGACCCTAAGCAGTAAGGCAGGCAGGCAGGCAGGCAATCAACACCCCTAGACTCGTGAGAGGGACAAACAGACGAACAATGAAGGAAAGGAGCGCAGATGTAACTTCAAAAGACAAGGGTAGGAACGAGCTCACGCTTAGACAAACAAACAGCTCCACTTAACTACAGGTGAGCAGTGAGGCAGGTGTGCAAAGTGCGTGGGTTTATCGATCGACACTGGCAATCAAACAGCACTTGGAGTTATGGACGGTTAGAAATTGCAAGTTTCTCGAAAGGAAACAAAGAGGCAACAACAGTAATAGCCTGGACGAGTCAATCGATGCTCCACGAAATCAACAAGAAGGTACACATGCCTCTCTCTCCATATCAATATCTCTCCCTTTGATATTAATAATAATAACCTTATTTGTTTCTATCTCTCTAGCAACCATCGTTATCAACATCGACGCTGCCAACAGCTCCATGGCAACGCATCATGCTTCAAGTGCAGAAAGATGGAAACTGAAACAATGAAACCTAACACCTGTCACAGGTGGTTCCCGCCAGACCGAAATCGGTCAGGCGTGGCAACGGGACATTAATCAGTAATTCAGCTATCGGCAATTCTTCCAATCATCCTAAAGAAAATCACTCCATGCTTCAGTGAATCCTCCCGACAATTTGCAGACAACTAAATCATAACAGCTGCATAACGCAAAGTTTATGTGGGTAGACTCAGGCAACTATTTATACTTCACCAGACAAAGTTAGAATACTTGCAAGCAGGCTTTGCAATCCCGTTTGCAATCTGCACGTTGTTTCTCATCAGTAGACTCAAAAAATAAAAAAATAAAAATAAACAAAATAATGAAAAGAAGAGAAACTCAGAACTAAAAATATCCCACAAACCACTACACCGAAAGCAGACGTAAATGTTCAGTAACAACCGATTAATGCCGACAAGTTTGTTGACAAGTAAGGTAGGACATAAAACCCAGGTGCTTGTTTAATATTCAGACACTTGGAGTGGCCAAAAAGTCAGAGTCCAAATCCCTGAAGAGGTCGAGATAACAGCAGACGACATTCATCTGAATCGAAAATGGCTCCTATGAAAGTATCAAGAAGTAAACAAGAGCCCCAGCCCACGCATATTTCCTAAAAAACAATGGCGGAGAAATTTAAAAAAAAATAAGGCACAGCTAGATACATAATGGATAGGTTACCGGTGTCATGGTGTACTCGATGACCCTCAACCGATAGAGGTGGTGAAAATCAATTTAATCGATTGCTCCAAAAAATTTGAACACTTTGTTGTTGCTGTTTTTGGGAAAGTAGAACAGACTCTAAATTGCGTTGTCTCAGTCATGTCAACGTTTTACATTTCAACATTTTAATCCCCTAATTTTACTCATGACTTTGTATTTATTGATAATATGGTTTTGTTCTTTTGGAGTTGCTCAATGTTCTGAGAGACTGCATCGATCATCTCAGGGTAGGTTTTACACAAGCTAGCAGAGAAACAACAACAACAACAGAAGCAACAACGACTGCAACAACAGCAACAACAAGAAGAGATAGCTAAACGAAAATCTAACTGAAACAAGAAGCAAGCACAAGCTGTTCAGTCGTCTGACTCAGTTTCGATTACATTGACAACACTTCATCAGTGAACAACAATATCAATTGCTTTTCACGTGATGAATAGAATAGATAAAGAAAAACAGGCAAATCCAATTTCAACTCTGAGTACTTCTAAATAGGTCATCATCCTCAGGTAAGGGAGCACAAAAAAGGTGAAATGGAAACAAAAATGTGAAATGGAAAAAGAACAGGTGTTACTGTGCTGGATTGTTGATGCTAAATTTCCACCTAGCCAAGCAGTCAGCAACCACTAGGGTGGTTTTATGAAAGGTTAAGAGGTTACGACACGTTGATTGCTATCATCGATCAAGGTCATGATTGCAATCATGATCTCAAGAGAGAAGGCTAGCTAGACAACAAGGCAAGTGAAGCTGCAACTGAAGTCATCTTCGTGATATAACAACTGCAATAACGTCTAACATAAAGTACAATAACAACAACAACACAACAACGTCATCATCATAAGATGCAAATGATGTCAACATCACAGGACCAATAGTTGGAAATAGTCAGCATGCATTCGTGCGGAGGAAACATCATCTCATCAGAGGCTTGTAATAATAATAATATTTAATCTCTCCCGCGTTTAAACGATCATCTCTGTACCTGGTTCAGCCCAACAACGAAATCAAAGTTCATAAGTCAAACCGGAGCCAAGGTTCAGATTAAAGATTCAGCTGCAGCATTCCAGTGGAATGATGATGATGATGATGAAGAGGAAGATGATGCTAATCAATCATAGCCATTGTCTTAGTTTTTGTTTTTTTCTTGCAGCATTTTTTCTTTTCATCGCTACAATGTCTGTCTATATAGCGCGTAGGTGTCCTTCTTGGAACAATTACTCGAGTCCTTCTGTTGTTAACCAGGATGCAGGACACAATTATTAGAGAGAATCTTTTATATCGTTGATGATACCGATTATGATAATGATAATGATTAACGAGATAAAGAGCAGGAATTTTGTTGCGTTGCTAACGTCGTCAACAAGGATGATTTATGGTGATAATGATGGTGATGATGATGATAATGATATGATGATGAAGGCGGTGATGATGACGAACTTGGATTAGGGAAACGAACCAGGCAAAGCAATGACAAGAGAACAAATGGGTACTACTACTACTACTACTACTAATACTAATAATAATAATAATAATAAATTAATACTTCAAAACAAGTACACATTCAGCGTAAATACGTTGCCATGTGATCACTCGTGATTTTTATTAATATCATCATCATGCTCATCACCATCACTACCACCACCATCTATCCGCAGGATAACGTGATCTGTCAATGTCCTACTTATTTATTACTATTTACTCTATTATTTACTTTATCATTATTATTATTATCATCATTATATCGACTGCGTCCATCAACAAGGAATGTGGACCAGCTTTAGAAACATTTCCTCTAATAGCCTTGACAACCAACCCAGCCAAACCCACAGCATTCATTAAGCTGAACAGTGATCCATTTATAGCTACTACAGCTATCATCTTTTACCCTATCCCTCTCGACTTATTGCTGCTATTATTATTATTATTACTATTATTATAATTAATATTATTATTATAATTATTATTAATTATCATCATCTGGACCGAGAATAGACTCACCGTTGAATTGCGTGTAGACTTCATCGTCGCTGTCGGCATCATCCCCGGCGTCTATGCCCGAGCCGAAATCTATGACTTTCAGATCGGGAACGGCCTCTCTGTCCCAGTGGCCGTCCTCGCCGAGCTCCCCTCGGTCCTCCCCGAGGTCGAGGATGATGTTCTCGTCCTTGATGTCATTGTGGTAGATGCCTCTTCTCTTCAGTTCAACCATGACGGTGACGAGTCTATAGAGGAATATCCTGGCCTCCTGCTCTTGTAGGAAGACCTTTTCGGTGATGTAGTCGAAGAGATCCTTGCACCTGCCCGGCCTCTCTAGGACCAGTATGTAAGAGTCCTCGAGCTCGTACTGGTCCAGTAACTGGATGACCCCGTCGGCACCCGATGACCTCTTCAGTAGGTTGACCTCTAGAGGCATCACCTTGCCCGTGTCCTCGTCCTGATATAATGAAATGTTCATCGTTGTTGTCATTCCTACAGGCTTACGTGGGATGTTGATACAGAGAGGTGATGGTTATACTATTGACGACGACGACGACGATGATGATGGTGATGGTGATGACGTCGATCGAGGATGAGAGATGAGTATGAGACAGTGAGGGGAGACTTCGGATCGATAAAGAAAAAAAAATCAGCACACCAGCAGCAATGTTCAGCCCACGTTAGAAAAAAAAAAGTTATTATTACAGTCGGTCGTACTTGCAGCTGCGACAAGTGCTGCTGCTGCTGCTACTACTACTACTACGACGACGACGTCGATGATAGTGTTGTTTAAGAGATGATGATGATGATGATAATGATCGTTCTCGACAAAAATGTTACCTCGCGCGCCAAATAGCCGGCCCAGAGGCGTTCTTGTAATAGCTGAATAAATACCCAGAGTACATGTAAGCACCACCCAGTAAAAGTATTCAGCCATTACGTATGTGAATGAATGCATGTGTGTGTGCGTGTGTGTGTGTGTGTGTTTGTGTGTGTGTGTGTGCAAGTATGGCTGGCTGGATGGATGGATGGGTGGGTGTAATTGTGTGCGCTCTGAGCGCTGCATGAATGCGCTTATGGGCGTGATGATTATGATAATGATGATCACGTTGGAGATCGTCGAGAATAAAATGTCGAGAATTTTTTTTTTTTAGAATCTGATAGACAGAGCCATGTATGTGCATCTGCTTTATTCCGATGCTGATGCTATTAATAAATGTTGTTATCACGGGGCTGAGTGTATTTTTGGCTCCCAACAGGAAAGACCTGTTGTTGCTGTTGTTAATGCTGTTAATCGACTGAGTAGTAGATTGAGGCCCACTACAAAGCCCGTGGAGGGAGTGGGCGGATCGTCGGACGGTCTGCCAATAAGCTGTCGCTGTCGTTGCTTTTCAAATGTCAAACGTCGACAAGTACGTCATTGCACCTATGAACTTGTTAGCACTCTTGTTGCGCAGTGCAGGTGAGAAGGTGCATAAGAAAAATTGTCATTTACCACTCATTGACATTCAGTACATAACCTGGAGGCCAAAGCCTATCACATCATTATCAGTCATCTCCATCATGGCCATCATCATCATCATCATCGACCACTAGGAAATAAGCGAACTTAAAGCATGCCATTAATGAAATAATTAAAATATTAGGAGAAGAAATTATGGATTTATGAGGAGGCAACAAGTTCTAATGGGGAAGTACACGAGTAGAGTAGGAAAAAACCACCCGAAGGCTGAAACCAAGAAGCAATTATAAAGGACATATGAACCTGATAGCATGGGTATTGCTGCTGCTGCTGATGATAATGATGATGAAGTTGATGGGAAATTAATGGCAATGAAGATGATGGGAAATTAATGGCAGCAATGGTGATGGCAGATGTTATTGATGGTTTAGAGATTCTAGTAGAAAGGTTTGGCATAATAGTAGAATATTAGAAATAAGTTACTCAACTAACCCTATGCCATGACGTGACCTTTGACTTGTCAACGTGCTTGATGGCAACCTGATTTAAACAAAACAGCATTCTTTTACAATCATAATTCTATTTATTAGTTAGATTTAAAAATAAGCTGTGCATGATGAAATGAAAATGGTCAAGATCCATATTATTAGTCTTAAAAGTTAACTTGACCGGATATGTTTTAGGCACATTAATTATTAGTAATTGTTGCCAAAATACCAAAATAACCGAAACAAAAAAATAACTATCGTTAGGTTAAGCATCGGGTTGAATCTTTAAAAAATTAAGTCGACAGTTTTGATTTTCAGTTTCAGCCAGAGTCATTTAAAAACTAAAATCAAACTCAAAGGTTGTTTTGAGTTTCATCTTTCAAGCTCATCAAGTTATCTTCAGTTCATCAACCTCTGTGCATCAGTTTCCCCAATGTGTGGATTATATGCTTTTGTTGACATCAATCGGGTACTCAATAACTCTCATGTTTACAAAAGCAGGGATCTCTTGATTTCGAAACTACGCAGATAAAAGTTTTTTTAGAAAAACGTACAAAAGGAGTGGAAAATTGGGCCAATGTTATTGCCCAAAGATTATTTGAAAATGCAAAATTCTCAGCGAAAAAATATTTTCGATAAATAAAAAAATATAATGATCAGCAAAAAATCTTTAATAGATTTTCCATTCAATTACTCTCGGCTTTCTTAAATTGATTCTCGAATTCGTCATGACCTGGGAGGGGACTTTTTCATTCTTCCACCGTCATTCAACCCATCCAGATCGGGAACCCCACGTCCTTTCTGGGTTTAATCCGAACGAGGGGTCGATGATGAAAGCTCGCAATGAACGATCATTGGCTTCCAAACACTTCACTGAGTGTTTCACTAAGAGCTAAGACTTACTGCTACCGATTCCGAGCAAAGCAAACTCTCTTGCACCAAGAAGCGACTGGAAATACCAGAATATTAACCATTCCTTATAAGGAATCCTGGTTAAAAGTGCGAGCTAGCAGACGCAAGAGTGCGACCTCTGACTTTTCCTTTTTTTAAAAATATGTTTTCCACGGTTCTGGGCTGCGAGCTCAGATTTCTCAGTAGCACAACATTCTTTGGAAATTATGTTTTTCGGTGCGCACGGTTTTGAGGCGGATCTAAAACCAGGAGAGGAATTCGAAACTAATCTGATCCCCGAGATTAAACAGCCGAATATAAAGATGGCGATCCCCGAGCATAATGCAGAGGGCGGGTATCGAGACGAGCTGCTAAATAACTCACCGGCTTTTGGTCCAGCTGCCTCGTTCCGGCGTAAACCGTTCCGAACCCTCCGTTGCCGATTACCCTTTCCACGACGTACTTGGTCTCGAACGTCCTCTTCTCAGAAACGCCTGGAGGGGTGATGAAAAGGTTAGAATGTAATTGGCAGGATGCAATCAAATGAGATTTGTGGCAGCACCATTAAAAGGACCAAATGCACATATAATCACAAGACCCTTAGTCATTACATTCATCTTGCTGAATTGATGACATTGCATTGAAATCATTATCATCCATCAGTGGACGTACTGACTTCTTAGGAGGAAAACTTATTTTTTGGAGAGATAAATAGAGACATCGATGTTTTTAATCGTTCGGTTGTTTCTTTTTTGCAAACATAACCACAAAACCGATCCATGCTATCTATATTGAAACCAAAACTTTTATGCAAAAACAAGTCTAGGAGCAGGACTAAAAATTATATTATTCAATTCTCTAAGAAATATCTCATCCTGTGACATAGAAAAAAGTATCTATAAACATGTGATTTGATGCCACTTACAGTAACATCCTATCAGATGTGTACACTCTATTTTAATAAGAAAAATATTTGCAAAAAAGAGTTAAGTACACAAACTGCAGACAGACCTAAGGATGAAAACAGTAAAAATTACATCTGGAGTCGACTGTTTGTCCTCAAGCGACTCAGACACTCGACCCATTCAAGGAGTCTGACTGTATACACAGAAGCTAGAGAATCGAGTCGCTCTACGCTCTAAACTCAGAGAGGTTTAGAAACAGTGCACATCGCCGTGCTTTATGATCTCAAAAAGAACATCCACCTTGGAAAAAAAAGAAGGCCTTTAGTAGTCTAGACTTTGTTCTGTCCCCTAGGTCAAAAATTTAAATGCATTTAACTTATTTGCCCATGACTTGTTCTCGAACATCTTGAACGCTGCAATACTTCAACACCCAAGTTGAAAATGATCTTAATTTTTGTCTAGTGGTCTGGTTATGACAAGGCAGGCAGAAAATACAGGCAGAATAGAAATTGAACAGAAAATCTTAAGTCATCTGATCTTGAGAAAGAAGCCTCTTGTTTTTGGAGTTAAAAACTTCACAAAAAATGCTCACTGATTTCTAATACCCACAGACATCAAAAACACCATATGTCTGATAGCGTGAGTGAAAATAATACGAATCATGCAAACCAGACTTACCACCTTCGCGTGGGACTGTACTGGCATGGTGGCTGTTGTTGTTGGAGTTGGAACCTCTACTTTTACCCCCTGTTATTTCATGTCGTCGGCATGTTGTCTTTGAGTGGTTTTTCTCTTTCCCGTCAAGAGATCCGTACACATGTCTGGCGCTAACGTTCGCTTTGGGTTGAATAAATTTTTTGCCGATCATCTTCTCAAATCTCAGTTCAGTTTTTGGGATGATTTTTCAAAACTATTTCCTGAGAAAACTCAGAGCGAGGCATCCAACTACATCTTAAACGGAAAGATTAGGGAAAAATGGACGAGCCACGAATGTAACGTCGGTAGTTAAACAGAAATATACGTTTCTTTTTCGTAAAGTTAATTCGATCAAAATTTATTCGAGATAATTTTAACTTCTATTTTATTTATCAACAAACTCTTAGAAATAATTAGCTGTGTTTTATAGATCGACTAAAATTCAAAATTCTTTATCTATGCTGTTCGAACTGGCTTTTAAACGAATGTCGATGGACTTCTGGCAAATGTGAGAATGTATCTCAGTCTTTATGTATAGAACGATGACTAACTATGAGCCTTCGTCGCAAACATTCCGAATTTCGTGCGAAAGTTATGCTAAAACAGAACGCTAGAAGACTTGAGCGCGAGACTCGCACAGCAACAAATATAACAAACATGAGCTATACTTGAGCTTATATTATCTATGAAGTCTCCCTCCCTGTTTCATGTTCTCACCTCCTCTTTCTACGATTTTCACATTTCGCATAGAATTCTGCGGTGGTTTGAAAAATGGAGGGACGATAATTATCTTTCGTCTGCAGATCAAGAAAGGCGAGGTTGATTCGGTTCAGTGTGGGGCGACCTCTCGTACGGCTGGCATGTGCCAGACCGACATTACGTCAAATACTCTTCTAAGAGCACATATTAAAGAGTCTAGAAATGTTCCTCAAGTATCGATCTAGGACCAGTCCTCTTATCAAAAGCTGCATTTGAGTTCATTTTTAGTGAAAATGCTGCTATAGATTCATTAAACAAAGGACTGGTTTTGATCAAATTGATCTCAAATAAACAAAGAAGCTATTTTCTTAGAATGCTCAAATGCAGAATCCCCTGCAAACATAATATTCATGCCATCCAACATCAAACTTCCTCTTTTGAACGGCGATGTTAATATCACAGATCTTCTGTACTCCCTCAATGATGTGGGAAAGTCCGAGAGAAGTTGAATCGGATTGTAATGCACAGGAAATCGTTTGAGCCAAATAGTTAGAAGGGCCTGCAACAGTTATTCAGTATTTCAAGCATTCAATGGTGATCTTTCACTAAGCACCGAACAAATGGCTTGAAATCTCTGAATAACTGGCAATCGTTATGATTTTTGCATTCTTTTAAATCCCACACGTTATGCTGTTTTGTTACGTCCGACCTTTCCTATGATTCATTTTTCTGAGAAGTAACAAAATTTTAAAAGTCAGACTTTAAAAATGGCTAGCTAACAAATATTGCCCTTTCAAGCTTAATTAGGAAATTAACAGATGTAATTCATAATTGTAGAATTAAATCTAAAGCAATTAGACGGAGAATCGACTGATAATTGCTGCAATGACTATGTGGAATTTGTGGATTTGGGGGATGGAGTTTACAAGAGCAGAGTGACTGACTCCATTCAACTTAATTGAGAGTTCTCTCAAGCCTACGACCTACGCACTTTTTCCGAGTAAAATTGTGATCATAAGAACTCATAAAAAGTTTAAGAAATTGTTCCAAAATTAAAATTTGAGGCGCAATAATGCGTCATCTTGCGCACTTTTCCAAGTGCGCAGAAAAATCAGTCGGCAACGGAGCACACTGACACTGTTAATCACACTGACCAACCATTCATTCGACCCACTAACCGGGTGGTGTCAGGATCATCAACCGGAAAGCACACTCAATCTAAAAATTTATCAATCGATCGATCAAATACACATTAACCATAAAGTTGTTGACAAAGTATCAACCAGCAACCATCGTTCTGTCATCCAACATCAGTCTGTCTCGACAGAGAAAAAATAAAAATTGTTTCTGGGTGCCTCATTGAATTTGACATGCATCACTATGTGGACCAGGCCAACTGCCCCCCTGAATGTCTTTGTTGTAGTTGTTGTTGTTGTTAATGATGTTGTATTGGCGTTGTTGCTGTTGATAATATTGTTATTGTTGTTGTTAATGATGTTGTATTGGCGTTGTTGTTGTTGTTGTTATTGGGGGTAATATTGTTGTTGGTGCTGTTCTTAATGATGTTGTAATGGCGTTGTTGTTGTTGTTAATGATGATGCATTGGCGTTGTTGTTGTTGATTCCAGGAAAATTCGAGACTTTCGTCTCCTGACTGCTCCTGGCGTTGTCTTCGTGACGCAGGTTCTTCTGCAAGTGCGTCGCTCTTGACAACGGCGAGCAATGACGTCACTGGAGCAGGCCGTAAACAAGGAAAAAAGATCTACACCCTATAAATAGAACACGCGTGGGCTAGCAGGAGATTTTCCTTCGGTGCTGCGCCATTTTATGCGTCTGGAAAAGACTGGTCCAATAAGGAAGCATTCTGGAAAACGAAACCCGAGGCTGGTCCACTTTGTGAAACTCCGTGCAACCTTGACATTTAAAAGTGACTTTCCACCTGCAAAAAAATATGGAAATATGGGAGGATCAACAATACAAACAATGCGCGTCAAAATCTGGAACCTTCCCATATGTTTGCAGCCATGGCAACATGCTACGCCTAAGACTTGTATGACGTCGATGACGACAATCATGATGTTGACGCCTTATCGATGACGCTGACGACGACGATGAAGATTATAATTATGAGGATAATGAGGATGGTGATGATGATTATGATGATGATGACGATGACGACGATGATTATGATTATGATGGTAATGATGGTTATGATGATGGCGCCGATGAGGGATGTTCACGTGCATGTGTGTCAGGGCCGTTGCGCCATTCATTGCAACCGACTTTCTCACTGTGTTATGATTATTAATGTGCTAATTTATTACTGCTAAATGTTTAATTAATAATAATAATAATAATAAGATTGTAATTAAATAATATTTATTGTTTATAATATAATAATGACTATTATTAATTAATATGATAATTATGATATTATGACTATTATATTATATTACATTACAATAATAGTATTTAATTATAATATTATAATAATTATATTATTATAATAATAATAATAATTACTTACTAACTTAATAATAATAATTATTATTATATTTAACGTAACATTTAATATTATATTGTTTGTTATTATAGTTAGATGAATAAGGATTGTTATTAAATATTTATCGGTTAAACAGTTATCGTTCTTAACGGTCTATATTTATAACAACAATATTGAAAGCATAATAATTGTTAGTTTGGTAAGGATAATTATGAACATAATAACATTACAATAATGAAATAATTAATTATTATAATAATTAATATAATACATAATTTATAATATTATATTACATAATATAAATTTAATATACATTTTTTATACGTATATCTATTATACATTATTATTATCATCATCATCGTCGTCGTCGTTGTTGTAATTTATTTTGAATGTCATGGTAACCATTTGTAACATAATAGTTAGACACCAGACGACCTTCCTCAAAACCATCTGCTCCTTCCTTCCTTGTTTGAAGAAACTACAATGAAAATGGCGGCAATTATTTCACGTTTCCCGAAGAGTACTTTCTGCGACTGAAGAAATTAATTCGTTATTTAAAAAAAAAAGCCATCATTTTTAGAATCGGTAATTAATTTCACTTAGACCAATTAGTAGTTCCAATAACGAGCGCATGTACGTCGTGCTAATAATGAGAGACTACTAATTAAGATGAATCTGTCTCCCCTTCGTCATAAAATGGTATAACCCATTCCTGACTGGATATAGAGTGTCTGAGATTGTGCCATTATTTGCTCTTCTGAAATATCCTAGTGCACGTGGGGGTATAACCTCTAATTTTGTTTGTTTGATCGATATGCTTTCTTTTGGTTGAAATATTCCCACATCGTATATGTTCTATAATTTTTTACGAGTCAAAATGGCTCTTAGGAGAAACTGTCCATTCGCTTTCAGTTTCATTTTCAGATGTAACTATCTAGCCGGTTATTATCTACAATTACAATCTGAATCTACTGGGTTTTCCGAGTCGTTTTAAAACACTAATTCCGTGTTTTAGGAAATTTCAGTCATCATTAATGACTTGGGGATTTCCAGAAACTTGAAAATAACAAGCGAGAGGGGATTCGAGAGCTTCAGTGAAAAGAATCAATGCCGAATTAATAATTTATGTTAATGTAACGCGTCAGAAAACAATGACGTAGATGTTGTTGTTTATTGTCGGAGTATAATTTATGCTAATTAGTAAAACAAAACCCGATCTTCAGTGCAGTCTTCTCATCGATATCGTCGTTGCGTCATTAGAAAACATTTGTCAGAGATTTTGAAGGAATTGCCGTGCACTTGCTACATACAGGTCTATCGACTAGGAAACGAAAGTTCAGGCGAACCGTTTAGTGCACTAAAATAGCACTCTGTCTCTTCATTATGAATGATGATGTAGTTACTAATATTTAGTTTAGTTATCATCAGTAATCATGAGTAAGTAAGTCTTTGGATAAGAAGGAACGCTTATTTTTAGACTTTCACATGATGGTGTCACATGATCACTGTACTGGGGTGAGATAGTAGTTATTTTGATTGATCACATTAAAATGACTGATTGACTCTTTCGTACAATACGATAGCGACGATAACTCTTCTGGTGCTTTTTGTGCCACATGACCTCGGAGAGTGCATTAATTTTCTTTTTAAAAGACGTAAAGCGGAATAATTTATGGATAGAACAATTAATAATTTATGATAATGTGATGATGGAAAAGGAAATGGCGCAGTAGCATCTAATGGAAGTCACGTAATGATCCTAATGTTGCGAGCCGAATAATTGGAATTTTATTATATTTTGTCATTGTTGATGATGACAATGTGAATTTATAATAATAATATTAATAGCAATTATTATAATTAATTATTGTATTATTATTGTTGTTGTTGTTCTTAATGTTAACTGGAAAGTCAATGGGGTCATTTGAAAAACGTTCACATGACAACAACAACATCGAAAGATCACATAAAAATAATTGCTATCGTTATAGTCACAAACAAGCTATATTTAAAACAATTATTATAATAGTTTATTAATGAAATTATCGAAAATTAAACATTTAGTCAGGAAAAATCAATGAAAAGTTTAAATTTGCGTTCGGGACGCGGCGACCGTCTCCGATGTAGGGCCGCTCTTGTTTACGTCTGAGATCGGGAAATCGTCTGTTGTTTTTGTTGCACGAATTCGTACATTGCTGACGTTTTAAGGAATATTAAAAGCCGAAACCAAAATTAAAATGAATTAAGTTGTCAACTTATTTCCTAGGTGTCTAGGTTGTTGAAGTGAGAAGCAAAAACAATTTAATAATTTCGATCACGATGAGTTTAAAATAACTTCCTCATCCTTGTTTTTCAAATTTTAAGCTCGACGAGTGTCTAAAAATAGAAGATAGTATGTAGTGCTACTCGAGCCGAAGTCGTGGTGAAACGTTAAGTGCAGAAGTTCCCTCACGAACTAGAATCTGCAAGCCAGACATCTAGCCACTCATGTTCAATTCTGGAAACGCATTACGTTTTGCTTGAGTCTCAATTTGTCATCCGTAAGTAATATCAGGATGTCATTCTGCACGACCCAATTCGTGTCGATGGCTTTTCTCAGAAATGGCGTTTTTAATGACCAATTCCTGACGGGACGCTGACGAATCGCAATTAAAACGATGAGCGAAGTCGTTAGTGTTAGGTTTGGACAAAGCACAACATTTACGGCGTAAAGAATGATCGACGAGAGATGAAAAATAAATAATGGCACTGATTGACTAAATAAGTGGAAGAACAAAAATCATCAAGGTTTTCTCAGAAATCGGAATCAGAAATGCAAGGACCTTCAGTTCGCATGACAATGCTTCATTTCGGCTCGATATTTACGTGTTCTTAGAAAACCTTGTTGATAAAAACATTATGTTCTTAGAATTACGCCTTAATGACAATTTCATGGACATAGAAATTCCTCTTAAATTGATAAAAAAGAATTTGAAGTATGGCAACGGGCTTATGTTATCAGTTATCGTAACACGTGTTTGATTGTGTCCCAGAACTTAATATTCGCAACTTGAAATATCTTAGAGTTTCGTTTCAACTGAAATGAACTTTTATCGCGTTGTTACTATTTCACAAAAACTGAGTTTAAGTTATGTTTGCTAAGTAACGTTCTTACGGACAGACTTTTTAAATATACTCGCAACATGTTGAATAAATTAGCTTGGTTGGGAAAATCGATATGTTACTTAGTAAAAATTCAGAATATGAAACGCGAAAGCGAAAGTTCTGTGTAATCCGTCGTTGATCGCCCTTTTTGAATTAAAAGGCTAACATAAATTAAGATTAACAATGTTATTAAGTATTATAATGTACGAAAATTAGGTGCATGTTTTACTTTGTTCTTTCTATATACCCTATTGTTACGAAAGTGTAAACTTTAGAGATAATTTGTGCAAGATGCATGGTATAGGTTTCATGGTCAAAGTAAAAAATAATTAACAATTAAATTTTTAAGTTTAGCTCTAGTTTTCATAAACAAATTTTCCTGATGCGAAAACATAATCTGAGAAAGAGGGGTTTGGCCATTCTCTAATAGATTAAGTTATAATATTATTTTTATTTAATTTGATTAAAATTAACAAATGTTTCCATTTTATAATATTAATAATTATTTAATATTGGCACAATTTCTAAACTTGCGAAAATAGATATTTAACGGGTCACGTGATTGTAAACAACAATGGCCCTTTGATTCGGTAATCTTAGTTTTAAAATTGTTTAGGCGTAATTTTGGCTAGCCATGATCTGCCAATAATTTAAAATGTAAATATGTCTGCGACATTTTAGTTGTGAAATCATTTAAAAACCGTTAGTATATCGGCGTCTTTGTTTTGAACCGTTCGACACAACATTTTAGTCGCTATGCAGCAAATATACAAACAAAACTTGTTTCTATACCATTCGTCATTTTGAGATATGTCACTGGTGATTGATGCTTTGTGACTTTAAGAGATTGGCTAATTTTGTTTTCGGTTGTCTGGTATTTTAACATTTTTACATATTTTAGTTGTGCTTTTATTGGAAAAGAGAAGATTGCTACCATGGTTGTAAATTTTGACTTTGACGCATTCTTTGATGAGCTGAAAGCCACAAAACCTCCATACAAATGTCCATTCAAAGACTGTGAAAAAGTTTACAAAACTTATACTGGCATTCAGTACCATGTGGTAACATTGCACAAGCCCAGCAACAAAACAGCCAAATGGCATCACAGGCAAATGCGCTGTCCCATCACTCCTCCAAAATCTGTTAGCTCAGCAGAAGCAGCATCTGAGGGAGAAGGAGAGATTGGTGGGTATGGGGAGGGAAGATTGGAAGTTGAATTTGGAGAGAACAAGTTCATTTTCAATGATATCGATGACTTGGAGGTGAGTTTGTAATGCACGTTGTCACTTTCTAGGATCTCGATATCATTTATGATGTACAACGGATTTCGTTATCCTTATATTTGAAATTTTTTGTCTTGGTGATTTTGTTAAATTTTCAAATATAAAATTCAATTGCATTGATGAAGTTTGTCCATTTGAAACTGAATTCATTTGCATTGATGCAATTATTTTTATTGTTGTAAATCCTTTAAGCCTACGTAAACCTACCATGTGTTTGACTTATTCTACACTTCATGATATTGGCATGACGTAATACAAAGATGATTTCAACATTTTAGATTGAAGTTTCACTGCAAAAAGAGGGAAAACTCGAATCTGAAAATAACAACGGCCTTCCGCTAATGGCCGGCACGAACGAGGCCGAGCAGATTTTAAAGGAGGAGCCTAAGAAGCCCCTGCCCATTCCTATATTTAGCAGCCAATCCAGGACCACCAGATCTGAGGAGTTTAGGATTCCTACTGACAAATATATTGTGACTGACAGCAAGGATGAAGATCAGGAAAATAAACTCGAATATTTGTTAGACGAGGAGGTAAGTATTTACCTGAGAGCTATATGGATGGGTACAACATTGCAATGTATTGAAATGGTCTATAGTGGTATTGACAATATGTAAAAGCTTTGAAATTATGACTTGCTTAAAGTTTTATTTTTAATTTATTATAGTTATGATGATGGTGGTGATGATGATGATGATTGTAAAATTGTGGTGATGATATATATGATGAATTGTTGTTATTATTCCATGCTTTATTAAATTTTTATTTTTGCAAATTTTATTGTAAGTTTTACTATTATTCCAGGACAAGAGCTGGTTGAGAGGCATGTCACAGTCTGGAACAATGATGGGGGTCGACGAACCCAGGTTCGAACTTGCCATGGAAACAATGGAAAGAGAGTCTGCCTTTGTGACGAGGTGTGAGAATCGAAATCACGGCAACAATAACGCAGAAGCCGATGAAGAGCAGACGATTCAGGATGACAATGCGGTCTGTAGCGTTTGCGGCGACGGCTCGTGTCATGCGAGCAATGTCATCCTGTTCTGCGACATGTGCGACATGGCGGTCCATCAGGAGTGTTACGGGGTGCCGTACGTGCCCGAGGGACAGTGGCTTTGTAGGAGGTGTCTTCATTCTCCTTCTAAAACCGTAAGACACCTTGTAATGTTTACGTATATTATTGTATTTTATTTTTTAATGTAATATATTATCCTATTTGATGTAATTTGGTTAGTTTGTGATAAGTAATATGTTATCGTCATCATCATTGTTTTTGTTGTTGGCTTGAATAGTTATATGAACTTGGAAATGCTACTGTGACTCATTCACACTTTAGTTTGCTTGCCTCCGAATATTTGTCTAAATGTAAAACTTTACAATAGCTGAATCCGATTTTTGATCACCAAGATGTGCTATTTCATAAAATTTGATTGAACTGATCGATCTTTGAGTGCAACACGCTGAGAATATTAGCTAAACACCACATACATTAAATCATTCATTGATTAACAAGAATGACTTAAAATAAATTATTGTTCACTGGTGAAACTCTTATCTCAATGTTGTTGTGAACTTGTACAGAAGGTTAATAATCTTAATAATGATAATAATAATAATAATAATAACAATAATAATATTGGTAATAACGTTCTTAATAATGCAGTTTTTTTCAGCTTCAGTGTTGTCTCTGCCCATGCCCAGGGGGAGCTCTGAAGCAGACCTCGGACGGAAGATGGGCCCACGTTTTGTGTTCGGCATGGGTGCCAGAGGTCAACTTTGCCAACCCCGTGTTTCTTGAGCCCATAGAAGGCTTGGAGAACATTCCACCGGCAAGATGGCGATTGGTCTGCTTTCTCTGTCGACGCAAAAAGGTCGGTGCATGCATTCAGTGTCACAGGCCGAACTGTTACACGGCTTTCCACGTGACTTGCGCCCTATTTGCCGGGCTGCACCTGGAGATGACCCAGAGGGGCACTGATAATGGACCCCGTGGCATCTTCATCCCAGGCCATTCTTCAGGGAATGTCAGGAAGACGGCCTACTGCGATCTCCATGCTCCGAAGCCCGGCAGGAACAACAAATCGCTCAAGCGAGACGACACGACAATCGATCCCGGTTCCGACGATGGAGGCAACGACAGCGATGCCTGCGAGCAGATAGACGAGGGACGCAAGTTGTTGGCGGGAGATGATGAAGGGGACGATGACTACGAACCTGGCAGTGTTGGGAAGTCCAAGATGGATGCGGTGACCAAGAGTCGATCGCTCATGACCAGGATTGTAACCAGCAAGATGAAGCACATCGTCGGGGTTCTTTCTTATCCAACCATATCTCAGGAAAGGTAGGCAGTGAGGGCGTTCGATTCGGAATGACGGTCTTTATTTCTCAAGTTCTCGGTCATTGATGACGATAACGATTTTGTTTGCCATGTTGCAGCTTTGCGAAGGTGTCCCAGCTCTTCGAGATGGATCCAACCGACGACTTCATGCTCCGCCTGAAGAATTATTGGATGCTGAAGAGGCTTTCTCGAAACGGAGTACCTCTCATCAGGGGTCTTCAGCCCAATCTCGTTCCTAAGGAGCAGGTGAACCAGGTAATAGGTGCATCTCTATTGAGAGTTAACAAACATGGTAGTTAGTCAGAAGTCATTCAAGTAATTGAGATTAAATAATTTCTTCCTTCTATGTTGCCATTGTATTTTAAATAAATTTAAGAAAATTTTGATTAGGAGCACGATGATGGCAATGATGACAATGAAGGCAAGAAGAAACTGCGGGTTGATGATGATGATGATGATGATGATAATGGTGATGATGATGAAGAGGAGGAAGAGTTGGACCAAGCATCCACTTCTCGTGACATGGGAGCATTCAGTGCAAGACATTCAAGACATTCGAGGTTAACTAAAGAGTCGAAGCAAGAAGACGAAACAATCATGCTCTCACTGACATGTGTCAATGATGATGATGATGACATTGATGTTGCTGATGAAGACGATGATAATGGTCGTGAGGAGGAGATGAGTACAACAACTCAGGTGGATTTAACATAACTTTAATTTTATTATTAAATTATAATCATCGAAAGGACAAAAAAAATAAGAATTTCACATTGGTGATGAGATAATTAAATTTTCTTGAAATTCAGTTTTTGTTCTATCTAATCCATTAACCATCCAACCTGTAATCTTTTCTGACATTTATTTTAGGAGCAACATGAAACTGCTAATAATGACGGCGAGAACTCATGCAGCAGCAACAACAACATCAGGAAAGAGATGATGAACACAACATCACCTTTGCATTACACTGATGACGATGAGGACCGTGATGATTACGACGACGACTGGGATGCTCAAAACATGACCGTCGGCAGCAGAAAGAGAAAGCTTGCTGCCCAGGACGTGCCCAAAAAGCGAATGAAGCTGAACAAAGAGTTTGATGATCATTCATTGAGTTCAAAATCCAAGAAGGCAGGAAGCGCCTCCAGAAGGCTGAGATTTTACGGCGAACCCGGAAAAACTCGCGGGATGGAGGAGGGGGTCTCGGAAGATGCGACGAGAGAAGAAGAAATTCAGGTCGACGAGTGCAGCGGGGAGGACGTCAAGAGGTCGAAACGCAGGAGGAAGATGTCCTCGGCCCTCTTCGACTACACGTACTTCGGCTCCGTTCAGAGGAAGCGCGGCAGCACCAAGTCTGAAGAGGAGAAGAAGACCGACCAGTCGTTCTCGTCCGTAACCGACGATTCTTTCTCTAAAGAGGCCGAAGAGAGTCCAAAAAAAGTACTGAACATCAAGGTCAATCACCTCAAACTGAAGGAAGCTAAAGTTCTGCTGAACGTCAAACAGGAAACGATTCCTCTCTCCGAGACGACGGCAGTCGAACCTGCCGTCGCCAGAAGGGGCAGGAAAAAGAAATTGTCAGAAAGAGAACTCGTCGCTCCCGCAGGTGTGGCAGAGACGAACGGAGAGGTCCCGGACGACGAGCTGTGCGGGGCAAAGCACTTGAGGGAAGACCTTTCGAAGGTCAAAAAGATTCTCGAACTCGTTACACAGAGAGAGGAGTGCAAGCTCGAAGAGGTGAATGAACTCAAAATGAATTTTTTCATTTTTAGTTTCATTGTTGGTCACGAAAACATTAAACTTAGGCGCCTTATAAATTAATTATTATTGTTATTATTATTAATCTAACGATAGCACTCGTAACACTGTTTAAAATGTCAACCTAGATTTTAATCGCTTTTTGAATAGTTCTCTTCAGTTCTCATTAATCGAACAATAGCACTTGTAATACTGTTTAAAATGTCAACCTAGGTTTTAATCACTTTTGAATAGTTGTCTCTTCAGTTCTTCTGTTAACATCCTCTTCATCACCATCATAATTTGAACGTATAGGTCAGAGTAAAGACGAGGATGTACTCACTGAAGTTGGACCCGCTCACCCCCATCTTGACCCGAGCCCTTGATCTTCTCCAGGAAAAGGATAGCCATCAATTCTTTGCAGAGCCGGTGGATACCGATGAGGTTGGTTAAGTTTTGTAGATTATTCCTTAAACTTGCTTTGTTGTTTGTTTCAGTTTTGTCATTTTTACTGTAACAACTGACATTTAAACAACTGAAATGAAGAATGCTAAAAAAATTCATTTGTTCGTCAGGTGTCAGATTACCTGGAATTCATCAGCCGACCGATGGACTTTGGCACGATGAGGGGCAAGATCGAGAGGCACGAGTACCATAGCGTGAGGTCGTTCGAGGATGACGTCGACCTCATCATCAGCAACTGCATGACCTACAATGCCTCGGGCACCGTCTATTACAATGCAGCAGTTAGGCTCAGAAACCAGGTGGGTTTGTGAGATGAATTAATTAAACAAAACAACAATAGCAACAGTAGTAATAATAATTAATAATATTAATTAGTCAATTAATTCATCAGTCTTCTTGTTTTATTGCTAATTAGGATCAAAAGTTGCTGATCAATCTCTTAACTCTGAACTTTTTCATCCAGGGCAAAGCCATTCTCAATGATGCAAGAAAGGCAGAGGAGCAACTGAATTCCCTGAGGAAGCTCAACTCGACAATAGCAGATGACTGTGATGGGGATGTCACGTTGGGTGAACTTGGTACCCATTCAGGGAATCTCAAGAGAGGTCAGAACAAAGGTGGGTACTTTGCCTCGAATGTTGCCGTGATCGTTGCCTCCATATTTTACATATGACATGATGAGTGGAGATGGTATGGGGACTCGTGGTTTATGACGGTGTGATCACATATTTTTGTGCTTGTAACGGGCTTGAGCATTCCCATCGCTGTACCTCTTTGACAGAGGGTACAAACAAGGAGGCTCATCTGGCGTGCATCGTGGCAAAGATAGACTCGGTTGAAAAGAAACTTGATTCTTCCTCTGGATTTCTCAGAGGTTAGAAACAGATAAAGTGGTGGTGATGGTGACGGTGGAAGTTGGTGATGATGATGATTCATATTGATTATTATATTAATTAGAATGGTCTTCTACAGAGACCTACTCAAGGCAACTGAAGCACTTGAACAGACAGATGGCAGCTCTGAAGGGCAGAAGAAAGACAGGAACTTCTGAATCCACGAGCGGGAGCCGATTGGAGATGCCTGTGTTGGCCAGCGAGGATGAGAGTGAGTGTTGATGTCGAGAGTTCCGATTTTGTCTCTCCAGTCGAGGTGTTTAGAGGAGTTCGATGCTTTGTTGAATAAAATGTTGTTTTGTCACCTCATTCAAGTCACCAGTGCATTTGATTTTGTTCATGCTATCTTGTTGGGTCTTGCAGGTCAGAATCAAGTCAATCACCTCAGCAGTTCCAAGGCCGAGCTGACGGCATCCGTCGAAAACATGCCCAATGGACTGACTCCTTCTCAGACTGCCGCTTCGCCGTCATCGTCGTCGTCCTTTTCCATCTCTCCTCCGTCGCTCTCCCCGCAGGCCGTCGGTGTCAGTTCGTCTCCTGTTTCTTCGATCCTCTCCGAGCTTCCCCCGTCCAACTCCAACTGTCGCGACGAACAGTTGCGAGCAACGGGTAACAACAACATCGAAGGTGAATTAACGATACCAGAACTAACCTCGCCACTGGATGTTTCATCAGGGCAGGAAGTAAGCAATGCCGCCGTTGTCGAGAATTCTGCCGACGACTGCTTCTCCGCCGCCGAACGACTTTCCGAGTCAAAACCGGCTACGGACTGCGGTCCGCTCATCAAACAGGGTACCCAGGGGAGCAGTTCGAGGACCCCTTCGCAGAGCGACCTTTCTATGAACAAGGATCAGGGTTGAGTTTGTGATCTCGGTCAGAGCGGACTGTGTGTTTTGTCCGAGATGGGTTCGCCTCTTTCATTCTCTCAGCTGCTGATGTCGGCGCGTCGACGAATTTTGTTGTCGGTGGTTATCGCAAGACAGCTTCAACTTAGATTCTGCGATCGATCTTCGAAATTTTGTCGCATTTCCTCCACAGCTGTTTGGTTGTCATCTCGCTAGAAATTATCTCGTTCGTTCGTCGTGGCCAGTGCGCTTCGTTCGCAATTCACGATGGTCTTCTGACTTCTCGTTGTCGTTCGTATCGTCTCAGAGTTTTTCTTGAAGCTTTTTATTTGAATTTTATTTTCCACGTTGCTGCGATCGGTAAGAGTAGAGTTGTTGGAATTCAGAGGTTGATGCTAATGTAATGTCATTTTGGTGTTGATTATTCACTGCTTTTGTGTGTAATGTAATTTTAAATGTCGGACAATTTGTTCCACATATTCCTCGACTCGGTTCGAGCGTATTTTTGCCGGACGGCCGTCACGACTTGTAGATAAATAATCATTTTTGACAGTCGAAAGAATCTTTTCTTTCTACTGAGCCCAGAGGACGTATTTCTCTTGTTTTTGTTATCACTTTGGTGCTCGTAACGGGCAGACGACACGTCACTGCTTTTAGATTTGTTCATCTCCGATTGAGATTGGAAACACGTGGTCTCACAAATCTGCCTCTTTGTAATTATATTTATTTCCTCGGCAAGAATGAATTTCACCAGCTTCAGGTGGCCGACCCCTTTCTTTTCTTTTTGGAGGCGAATAGTTCCTATTGACCCCAGACTGCGTGGGTTCAAAAGATTTTGTTGACGATGTTAATATGTTGGTGGTATGAATATGTTGGTAGTATGGATATGTTGGTGATATGAATATGTTGGTGGTATGAATATGTTGGTGGTATGAATATGTTGGTAGTATGGATATGTTGGTAGTATGGATATGTTGGTGATATGAATATGTTGGTAGTATTGATATGTTGGTAGTATGGATATGTTGGTGATATGATTATGTTGGTGGTATGGTATACGAACGGTGGAAGCTATGGTAAAAACATTGACTCGCAATTAATAACCATGTTTTTTTTTTCTATATTTGAATTTTGGCTCAAAGGGGAATTCAAAGTTTGGTGGACACAGAGAGACTGGTGTTTATGGATAATTTCAATGATGTTGATGTTGATGTTTTTATTTGAAAGCTTTGGTTTGAAATGGTGTTTTAGAGTTGAAAATGGATGGTCGTTTGCTGTCTTACGTTGGAAGAGATCGCCGTTAATGTGGTATCAACCGTGTGGGCGTGGCATAAATTAGCTGTTACTATTAATAGACCCCCTGAGCTCCCCTTACAAAACGTTGTTTTTGAGGAGCGATTATGAGTTCATCTTGGAGGTGTTTGTTGCCACATGTTGATGAGTATGTTGATGTTGAGCTGTACATTGCTGTACCCTGCCATGCCCTCCGCACACCTGCCCTCTAGCCTGACCCATAACCACCCTTATCCCCCTTTTTTCTACGACATTTGTTTTAATTTTTTTTTTTTCGAAATAAATTTATTTAACGACGACTTTTAA
>JAJTWR010000335.1:452500-457500 GCA_021613335.1 Whitmania pigra
ATTATTTTACTAACGTCGGTTGCATAGCTAGATGATTAGGACGATGCTCCCGTAGAGTTGATAGTATTTATATTTATTTATTTATTTGATTACAGTCCTTTGCATAACTGAGATGATTTGGACTTTGAGTTGATAGTGTTTGTTTGTTTGTTTATTTGATTATAGTCCTTTGCATAACAAAATAATAGTTGATAGTGGGAAAGTTGGGAAACTTAAATGCAGTAACTAGCCCCTTTCAAAGGTGTTTCAGTATTTGATCGCTTGTGAGATTTTAAGTAAGATAGTAAGATGTTAGTGATAACAATGATGATGGTGATGATGACGACGACGATGATGACGACGACGATGATGACGACTACGACGATGATGCTAACCAATTATTCCCCATAACCAATTATGTTATTAATATTATCATCGTCAACACCATTATTGTCATTATCATAGCTAATATTATCCATAGTTTCTGGGTTTTATAAACGATTTTCAAATGACAGAATGAGGTGACATAAAATTAAGAAAAATAAAGATGGATTGCCACCCAACTTAATCCAAGTCGACATAAGCTCTGCGACAGGCCATTACGACCCCAAAAATGGCCACTAACATTATAGTATCCTAGCTAAAGACTCAACTGTTCCTAAAGTACATTAGGAATTTATTCGTATAATCGCATCCGTGGTGTTTCTAAAGAGACATCTGTCGACGGATATTAAGTCGGATATTAAGACAGATGTCAAGATGGTGATATTAATTTTATAAACTGGTTAATATGAATATTAGCTTACTACTAACAATTGTCAACCATAACTGTCATCGTAATCAAATTTGATTTATGGAGCGCTTAATGCGAAGGCATGGAAACGCCTTCACAAAAACTTGACAAATGCATTTGGTGGAGAATTTCACTGGTGCAAATTATGGATGATGATAGTAATGGCGATGACGATTGATGATGATAGTGGTGATGATGGCGGTATAACCAACTGGAGCAGTTTAAAAGAGCATTTATAAATAAAATAAATGAATAAATAAATAAATAAATAAATAAATACTGGCACAAATATAACGTCTTTTGATGAACCATCGTTGAACTATTTTTCTGTTTTGCTTCCTAGTCGTATTATTATGATCTGTGATGCTGATAGACACTGCATCGTCAATCTTATAAGTGCCTCTTATCGAAAATGACAAATAAAAATGGCGCTTCTATTGATCAAGTTTATGGCGCTAAATAAAAAAGCAATTTCCTAAAAAAAAAAAAACAGAAAAAACATTCTAAAAATAATTGAATTATTTCAAGTTTCACATTTTTGTTGTTAAATAACATTTAATCGACACATGCAACAAAAGGGCAACTTCTGTATAACAAAACATCACATACAAGTTGTCACGGAATGTCAAATATTAAGTTGCACAATACTGATGTGTATCATTGTTATTATTATTATTATTATTATTATATTATTATTAATTATTATTATATTATTATTATTAATTATTATTATTATTATTATTATTATTATTATTATTATTATTAATATTATTATTATTATTATTATTATTATTATTAGTATTATTATTATTATATTATTATTATATTATTATTATTATTATTATTATTATTTATTATTATTATTATTATTATTATTATTATTATTATTATTATTATTATTATTATTATTATTACTGCCGTTGTTATTATAACCATAATATATTAAGTTTTTATTAGGCACCCGGCGCTACTAGGCTTCACAAATAACTCTAAATTTATACTTGCATCGTAATAAAGAATGATGGGCTAAAATAAGAAACAACCCGCGGTGAGGGAGGGTGGGTCTTGAGATCACGGCTTCGAATGACCACGGAGAATGTCCGACGAACACCAACACGTAGAACAGAATGCAAATTGGCCTTCTAAATAATTCTTTGTAATATTCTTTATAATATCTTCGACCATCGATCACCTTAATGGCTTAGAGAAGTAATTTATGGGGCTTATAACTTAGCCATTGTACGTACCCTGAGAACTGGAAATCTTAAGACAATTTCATTCCCTCTCATCACTCATTCCGTCCATCTACCCTACTGATGATTACCTGGAGAGGTTAAGGTGGGGTATACCGTGCCCCATTTTGTCTGCCCCTAGTGGCTGGGTAGATCGTGCCCATTTTACTTATCCCTTCCTTGGCTGGCCAATTCTATCACACCTAAGGAAATCATTATCCAGTAATCCATTGGGATTTTGATAGGCTGGTCAGGTTTTGCACCGCATAACTAGAGCTCAATCTAATCTTTGACCCCTACTTCTTTCGTTGGTTTGAGTGCTCTTCTGATTCATCAGTTCCAATTTAATCTAGACCGCGCACTATTAGGCAGGGTTAACCCCTCGAGTGGTTGGTCAATTCACAGCCAATGATAATCAGTTATTTTATTTGAACTCAATTCAGTAGTGGGGTTATATAAATTTAAAAATTAACAATAATAAAGATATATAATTATTTATTCAAACTCGAAAAATTATTAAACATTAAGATTAAGAATTTGTCATCAAATGTATATTACAATAAATTATCATTTACACTAACTATATGTATTTATAATAATTAATATAACCTAGATATTGCTCACATTCCAAGGAATATTTTGTGGTTCAAAATCTCGTGTCGCCATAAAAATCCAGCCTCATCAGGTAGATGCATTTATAAGACTTAAGGCTGCTCTCACCAGTAATTTGCACCATTAATGCATTCCATATATGACACGAATATTATTCACGTTTAGACTTAATAAAATTTATTTCTGCTTTATTTATCATTTTAAATGATTACAATAATAGCGTTTTCGTCTTTGAACCATAATTTTTAATATCACAATTACAACAAGTCCGATAATTACATGACACTATCACGTTAGGTTATTATCATTAATTGTATAATTATATTAAATATTACATTAAATTTTTATTAGTATTAATTAATAATTACAAAAACACAGACATTAGCATTATTATTTTCGATCCATACTCACATACCGTCCATCTCAACTCAAGTCTTGATTTTCCATTGATCCATCCTCCATCTTGCAGGGGGTCTTTGAACCTGCCCTGTCTCCTGTCTCCCCACAAGCGTTAAAACAGCCCCCCCCCAAGATTGAGATAATCCGAGCATAATTGGGGAAGCGTATGACACCAAAGAGGCGCCATTATTTGGACTTTTATTTTCCAATTATTTCTAAGTTGTGTTAAAAGACAATCACAAAATAATACTGTTCTATGTGGACCGGTGTCATAAAAACTGAATTACAGCAATATTTATTAATGGCATACAAATTGAGAGTTATTATTATTATTATTGTTATTATTATTATATTTTTGAATGATCATTATTATTTACATTATTTTTAAAACATTAACAATTAACATTATCGTTAGTGATATTATTATTTTTAGTTATAAGTCATTCTAAAATCTAAGTCATATTAAACCACTTAATTATCATTAATTTTCATAAATTAATAACATCACCAACAATAAATTAACGATTAATTACATTAAAATGTAATTACAACAAAAATAAAATAAAACAATCAAATAAAACAGAATAAATCTTCAAATAGCATCATTACTAACTGATAACATTCATCCTTGAGATGCAGCGAACATTCGCACGCCACATGACGTGCAGAACAGGTAATCACACAAATGGACAGAGATGTGGTACGGGCCACCACCCGTAAACCACTCTATCAGTCTGCCCCCTTCCAATTCCTTAGGGGCATTGGTATGCATGCATGCATTATGTTATATCACTTATCACCAGACATGACTGCATCCAAGTTGATCAAGTAAACTCGAAGCTACGGGGTTCGAAGCCCAGCGTGATCGCTGGATGTAAAAGGACTTTTATCTGAGCACAGGAGAGGCGCTATATAAATTTATCATTCTAACCTTTGGATACTTGTATCCCGTGACGCTGTAGTCGATGACGTAAGCTGAGTTGAAGGCGAAGAGGATGACGACGACGAAGATGGAGGAAGTGATGGAAATAATGGCGGGAGTTACCATGCGCCTTTTATGGTCTTTGAATGACTCGAGATTTCAATTCAACTTCAAAGGTTCTAACTTTTTGCACGACTAAAGGGAGCTATGACAATATTTTAGTTATTAATGCTGCTTAAATTATGCTAATCAACCGTTACTATCATTAATACGTTAATATCACTGCACGGAATATTCAAATATGCTAATGTGCTTATTATGATTTGTAATTTAATTATAATTAATCAACGTTTCATGACGACATTCTGTGACAAGACCGTGGACAAGACACCAAGTCATCGCTTTTATAGACGATCTTTGGTTTCGTGCACTCACTCGCCTCGTCACTATCTCTACCCTTAAAAGATACCCGTGCAGCTAATCTACAGGACCTTCTAATCGAATGCACTCGGGTTATCTTCATCATGATAATCATCATCGACTGTCATATCTGATTAATATTCATGCAAACAACATCAATATTCATAAAGCATCAGCCACGAATGTTTGTTATCGAGGCAACCTTGATCTAAAGCTGAAGATGAAACGATACCAGGACAGTGGTGATTAATTACTAATGAAGGTAATTAATTATGCAATCATAATTTTGCATGGTTGAACTTGCAATCTCTAAGACTCTAAGAGGGGAGGGGATGAATAGAAAATAATGGAAGGATTTAAAACGAACCAAAGAACAAAAACATTTTTATGGATGATGATGATGATGATAATAATAATAATAATAATAATAATAATAATATAATAATAATAATAATAATAATAATAATAAAAATAATAATAATAATAATATAATAATAATAATAAACGCAATCATGAATATTAATGGGACATCTAATGGGGGTTTACGGTTTATTCATTCCACGGTCGTAAGATGGAGACGCAGAAAACCGCTGGAAGCGTCGCACGCAACATGCAGTCACGCGTGAACACAGAGGGTGAGGTG
>JAJTWR010000335.1:462500-510000 GCA_021613335.1 Whitmania pigra
CAATTATTATATATACCTTCAAGTAATTATTGTATATATATCTTCAAATAATTATTTAACTGTATACATAATAATTATTATATATTATTAATATATAATAATAATATATAAATATATAAATAATTATTTTATAATTATTATAAAATGATCATCCATTTTTTAAAAGCATTAGTTGGATGATCTTGTTGTGAAACATTTTTCTGAGAGTTGCTTGAATAATTAATCTGCTTGACGCTAATTCGCCATATTCACCGTGGTCATCATTTTAAATTATTTTGAATAATTAATGACCTACGCCATATATTTTCGACGATAATATAATTAAATCTCGTTCAAATAAATTCGAAATTATTAAATGTGGGACAAAACAGAGCCCGCAGAAATTTAATTCTACTTCATTCTTTTATGCTACAACTATTTGAAAGAAATGTAATTAGAAATTTCTATAGAAAAAAATGGTCTCTTTTTAAAAAATAAAAATCTAAATAATAAAAAAATAAATCTACCCTTGAATTACTTGGATTGCCAATATGCCAATTCTAGTCTTTTCGATCATTTTACAGAAGAACGCATCTTATTCCAAACTTGACTAAAAGATCTAATTTGGCTCAAAAACTTGATTTTCTCTCAAATTTTTTCTGACGTGTTGCAGAAACTGGCACAATCCATTCGGCACAAAATAGGAACTCTCGCCTCTGAGAATTAGCGTCGTTCAAGAAAATGGTATTTCTGCTACCTCTCTGTCAGGATGCATTAGCACCTACTTTGTTCCAGAAGAACCTTTCAACAGGCAGGAAATTGAATGCAAAATTTCACATTGCTCCATGCTTTTTACAATAAGTGCTTCGAAAATGACTTTTTGAAACAATTTTCTGTTTATTGTTCGCTCTAATTGGCATAATAACCTCCACTCTCAGATATTTTCGGATGTTGACAGTCTGTTGACGTCACAATCGAAGAGATTATCCAGCTTAACAATGACAAGACTGTGACGCAAACAAATCACAAAATAAAAGATTGGTGTCCAATCAATGGTCTGTGTCGAAGGCACAAAATGCATATAATGGAGACATGAAATTGTCCACAAAAAACAAAGTTAAAGATTTAATTCTCAAGACGTCCAGCGTCTGAGAAACTAGAATCTGAACAAATTGAAATGTGGACAAAGGACCTAGTTTCATTTTTAAGGAAATTCGATTTGCAACTTTTTTTAGGTCAACTTGTAATAACGAGGAAGAGAAAAAAATGTCAGCAAGTACGTGTCGCAACCACGAAGTCGACGCTCAAAATAGTCGTAACTTTTAGTCAATCATCTGATTCAGTGACAAGTTATTTCAAAAAGAAACTGTTCTTTCTCTTCTGAATCATAGGCCAGCTCAGATAACAGTTACTTCTATTCTAATGTGAATGATCTGTAGATGTTTTAGGAATCATCTTAATTAATTTAATTTCTGGCGACCATCTTCTGTTTGTTTTGCTTGTTCACCTCTTAACATCTTCATTCCATCGTCAGCTCCCATGTACTTCAATAAACAAATAATAATTGTGTTGTTGTCAGGTCAGGCCTTCTTACATGGATAGTTTATAGAATATGAAGTAAAGGTTTATGGAGTTCATGTTCCAATTTTGAGGTTTTCCTTTGGTCATCAATAAAAACTTAAAACTAATCTTTAGAATTCAACCAATTCAAAAAGAAATTTCTGCTTGCTTCTGGCGTGTATTATTCGAAGTTTAATTTTAACATCGGGCAAATAAAAGAGGATTCAAAGAAACAAAGAACTGCAGTGGAAAAAGTCAAATCAATGATGGAACCTTCTTTCATAAAAGTTTAGAATGTTCAATCATGGTAAATATAGGTGAACAAATATCTACAAAGTTGGCTCCTAAGCAAATGCGGTTTTAAGCAAACACAAGCTAAAGTCTACAAGCAAAGAAATCAACGTACAGAGGATTACGTAAAGAGCTGCCCAATGTTCTTTCACCAGTATGCCTTTTGCACAGCACCAGTCCATACATTTGTCACTCCTTCTAGCCCAAATCAACTTAAGTCTCGCTCCAATGGTTGTCAATAGTTCCGCCTGCCTTTAGTTAGAAGAGCCCTCTATTCAGATGCTGTACTATTTAACTATTTTTAATAGTGTCGTGATTAATACCATTCTAACAACAGCAATGGAGCCTTCAACGCAGCACATTATTGTCACTCTGACCCTTAGAATCACGAAGTATCTCCTAAAATAATTGGCCTTTCTCTAAGCCTCTCTCTTTCGCCCAGTTGGATCGCCCAGTCAATATTTTGTCACAACCTCTTCGAACCACCGAGATTTCGTTTCAAACAAAAAAGTAAGCGAATTTAATTGTTAAAAATAAGATTATAAAAAATAATTTTGATCGATTGAGTCTAGAACTAAGATTTTGGATTTATAGCTTTTAAAACATCGGCATAAACATAGACAAGAAAATCAACATAGTTTGTCTTCTACTTTGAATGGTGGCATATCATAAATATCATAAAATTTTGAAATTAATTTAGCAATTTATTAAATAAATAAGATTTTATTTACAACTGCAAATTTCACTTTCAATTTTGTGTCATTAATTCTAAATAACAATTGTTTCAGCTTTTTTTTTATGGAAAGATGGTGTGGAACAGTTGGATATAATTTCGAATAACAACCTTTCGTTAGCAATTGTTAGAATTAGAAAAAGTTGCACATTGATAAGCAGACTAAACGGATATTTGCTTGTCACCGCTTGCAATTTGGAGCAACATTCAGCTATTAGGTAAACAACTTTTTAGTGCATTTACAATGCAATAGCTAATAACTTTGATGGCTAGATTATATGATTTTATTTGTACTTTCATAGCTTTTAAAGTATTTAGAAAAAGTTATCCATAAAGAAAGTAATAATTTGTAATTATTGACAGCGTCTTTGAAGATTTTTTTGTATTCTGCTAAGTTTGGCTGGTGAAAATGAATTGTAATCCAAAGTTGGTCCTGTTCTATGTAGCTTTCTTGACGGTAAGACAAATGTTTGTAAGAAGCAATTTGTAAAATTTGTTTTAAATTAATTAATAGTTATGGATGATATAAACAGCAGTATTTTGTTTGAATAACTCCAAACACTCACTAGAAACACAAAAATAAAATCAAACTTTCTAAACAATCTTTTTTAATATTTCAGGTATTATCAACAATTGGTGAGTTTGAAATTTGATTCAAAGTTAATTTCATTTCCTAATTTAGACTTAAGTTATCGATTCCCCGTCGAACAATATCGAACAATAATTTAATTGTTTTAATTTATAATAGAATGAATTCTTCAAACCATCATCAAAATATGAAATAAAATGTCTAATATTCCAGGAGCCCAAAGGGTAACTCCAACCCGAATACCAATAACTACCAACGGAACGACCACAACAACCACCACAACGACCACAACCACCGTACCGAATGTACCAACAGCCAGAACAACTGCAAGTGCAACCAGAGCAACTGCAGCGGCCAATACAACGAGAAGCGCATCTCCCACAACAACAACAACAACGACAACAACGACAACTTCTGCAACCTCAACAAGCGGTACTCCCTCGAGTACAGTCTCCAGAAGAATAACCCCAATCAATGTCGACCAATTACCCACGACTCCTCCGCCTGGCAATGTTGATAACCTTCCGCCAACACCTAAAGATCAGGATCAGCTACCAACCACTCCACCAGAAAGCATTGATAATCTTCCACCGACTCCTGAAAATTTACCGACGACTCCAGGTAATTAATTTGAAATTAATTTAATTTAACTTTAATTAATTATTAATTAGTAATAATCATTATTAATTTAATTAACTAAAGTATAATAAATACTTTACAATCATTGTGTAGCTCAACTGATCTTCAGTGTAATGCAATAATTATTTTATTATTTATTTTTTTTATGGATATTTGATTTGTGACAATCGGTAAATATTATTTAACTATTTTAGCACTGCAAATGTTCAATAACTTGAAATCATTTTTTAAGACCTGAATTGTCGAAATTACCTCAACTGATATACATTACAATGCTACACATTGTTACAGAGAAATATACATTATATATATATATACATTAAAATCCAAAAATGCTAAAACTCGTAGAAATCCAATTTAATATCAACAGAAAATGTTAAGGAATTATTATTATTATTATTATTATAATTAAATACTTAAATATAAAAAAAATAATAATTATCTAAGTATAATATAGTAATATTGTTGTAATTATATAATTGTAATTTAATTTTAATAAGTATCACTAATATTTATTACTAAATGCAAATAATTTGCCAACCGACAACGAAAGATAAGAGAAATTAATGAAAGTTGGGCTCATTATTTTCGCATTGGAAAATTCCACGACTTAAAGATTTTATTGTAGACATCAGAACTTCTATCTTAAAACTCTGTTAATTGTTCATAACAAACTAATTTAACTTAAACAAGCAATTATGAATTAGGTAGAAAAGATGCTTATCTATCCATTTATAATTCTAAATAATTTAAGTAATTAATTAATTTAAAATAGTTTTAAAATATTGAAAATTGCACCCACCAATTGCTTCCATTTAAAAAGTCTTAGAAATATTTTATTTCATTTATTTTAGTAGCTTGTAAATTGCTGGCTGATGCTTATTTAAAAAATTGTTAGCATTTCTGAAGCCGTAATAATAATAATAATGAAATCAGAGATAATACTTGCAAAATAATTAATAATATTTCTATTCAAATTCATTATTTCATAATATTTCCTTTCACATTTTTCCATAGCTCGTTCTTCAACGCCATCCTTGCCCCCAACTCCTGCCCTGAGGACAACCCCTAACCCACAGGTTCAAAATGCAACCCTTCTACCGACAACTCCGACATCAACGACGACGATTTTCGCTCCACCAACCCCTGCACCATCCAATGCACCACCAACCACTACACCACCAAATGCGCTACCAACTACATCACCCAATGTGCCACCAACTCCTGGAATTGCTAGTTCTACAACCTCAGCCTTTGTGGTACCCACTAGTTCCAGTACTAGTATCAGTACAACCACAATTTTCGCTCCTACCACAACCACAATTTTCGCTCCTACCACAACCACAATTTTCGCTCCTACCACAACCAGTCTTGTTATGGTTCCTAGCACATCCACTACCCCATTCTTACCTCCTACAACATCAGCTTTGCCCTCTACGACACCATCACCGACGACAACTTCATTATTCGTTATAATAACCACACCGCTACCCACGTTCACAACCCCACAATCGTATGCTCCCCAAACCACTGCCTTTCCTTTCACTACTACCACGTCTGGTATGCCAATCCAGATCGTAAACTCGGACACCATAAACGTCCTTCTCATGCTTTGTAATCCGTACTATGCCGTTTCGCCTCCTGCTAACACGGACAGCTACGTCTATTATATCCAGCAACAGATCGTCAATCAATTTGGACCCACCTTTGATCCTTACAGGATAGCCCAGATCACCCTCACTTCAAACCCTGATAACGGTTGGTGCATGAAGTTGACCTCATATTGTGTAGGTATAAGATATTGAGAAGTTATCGCCAAGATGTCTTCTAAAAGTTGTATTAACTTAATGATTTATTGGATTTTATTTCGTACGATTTTTATGACGGATGAGAATTGTGCAAATTAGTTCACGAAAAATAATGCAATAATTGGTCGTATAAACGTATAAAATGGCGAGTTGATTAACAAGACTTAAGCAACAACTTACAACAGAAATTACAAACAATAACAACAATAGCAACATTTTGTTTGTTGAATTTCAGGAAAATTGGTCCTTCAGTTTGTCATCAGACCGGGACAAGGGATCAGCAATTCCGAAGTTCTGAGGATCATGAGCCAAAGTAGCTTCAGAATTGTCGACATAAATGGAAATGTCTTCGACAAGGGTTGCAATGACTACAAGCTTATTCCTTGGAATGGTGAGTTGATGATGATTATGGTTATAATAATATTAGTGGTCATGTGAAGTTTAAGTGTTACTGATGGTTAAATTTAGATTTTCATAAAACTTTTCGTAAAACTTTTCAATCAATGTCTAAAATAATATCCCAACCATCAAAAAATCTTTTCATCTCAGAGTACTGGCTATGTCCCGACCAAAGATGCGCCAACGACGGCATGTGCAGGGTTAGTACATCGGGTCAGTACAGTTGCAAGTGCAAGAACATGTACGTCGGCAAGTACTGCGAGACCAACCTCTGGCCACTGTTGGCCATCCCTGCCATTCTCTTCCTGCTCGGCCTGTTGACCCTCATCCTCTGCTTGTGGTGCTGCAGGAAACGCCGAAGGCTCCAAACGACATCTTACGTCAGTAAAACGACGACAGTCGAGAAGAAAGATGTAGAAGCAGGAGAAGTTAAGCCCGAGGAAAAGGCCAGGCCTCAGCCCATGCAGACCTTCTACGTACCCAATAACAGGCCCCTCTCTCTTGGCTTTAGCGACTCTAGGTTCACGTCCGTCAATGCCATGACAAACCCAGCAGCCGGTCCGAGAATTGGAGGAGTCTACGGGGTGGTACCGGGGGTGACTGCAATGGGGGTTGAAGATCCCGACCTTTACTACCAGAGCGTTGGACAGAAGATGGCCCTGGCCTTTAATGATTATACTTTTGCTCCTAACGTCAGGGCAAGTACGGCAGGGTCGAACGTGTTCCAGGGGTCTTCGGCCAACATGGGGGGTGGCTTTGGGAGTGGCGTAGTTAATGTGAACCCCACATTTACAAGCCACGATGACGATGATGACATAGCCAATGACGGCACGGGTTACTACCACGCACTTGGACAGAAACTTGCCATAACGTTTGATCAGTAAGAATAGAAAGGTGAGTCGGTCTTAAAATTCTAGACATTTTTTAAAGGGCTTTTATTGGGACAGTCTTGACCTGAAATAAAGGTCACAGGGTTTAATGTTTCCACTGACAAACTATTCATGGTCGCATAATTTCAATATTACTGATATTATTTACGGTAAAAAAAATCTTGAAGGCACATTCGTCCTATCTTACTTTATGTGCACACTTCAGGATATCATTGAGCAGTCTCAAAGGAATGGAGGAAAATATGTTTAGGAAAATTATAAAACTAGTGACTGCAACAGGAATTAAATATTTTCAACACTCAAATTGTACTTTTCTCATCCTGATAATCAAGCTGTTTAAGAAATCCAGAAATTAAAGACTGGTGATAACTCTAACTGTTTAAATGTAATGTTAAAAATTATAAATTGCTAAAATCATTAGTAATATTTATTATATTAATTCATGTTAATGACAAAAATTCAGAGAATTCCGAATGAGCATCCTACAAAGAATTTCATGAACATTTCCCGCTAATTTCTCTTTAAAAAGGAATTTAAAACTAACACGAATCAAGTCATTGTTACAATTACCACCAACAACGTCGTCATCGTCATCATCTTCGTGACTTGTGAAATTAACAACGATGAACATTACTATTATTATTGTCATTACAGCTGTCATCATTAAAGTCGTTATTAACTTCACAATTGTTATTATAACTATTATTATTATTATTATTCACAAACTGAAGACACGATTCTAGTTAAAGTGAGCATAGCATGTAGCTATGGCGTGGCTCACCGGTCTTACATACTTGGCGACAATTATGGGCTCACCGAAAGAACTCTGCGACTCATTCAAGCGTGAAACTATGCAAAGGCAATCGTTATTCGAGCGACAATAAACGAGAAGAACGTCAGAAAGTTCACCGCGTTTGACGACAATTTAGACAAATAGATCTGCGGTGGGTTTGGATGGAAATTTGGACCGCTGGTGGATTCCTACCGTTGATTTCGAAGTGTGGACCATTTTGATTTGATTTTTTTTGGTGGGGGAAGAGTGGGGGGGGGTAAACCCATGTTTAGTATTGAAGCATTATTACGTAGTGAACATTTTTGCTATCAATTTTTATGTGGAGAGACCTTTTTTTGCGATAAGTGCATAGGGGAAGGAATTTTGTGAATTTGATCTGCATTTTTAAAGTCTAAGAAAATACTTGCCACTGACTCAATGTTATCTTAAAGTTAAAAAAAATGTTAGCTTGCCTTGTGTAGTCATGTAATAAATCATTATCATTATCGTCATAGTTATCGTAACCATTATCATTATCGTCATCGTCATCATTATCACCGTCAGTAAATGATTTCATGGAATTTTTATTTTTGCCGAACTCACTGGAAAATATGAATAATTGAAGTTCGTTTATTTTCTTAGAAAACGTATTTTAAATATTTTAAGAACAAAATAATTCATTCACTTTCAATTCACTTTGAATTTAAGATTTAGGTTTCAATATTCAAACTAACTTCCTCCATTCTTCGACTGTGCGTGTGTCGCCCCCTTAAGTCTGTGTTGAGACGCCCTCTTTTTAATCTTTCTTTCTTTCTTTCAGATTCGAATCACTGATTTGTGACCGTCTAAATATTATTCAGTCGAATTAGTAAATTTATTTTTTGAAATCGTTTGAGTTCAACAAACTACTTAATCGATCAGCAAGTGTTACTAGCGTTAAAGTGTAATTAATCTGTTACGAATTCCCGAGCTTAGAGTCGTGATGTGTGCACAGATTACATGAATTATAAATAGACTCATTCTGTAAATTAATGATTAATAAAAACATGATTAATTTGGTAGCTTTGACGATAAACTATTGAAATCGTTCCATTCGAAATTGTCGGTTTACGAGGTTCAATAAATTTTTATTCATAGAAATTACAAAGCATAAAATTCAAATGCATTAGCAAGTAACAATTATTTTTATTAATTATTAATTATTATTACTAACATTAATTATTTGTGATTCGAGAAACTTGCTGTGACTCAAGTCTATAAAACAAATTATTTATTGATTACGATTTAAAACAATTAAAAAATAATTATTATAGTTTAAAACAATTTTAAATCAAAAAAAAAATAATTTTCATACACTTCTACGATTAAATCTCATTCCAGGGCTCAAAGCAAAGCCGATGTCCATCAAAAGCTTGAAGTTGAAACTGGTTGAAAGATATGCAATTTTTAATAACAATTTTATTTTTATGGAATGTCTTTCTATTATTTTTTATTTTATGAATGATTGCAATGTCTTAATAATTCATCCGTAATCACGCGTTTATCTTGGATCGTCTCTTAACAGAAGCCTCATCAACTCCAAAATAAATTAGACCTCCACATTGGCGCCTCGTGAAATCGTATTTGTATTTAAAGTTGAAAGATTATCATGCCGCAATTTCTTGATTGATTCGTATCCTGCAATCGTCATCACTAAATCTTGTTGAACGTTTGTCTAAACGACAAATGTTTTTCCTCTGATTTTGAATTCATCGTTTTAGAAAATGACCTTGTTGTAATTATCTAGCGACTCACTACTGAAAGTTTAACTTTTTTTTTACTGAAAGTTAAGTTTCATTCGAGAAATAATAGCTGCGATTGGTTATTTGATTGATTAGAAGATTTGATTGAATCAAACACGTTCATCAACTTAGACGCAGACGGCGGATCGTCACATCCAGGATTCCACAAGAACTCCACAAACGGATTAAATCGGATCTGAATTAATTCACCAGTCGTAGTTTATCTTATTTATTTTTTTTAGATGGAAACAATATTTCGCACGTGATAAGGCTTCTCTAATACCTCGTGTATTGCCCCCTTTTCACTGACCTATTTATCATTGGAACATTCAGTAGTGGTATTGTTACGAGGTTTTGTTGTAAAACAAAATATCAACTAAACCCGCGAGTGTTTTCTGTTTCCGAAATGAAATATCAAATTTCACACGCAAAGCAATTGTAGCAATAGCTGTCGGCGTAAACTACAAATTAGTGATTATTCGTTAATGAGTTTTCAATACAATTTCTGAATAATTTTATATTAATCATCAGTATTATTATTACTATTATTTATGAACAATTTGTAGAATTCCATCCCGAAAATCTCGAAATAATACTTAATTGTAGTGAATTAAACAATCAATGATTATTAAACGTCCGCAATCGTTAAGTCCGATGAGAATCAGTCTAGGACCACAGATTGGGGGTCGTGTCCAATTTGCATGATGAACTTCTTAAAATCCTTTCTAGTCAACCCTAAAGTAGCCGAGTTGATCATGGGGTGGAAATAAATTCTTTCGTCTTCGTCTCCCTCCCATATTCTCGAATCGACAATGAACTTTACCTCAGATTTAGAGTCATTCAGTAGAGCGAAAGGCGTAACACATCCTTGCCTGACGCCAATCTTCTCGTACAGTTGAGACTCGTCTGCTAGTCTCAGTCCTCCTGGAATGGAAAGAGATTTTGAGATATTGTTCAGATTTACAGGAGCGTCGTGTCTGGCCGACAGAAGCCAGAAACCTGTCTTCTTTTTATCTCTTAAGAAGAGATTTTTACAGTGAACGCCCGACAAATGAGAAACCAGAGGCATCATTTGGTCGACTGTGAACACCTAGCATTTTGAAAAACTTAACAATAATAAAAATAGAAACCCGATTGTTGTAATTTTTTCACTAGTTACAAGTCAGCGAAATGGCTAAATATTAGGCGTTACGTGCTCGCAAGATGTTTGTTTCGTTAGGGATAAAACAATTACCTCATCATGTTCGTGCAAATCGAATTCAAAGTTCTGTTCCTTTAACATATTTAAGAATTTTTCTCGATCATACAAGTGGCTCATCTTGTTAATATCTCGATTAAGTAAAACCACGAGTACCGCTGAAAATTATTTTTAAAAGTAAACATAAGGCGAGTTGCCGTAGCAAAGATGGGTCAAAAAGCCAAATTCACGTTAACATATTTTAGTCTAGGAACGTTTTAAATTATAACTAAATAAATCCAGCATGTTTTAAATTATTAATAGATGATTATTTCAATGACAATATACTTTCAAAGCTGATTGTGTTCCAACTTTCCATCTAATAAAACCTAAAAATTGTTCAAGCCATTTAATCAGAATTTTACTTCACTTTCAAAAACCTAAAGACCAATTTTTGGAGCTAATCCTTTTATTCAAACATGCAAAATCCAGCAAATCGCAAGCTACGTAGGAAGGACTTTCACAAAAACAAACAAAAATTAAGCAGACGCCATGACTGGCTACACTCAAGCACTCAAATCATTTCAAAAATAAATACATCGACATCAAACTGCCAAACGCTCTGCTAACACAGCAAACCACAAAAAAACTGAAATTCCCGAAATCAGCATCGTCATTCTTGACACTACATTCCGTCCTTAATCTATGCGAAACTAAACGTTTCATATTCTCATCAGAAGTCTCTTTCTGGAACTGCTAACTCGAAAGTCGCTCAAAATGCAAAACTAAACTCAATCTTTCTTCAGCATTGTCGCGTCACAATCACGAGTCAACGACGGCCACGGCTTCACGCGCCGTTTCGACAGCATCGACGACAGCGGCCGAATTGACGCTCGAAGTGCAGGCATTGGAAGAGGTAGAGTCGGAGGTGGAGATGTCACTCTCGACTTTCACCTTGATCTTGTCCAGTTTTTCCGGATGGACTTCAACTCTCGAGCGAATGCTTCGTTTGCTGTCGTCCTCCTTGATGGTTTTGGGACCAAAACCTCCGAAGATCTCGTAGAATCGACTCCAACATCTCTCCGGCAGAGTGATTGCCGTCCGGTAGTTGTTGCGCACCTGGAAAGAGAAACGAAATCCATCTGCCTACTTTAATTGGTGATGAGAAGTGATTCGTGATGCAATCCACTCATAACCTCATTAATCTTTAATCACAAATCCCGTCAGATCCCCTAATTTCATCTTGCTCGTATACATGAGTCATTGTTACCGTGTTGTTAAATAATAATTGCGATTAAAGATTGCAATTGACCTCGTGCTGCTGAAAATCTTAACCGAATTTCAACTTGCCTCTGAGATCCTCATGAATTTGCCCTTCTTGTTCTGACCGACGTCGAAGTAGAACAGCTTGTTTTCCACTCTCATCGTCTTTGCACCAGGCAGTTCATCTGGGGATAAAAATTATTATTATTATTATTATTATTATTATTATTATTATTATTACATTAATTATAACAATTATGTTAATTTTAACTTTACCACCATGTAATGTTTATTGAAATTTAAACAAATCTTAAATTAAAATAATTAATCCGATTCGAGAAATATAATTTGTGTGTATGTGTGTTTATAAACCATTAGAATGAGGAAAAGATGATAAAAAAACTGACTTTCGCTCTCCTCAGTTCCAAACTCTTTGAGTAGTTCTGTCAAGGCGTCCCTGATCTCGATCATGCCCTGAGCTGGTATGGCGATGTGGAACCTTTGCTTCGACAGCGGCATGGTCATGCAAACCTGATTCATTCAATCAGTAAATGAATCAATCATTCAACTAACCAACCAGCCAACCAATCAATCAATCAGAAATGGGCATTAATAACTCAGCTAAAACTAATGGAAACGTAAGCATTCAGTTTACAATTGTTTCATATTTCATTTTTTTAATTCAATTTAAGAGCGATTCCTAGATCTTAAACTCACAACCACGCAAGTACATTACCCGCCTTAATTAACCCTCAGCATGTAACCCAACTTCTTGGTCGCCACCCTCCACGGTTGCTACCCAACCATGAAAACCCACCCTGAGGTATCTGCCTCTCGAATTTTCTTTGAGGTCCAAGTAGTAATAACGCCTCTCGTCCCTGTTGATGACTTCGCTTTTCAAGGTTCCATTCTCCTCTGTGGGTACGTGCTCGCTTTTAGGACCTTCGAGGGTTTAATGAATATTAATAGGGGTGAAGTGCATCGGCATATTAATTGAGGATAATGTGTTATTAGCATTTCAGTAAGGATGAAATAAGTATTAATTAGCGTAATAATAGCATTGTAACAATAACATAAAGCTGGTAAATTGCATTAACGACACAGTACCACAGTTGCATAGACATATTTTTGTGTACAAATTCAAGTAATTAGCTTTTCCCTCTGACAGAATTTGTCCGTGCTTCATTAAAGTCGACAGAACCAAACTGTCGATATAAATTCTCCAAATTGTTGCCAAGATTCGGCAGAAAACAAAAGTGCTCAACTTACCCAACGTAGAGTAATGGTCAGTAAAGTTGCTCAGTTGGTCCCTGAAAACTGCCGCTGTCGACATGGAGAGAACAAGGCGCTTCTTGCGACCGACTTGGCTGACCTAAAAGTATCAAAGCATTCGCTTATTCTTGACATTATAGCTGGTCATGAATAAAAAACGTATTTTGAGAAATGACAGTTCATAATTTGTAACAAGCCCAAAGCATGGCAGTACTGTACCAGACACTTTTATGGTAAACGAGCGACACAAAATATTTCGAAACTAACCTCTGCAATTTTTATGAATTTTCCCTTTTTGTTCTGCTTGACGTCGATGTAGAACCTCTTAGTTTGAATCTGAATTGCCTTTGTGGCCAGCTCTTCCTCTGAGTTTTCGCCATTTCCAGAAAAGTTAGAGCGGGAACTCGCCAGTCGAGAATCGTTTCCGACCCGAGGACTCCTGAACCCGTTGAAATTCGGACCACCTTTCGCAGTACTACCTCTGCTTTCCGGCCTTGACATTCGCATCGACATTCTGGAAGCAGTCAACTCCAAACGACTACAAACAACTCCAAACGACTACAAACGACTCCAAACAACTCCAAACAGAGAACCCTCCACACTCAACTCGAACCGACGCGAGCGCTCTTCAAACTCCGAATGATTGAAGAGGATTGACAATTGGCTATTTGAACGCAAATCAGCTGAACAGCCACATGTGCACACATCACAACCACTCCTTGAACTAGTTGGTTCTGATTAACTCTCAACTCTCGAATTTTCATGATTGATTGTTTAAAACAAATAGTCTAATTTTCCCACAATAACCGTTAACTTACAGCCGTATCCATTATTAATTGTTCTAACATTTCAGTAGGAATTAATTTTACCTACTTCTATATTTGGACAAACACGCCGAACTTGCAAATGCATCGGGCGACTGTTTTAGTCAAATAATTTGTATCTAATTATTTATTTGCTGTTATTGAAACCCAATTATCAAATTTTGCATCTTATTAATGGACTGACCATCACTATTTAACACTATTTATTATTTTACGCTATTGTTCCAATCTGTGGATAAGGCATGGGTATGGTTCTAATACAATTTGAATTTAACAGGCTAATTCAGCTCCCTCCTAAATTTATGAACGTGCACCAACTTCGTAACCATGGTTACGCCAGCCTTGGTAACACTTTGTAGATTTACAAATTCGCAAAAAGTAGTTAATTAACACACACAACAGAGTTGAGCAGATGTCTGTGAGAATAAAGCGCGGAATAGTAAAAGCATCTACCTGCGTGGACGGCATTCCTGATGCTCAGCCATCGTTGTTTCTTCAGGCCTTCAGCGATTGGTATGGAAAAGAGAGGAGCGACTTTTCCAAGTGGCAGTTTCTGCGTCACACGTTGGAAGAGTTTTCCAACGACAAGAAATTCCTCACGAATCTTCTTACCATTTTGGATCCCCTGCAAAGGAAGGATGCCGTTTACTACGAGGTTGCAACCTTCAAGGAGGAAACCATGTTCGGTGCTAAGATGGAGAAGTTCACCGTGTATCAGTTTGATGATTCGGAGAACGAAGAATTCCTTAAGCAGTGGTTTCGTCACTTTGACGAGGGGACGAAGAAAGCTTTGATGCTGAAAGTACTCAAGAAAGTCAACAGTGGACATCTTCTATGCCTCACAAAGTTCATCAGATGGAAGATTTTTGAGCTTGAGGAACTGGCTGGAGATGGAGATTTTGAGAAGGAAACAAATGGTTGGTACTTGAAAAAATGTTTGGAAATGCTTATGCAATGTTACTGCTGGCATTACTGTGTATTTGCATTCAGTATCAGTATTTAAATCATTGATAATATTGCAGATAAATGTTTGTCAGGCCAATGACAATGTGGTTTAATTAGATAATTAACTACATTATGCAAGACTACATAAAGACTCTCTTATTAATTAATTCTTTAATGTTAATTACCTTAGCAAAAGCATTAATTATATTAATATCGAATGAGTTATTGATATAATTTTACTTTAGTCAAGACAAAGCAGAGACAAAAGAAGCTCAGAACAAATCAGAAACATGTTTCCTGGAGTGAGCACCCATTACTAGGGCTAACACAACCAACAAAATATTTTTCCAACTTTGTCATCTTTCTGCCATTGTCGATCACAAAGAAAATATTCAAGCATCTCGATCGAGTCTCCATCTTGAATTGCCTTAAAGTCTCCAAAGGTTGGAAGTACCTGGCACAGGAAGTGATCGACGAAAAGTGGACGACCACTGGAAAGGAAAACGACAATGATCGTATTAGATCTGCTAATGTGAGCATGTTTGCTTGATATCTTCATCAACATTTCCATCATCAGTGTTACCAAAATCATCATCTCATCTCTATTTGTCTAAGAATTCCTCAGGGGATGACCAGAAAAAGGAAAAGAGCTGTCTCCACAATCCTTACAACATGATCCTCGTCACAAGCATGTCGGTGACACTGGTTTTTATCAAGGCTCTTCATCTTTTTAAATGACTAATGTCATGACATTTACACCATTTTATTACATATTGTCCATTATATGGTAAATTGAATTAAATTTAACACAGTAATTCACACCGTTACTATTTTGTTATCGTTATTATTTGCATTCCTTAAGCAACGCACCAGTTCATTTATTAGTTCTTCCTTTCGTCCCTCACTCACTTATTCATCATCACAGGACAGACTCGAAAAGAGTCGTCGACTTCAGAGAAGAGGTCGTGTCATTCACAACTTCGGAGAAGAATTCCGCGACCCTCGTCAGGAAACCTTTCGAACACGAGGCCGAGAAAAGCCTCGGGGAGGGATCGGGCAACAGAATCGGACGAAGCCTTAAGCTCGGTCACGTTGGAACGGTGAAGGCCGTCCTGTTGTTTTGTTCGAAAGGGTTTCTCGTCACCTGCAGTTATGACGCGACTATCAGGTAGGTTTGCGACAACTGAAAACATATCTTTCTAAGTGAAAAAAAATCATTTATAAAAAATATTACTTTTCAGGATATTTATCAAATATTATATTATATAATGTTATGTTATTTCTCAAAATATTTAAAAGTGTCTCGAAATTGTTTTTCATAGTTACAGTAAATAGTTCTCAGTCAAATTATTTCTCAGAACATTTGTAAAATTGCTTCTAGAATGTTTATTTTACAATATTGTTCAGTGGATCATATTACATGGAAATTTTCTAGAAAATGGTCCTTAAAGACAGGAAAGTGTCTCAAGATTTACACCGGGCACGGTGATGCCGTCTGCTGCCTCGGTAACCACGGAGACGTGCTGGTATCGGGATCCTACGACAAGAGTTGCAGAGGTGATAAATTGCCATGAATACGTCGTGATAATTTGTGTTTAATTGTCTGAGCATTTCAATGTAATCGTAATGTTATCTGTGTAACCTAACTGATTTAATGGAAATGATACAATGTATTTGTTATAATGCAAAAATATAATGTAATTGATATGAGGTAACAATGAGCTAATTAATTCTAACGAAGTTATCTCAGAAATTAAAAATCTTTCATTCTACTATTTTAAGACTATTTTTAAACTCTGTCATTCTCAATGAAATTCCAGTCTGGAGCATCGAGACAGGAAAATGTCACCAAACTTTTGTCCACGACAGTACACTGACCGGTGTTTCCGTCCACAACGTTGACTTCTGCATCACGGCAACCACTTCTGGAGTGTTGAGGATTTACAACATCTCTTCTGGGAGCCTTCTCAAGGTAACTTGAAGGTGTTTTCAATGTCGATTTATTACCGTATTAAATTTAAGTTAGCCGAAGATGATATTATAATCAGTTTGTGTGATTTTTATGTAATTAATACATTAATATAATTAATTTGTGCTTAACATTTATAACTAATAACTTGGGTTAACTAATGTAATACCAAGAATTTTTATGCTAGTGTTAAATAATTATTTATAATTAAATTTCTGTTTTTGCCTGCTGCAAGAGATTATAAATTTTAAACAACACAATCTTTTTATAAATTATAATTATGGTATAATTTCTTTAATTTTCAGGTAAATATTGTGCCTATTTTTGCAGAAATTCCAGTCGCACGATGCTGGTATAACGTGCCTGAAAACAAACAGACGATATGTGACAACTTCATCAGCAGACGGTTCGGTCAAGGTGTGGACTTTCAAAACTGATGACAGGCAAACTACGAAATCATTGGTTGCTTCCTTGGAACACCCTAAGTTGGTACCATGACGATGATGACGACGACGACGACGAAGACGATGGTGATGATGACGACGACGATGATGACGACGACGACGACTATGGTGATGATGACGACGGCGATGATGATGATGATGATGAAAGGATGGTAATGATGATGATGATGGTGGAGGAGTTAATAATTTGTTCCCATTCATCATATCTACAATCATAGTAATTGTAATTGAAGTTCTTTATTACTTAAAACATCATTATAAAATGTACTTAAACATTTTCCAATCAGGGCAGTCCAGTGCATAGATCTGAAAAACAAAGAACTCATAACAGGATGTGATGATGGCAGGATCAGAATTTGGAGTATCCAAGATGGCGTGTGTTCCAGAATCCTTTGGGGAATCGCTATGGAGACCCAATACTGGACCTCATTGTGGCTTCAAACAGGTAATTAAGTTTCTGTTTACATACATTTGAATTTAGTTAATTTATGTAATTTATTTATTAACAATTTGAAATACTTAATTTTTTCAAATTAAGCTGAAAGCCGTTGGATTTTAATAAATGACTAGAACATCATCACTGACCATAATAATTAAATTAATAATAATAAATGACAATCATTGACACAACAGTGAACATCCAACTTTAGAGTTTGTTGAACTTTTAAAACTAATTGAATCCTCAGTTCTGTTGTTTCCTAATCTAAATAATTTGTTAAAATAATTTAATTTTTTTAACTAATGGTTAAACCATGTTCCACGTCAGACTTTTGATCAACACCAACTCGAGCGTCATCCTTTACGAGTTTTCGTCCGACGACAAAACTGCCCCGAAGAACCATGACCCCATCTTCGAAGAGGAACCAAAATCTCGACTGAGGTCCGCCTCAAACAAGCGGAAGGAAAAATTAAAATCTAAAAAAGCGTCTTCAGTGCCTTTGCCAGCAGCAGCAGCAACCTCATCGCCACCAGAACCATACCGCTACAAAAAGGCAATATCGTCTGCTCCTCCCATCAGAACTGCAACCAGCAACAACGACCATTTGTGAATCACAGACGACAAATCTCACCAAATAACATTTTAATGCATTCCATTGTCATGCTTTCATTGATGACTAGAACCCGACTACGACTAATGACTAGAACTAGATCACCATCAACATTGCTTATCTTTCAAGGTTTCAGCAAATATCAGCTGTTTTAAAATTTCGATTTGTTTTAAATTGTTAGAAATTATACACCGATCTTAATCCGTAACGACGACACCAAATTCACAACCACACATCACAATCACTATTATCGAACTGTTCTTATCTCCCAAAATGTAAATGTTGGCATCTCAATGCATTCTCAGAGCACAATTCTCAATGGCTTCCTTGCAACATCTCATTCCTAAAGATTGTTATCGCCGAGGCAGGAAATTAAAAATAATATAATTCCTTCATGAAATTCATCAAATCATTTATGACAGGATATTAATCTGCAAAGCCACAACAATGCTTTTTGAGACATCTGAAAAATGATTTTATTTGCAACTCTCTGAAGATGTGGAACTTTTTGTTTGCAATTGTGAATGTATCCATCCAACTCACGACAAAGGTCTTCACTATAAGCAACACCAAAGAGATATTTGTATATTCTCAATTTGTCAAATGGCAGGTGACCAAAAGAACGATAATTCTAAGAGGCTACAAAATATGATGTTATGTCAAGAAGTGGAATGTCGAGGTTTTATGCGACGGAAACTTAAGACCAGAATTTACTGAAAATGAAAATCTTGCCTAAAATATGTCGACCGACGATTAAATGAAATCGGTCGGAAGATGATGTCATAAATAAGATGGATGATGACTTTGAACAATTGAAATGAGTTTAAAACAACAATATCTAGACTTAGAACAATACAAGTTCTATTTGTTCCTAAACGATTGTCGACGAGCAACTTCCTAGCAGCCGATTTTTGCCAAAACCTCAGGACTTTCTGGTCTCAGGAAAGCTATGGAGTTGGCGATCCTGCTCATGAGAGGCCGAAATTTGTCTTCGCCCATGATCGGCTCCCAGAGCGAAGAGAGTTTTTCCTCGACAAATCGGTCGTTTTCTTCCGAAAGTTCGTCTTCCGCGAGATGAAGGATTAATAGGATGGCCACCCGCTTGAACGGAGCATGATCGTTGTCGCAGAAACGGTAGAACATCATGGCCGCCTCTGCTGCCAAGGATTCCAAGTGGTCGATCACGGCAACTTTCCTACCCTCCCTGAAGCCCTTCTCCAATTCCTGATCGATCTTCATTTTCACTCTGTCTGGATTAATGTCCCGATGCACCAGGCTATTGAAGCCGATGAAGTCGTTTTCCTGCCGCTCAAAAAGTCTGGTGACCGTGGCCGCGTACTCACGCACGAAACATCTGCTGCTCCGCAAGGAATTCTTCGGCACGACCAACAAAATCACGGCTGGATCTCTGGGCTCGGTTTCGGAGACGATCGATCTGGTAGCAGATCCGACGGTCGTCCAGAATCTCATCAACTGGTTCTTGAAACTCTTCTGCAAATTCATCCATTTGGCAGCAAACATTGCCTCATTGGTTCCCTTCTGAAAAGAATCTGGGTGAACTTGGTTCCTGCTCAAAATGCCACCCTGAATGGCCAAAATCATGAAAAATATTAAGGCAAGCAAACCAATGATGATACCAAATGAGCTTTTGTTTTCTTCTGCATCTTTAATAAATCCTGACTTTCTTGAACTAAATACCACGATTTCTTCATAACTCTTCATAACTTTGTGATCTGATGATGTTTTTGCTACATCTTTAAATTCTCCTCTAGTGAGGCTTGAATTTGTTAAATCACTTCCAGAAATATAAACTTTTTTCACTGGTTTACCATATTCATTGATTTCATAGGTTATTGTCTCATGTTCCACACGTTTCTCACTCTCAATATATGGAGGACTGCCTCTGGGGAGATATTTTCTTTGTGTCAGTCTCGGTGATCCATGTGGTGAAGCTTCATGAGTAATCGATTTTTCAGGGCTCTGAAGCTTACTTGGAGAAATAACATAATGCTTAGAAACATCGGGTGACATTTGTTCACTTTCCGAATCATCAAATTCTTCTTTCTCAATATCGCAATCATCATCGACCTCCATATGCTCTCTAAAATTTTCTCTTTCGTCCATTACACGGGAACGGCTTGCTGGGGATACAGACCTCCCAGACATTTCCAAATCTAGAGGAAATAAACAATGCAGGTAAAATCTAATGCGCGCTGAAAATATAAAAACCGGAGTTCAAACCTTTAAGTTTATGATTTAGACAATTTGATTCCGAGCGACCCACTGTAACCACAGCACCAAGCACACTCACGGCAAAACAAACTTCTGCTTTCGATTTATCCTTTTATAGAACATAATTGAACTTTTAAATAACCCAACATTGCATAGGATATTACATAGGAATTTTGTTGTATAATTTTTAATGCATTTAAAAATGCGTAACAAATACAACTAATTAATTGAACACATTAATCTGACGCAAAAATGCATTGTTTAAATGTTCAAATATGAATTTATTTAATAATTAATTGCCTCTTATTAATAATAATTATGAAGTACGTTAATCTTTTTCATTGTTTAGGCATAAGATTGTTGTTGGGCATGAACGCGGTCTGCTGAATACTTGTAAGATTTGTTATAGGTAGCGTCTTGAAACAACTTGTTCAAAACTTCAGTGAATACAGAATCAAATTAAATTATTCATACCAAGAAGGCGCAATGTCGCTCGTTTCGAAAGGTTGGTTCAAAATTATGAATTGAGTGTTAAGCCTAGTAACTTTGATAGCATTTTGTTATTTATTTGAACAGAATTGTTTCAAGAAGTTCAGATGAAAGGTACGAAAGGAAAGGAAATAATAGAAGCGATCACTAAATCATATTTGGACTCTAACTATGACACAAAATGGATGCCAGCAAAAATGTTTTTGATTCAAAATAAGAACCTCGAACAGGCATTTCAGGGTAATTTTATTCACATTGATAGAAATATTTAAGTTGGGTTAGCATTTTTCAGCATGACTTTCAAATTACTCTTAATTTCAACTTTCATTGTGATGAATTTAGTTCACATTGACATTGTGAATCATTGTTGCATTATCATGATTTTCTACTGAAATGGAAAATATCCTATGTTATCGTAATTAAGAATTTTTTCCATAATCAGAGAAAATCAGGGAGTTTGAAAATTCCGGCTCAAAAGGTGGAGAATTGGAACCGAAGTTTGGATTTCTGATTGAGAATGACCTCGTTTCTCTCTTGGGCACGTGCCAAACGGGATTGAGTGCCAAAGACTCTGAGTACAACACCATCGGCTACAACTTTATGGGAGTGTACCTCTGCAAACACAGCGACATTTGTCTCCAGCATGCCATCGTCAAGTTCTCGGCATCCGACGTCATCAGAATGATCATCTTCAAGGTTCTGAATTCATTTGTTTGCCATGAGTGATGCACTTGTTTGGTGAAGACTAACGGGTGCATATTGATTTTTAGAGATTTTAATTTGTTCGAAGATTCAATGATTAAAGTTACTTCATTCTCAAGTTAGTTTTGAGGATGGAAATCATCACATTTGTTATTCATCGATTCAGTATGTGGCCGGCAAGACCACCACTGCCATCCCCAGGGTGGCCACAGTAGGGGAGTTCATCGAACCGACACCGGGATTTAACTCGCACATATCTGTCATTCAACCATCTTGCAAGGACTCTCTTCAGACGCAGTACGATAGATCTCAGGTTATTTGATGTGAATATTTGACTTAAGCTTTTTGATGTGCTTTGATGGAGTGATCTTTTCACTTGTCTATAAATTATTATAGTACCATAGTTATGTGTTACTGAATGTTAGTTATTAATTATAACAGTAATAATAATAGTTGTTGATTAGTAGACCTTGACTGATATTCAACCAGGTGTATCTCTATGAAATCGACAAGTTCTTCCAGCCGGTCGTTCAGCCCCGACACCTGCTACCCTATGCGGTGGTCCTCTTCACCATCAACGGAATCATGCTACCCCAGTTGGAGACGGAGTTTTCTGCCTTCAAGGTGACCGGGTCGCCCGTGGTCAGCACGTCGAGCGCCGCCAACTCGAACCCCGAAGTCCTCTCGAATCTCAAGCTGCAGCAGGCCATCGAGCAGATCAATGCCAAAGCCCCTCCGGAGGTCTTGCTCCTCTCGAAAGGTTGTCGCATCACCAGGGCCAACGAATTGGAGTCCTCGTCCATTTGCGTTCTCGGTTCTAAAGCGGCGACCGGCCTGAAGCCACCGGGAGCTGGCGGAGGGGGCGTTTCTTTGTTGAATCACAACGAGAGCTCTCAACTGCAAAAGGTCATCGAAGAGCTGAACTCTCGCTACGAGATGTCAGAGGGGAGGGGTCTGACCGTGTCCGAAGAAAACCTCCTGGCCAATCAGGCATCCACGAGCATTGCCACTGTCATGGGACTGGACGAAGTACTGACTGGCATGGCCAATAATTCAAGGACTGCAGCTTTCATAGGGAAGTCAGGAAGGTTTGCTGGAGTTTGATTTTTTTTTGTTTTGAATCTCGCGAAGTTAAATATAGAATGTTGGGCTATTGACGAGCATGCGGTCGATGCAGTCGTTCGATGGTCATTTCGCAGCTTAATTGCTAATCAATTATTCAGATTGCAGTTGAGGGTGCCTACGATTTCAACAATTTATTAATTAACGATTTATTAATTAACGTCCACATATATGTGAGGCAGGAGAGAAAAAATATTCAAGGATTGAAATATTTCGTTTTTATATCTTCATTTTAATAATGTTCTTCCCTCATCAAGGTTAGCAGCAGGTCTCCAGCACTCAGGATACTCATCCTTGGACCTTCTGTCTGCCAACTCGAACGGCTTGATCCACCTGACGAAGTCCGAAATGTCTGCATTGACCTCTCAGTCCCTGCTCGGAACATACTCCACTGTCGGCCTCCTCCAAGGCTCCAATCAGCTGGGCATCCTCGGCGGCGAATCCGCACTTGCCGACCTCGGTGCCGGTGTCGTGGACCTGTCAGGCAATGCCTACGCCCAATTCCAGGGCGTCGCCCTGCCGACGGTTGCCATGCCGACCTTCGTCACGGGACTCGTCGATCCGATGGGATCTGCCATATTTTCGCAGAACAGTGGCTCGGCCCAGGCTGCCTTTTACCAGCAGGAGTTCATTCCGGTGGAGTACCTCTCGTCTGTAATGACGGGTGCCAACAAGGGCTCGGCACTGCAAGCGGCTTACTACCCCCTGCAAGGCACCCACTCTGGCTATACCCTTCTCAATCAAAGTCTGAAGAGACCGCTGGCTGATGCGGGAGCATCGTGCATCGAAAAGAGGCCAAAGATTGCTTGACGTTTCTTGTCCGTGTGTTTTTCTTCAGGGATAGGACCAAGATTAGTGATTGTTTGCTCCCAAAAGTTTTGAGGAATTTGAGCTCATCTATGAATTAGGTTTTGACATTCAGAATCATCATGTACCTTTTGTGGATCCACTTTTCATCATTCCTAGGGATGTTCTTCACGATCTCAATGTTGCGTGACTGCTAATTATTTTTATTCGTTGTTTGAGACTACGAGAGAGTCGCAATGAGTTTTTGAGTTGCCTTTTCCGTGGCGTGTCGATTTAAATTAAAACTTTGAATCTTGTAGTATTAACAAGTTTTATTTTAGCACCTTTTCTTCTATCCCTCCTAGTCATTCTGTCGGTTGAACGTTTTTACTTTTTATGACAAGTTATTTGATGTGAGCTGTTTTGAATTAACTTTTGTTTCCTTGTTTGAAATCAAGACATTCCACCACCGTTTGTTTCTTTAGTGTTGATCTCTTCTTGTTGTTGTTTCTTTTACACTGTTCTAGCTTATTTACTTCAAACTATTTGTTTTTTGTGTGTGTTCATATTTGCTGATCCTACTAGTTTCATCATCTTACATTCATCTGGTCCCTCCTGAGCATTATTTAAGTGCATTTTGTGGCATGTTACATTGAAATCAATGAATTAAAATGGCGTGCATTTTCTTCAATTGTACTTCTTGAAGTGAGTCTAGTTAGCTCTTCTCGGAAGAGTAATTACAGCAATCAAATGTGTGCATGGGTGTTCAGAAATTAGCTTTATTGGGAACAGATTTCAGCGCATATGTTGTACCTCAGCGGACTTAGCATTTCGGCACAAAGCGTTGTTTAGGAGGCGATAATTGTGTCTGGTACAGGTGAGATGCATTAACCCTAACAGCTTGGCAGGCAGTCGAAGTTTGATTGTGACCAAGATTTTTGGTGATATTAACTGAGACTTTCTCGGATAATAACTAAAGAGTTAACTCAATCGAGTCCAGTAATAGCAAGTAACCTGCCCATATAAACAGCGTTTGTCAACTGGATTTATTCAACGAAATACAAGCGTTAAGTTGAAATATAACAACATCTCTTAAACAAATAACTGTTGTAAATAACCAACAATTTTATTAAACAAATTAGGTTTGTTGAAAAACATTCATAGAATATTCTAGCTGGAGTACAGCTGACGATAGTCTGACGCAATATCTTCTGGAATCTTCCAGATCTTTCTTATTTAACAAAATTATTCTGCACGAATAAGCTACTTTTTTGAAAAACTTTAAAATAAAATATGACACACTGTATTTAAGGATAAACAATCTGAAAAATCCAAATATGGATTGATTTACCATTCGACTAATTACAAATTTAAATATTATAAATAAATATTTAACAACTATGTAACAATTATAAAAAAAATATTTACTTAAAAAAATTAAATTTCTAGATGTTTCATAATCAGGCAAGAGAGTATATAACCTTGACCGTCCCCGGTTTTCGTTAGTACCGAATCCGAACCGCGTGCGCTTCATCGATCTTTGAGATTACTTACATTTTGTCGTATTTGAGTTTACCTTCTAAAATGCTGAAAGCTGCGAAGTTGTCCGTTGCTCTTGGTTCTCAGAACACTACTGGAGTTCTTTCTTCATTCCTTTCCAAAGCTGTAAGTCCATTATATTAAGTTTTGTTGACCTTATTCAACCACATTTGGGTTAATTCGAACATTAAATCGAACTATAGGGTATAAAATACACCAACATTTTAAATCTGTTACGTCGAGTTCTGCTGAAGACATTGTTGCGTCATCGCGATTTTCTGAATTTTCCGAAGATGCATTAGCATTTGCTTCGTTATTATACACATGTGCTGGTCATTCAATCGTTAATGTCTCATACTCTGGAGTGGACCATAATAATATTGTAACTTGGAATTTTAAAATTTCTACTTTCACAGGCTCCAGCAACATCCACTTATTCTAGAAGATACAAGTAAGTTGACAAATTGCCATTAATGACATTGATCTCAAATATAAAAGTGTATGTATGTCTGAAGGTCTGAAGATGTCAAAGTCAGTGGCAAAGTCATTGGTATTGATCTTGGCACAACCAACTCTTGCGTCTCGATCATGGAGGGAAAGACCCCAACCATCATAGAAGTTGCTGGTGAAAGAACAGTTCCATCAGTTGTGGCTTTCACAAAGGATGGAGTCCTTGTTGGAAAGGAGGCAAGAAACCAGGCCATCACAAACCCTAAAAATACATTCTATGCCACCAAGAGATTGATTGGAAGAAAATATGAGGATGCTGAAGTTCTTAATGACAGGTTAGTTGATATTCCAATGTTGCCACTAAAAAAAATATGATAAGATTATACTGAGTTTGTACATTTTCATATTGTTAGGAAGACATTGCCTTATGCCATTGTCAAGGCACCTAATGGAGATGCCTGGGTTGAAGCTCTTGGCAAATCATACTCTCCCAGTCAAATTGCTGCTTTTATTCTTCAAAAGCTGAAGGATGCCGCAGGTTGGTTGTAACATTGCATCATCGTTGCGTTGTTGGTCCTTGGATTATATCACGACTTTTGGTCGTTTTTAGATGGTTGTGATAGTTGTTCATAGTGGTAATCCAAGCAATGAAAGTTAATTGACTTTGTGAATTAGTGGAGATTGATGTTGTACCTTAATTGCAGAAAAATACCTGAATGAGCCAGTCAAGGATGCTGTCATCACTGTTCCTGCCTACTTCAATGACTCTCAAAGACAGGCTACCAAGGATGCAGGTCAGATTGCAGGTTTGAATGTCATCAGAGTCGTCAACGAACCCACTGCCGCTGCTCTTTCTTACGGTCTCAAAAACTCGGAAGACAAGATGTGAGTTGGCTAAATTTATTTATAATGGCAAATAAAAAGTAGTAAATAACTCAATCTTCTTGTTGTTGAATAGCATTGCAGTGTATGACTTGGGTGGAGGTACTTTTGATATCTCAGTCCTTGAGATTGAAGATGGAGTCTTTGAGGTCAAGTCGACCAATGGTGACACCCATCTCGGAGGAGAGGACTTTGACAATGCTCTTGTGAAGTTCCTGGTTGAGAAAATCAAGAAGGAAGTTAGTAACCTTAGAATTCAAAATTTTGAGGAATCTTGCAAATCTAGTCTTACATTATTATTATTTGATATTATTTCATCACATCTCGCTTTTGACAGCACAGAGTTGATGTGACCAAGGACCCACAAGCCATTCAGAGGTTGAGGGAGGCCTCTGAGAAGGCCAAAATCGATCTGTCAGGGTCATCCTCCGTTGACATCAACTTGCCATTCCTCTTCAATGCGAACGGAACCCACGTCAACTTCTTCCACACCGTGAGGCTTGCAGATTACGAGAGACTTGTCGATCCTCTCATCAAAAGAACCACCGCACCGTGCGAGAAGGCTGTCAAGGACGCCAAGATCAGCAAGAGCGAGATCAAGGATGTTCTCCTTGTCGGTGGAATGACAAAGATGCCAAAGGTGCAAAAGATGGTCCAAGATATTTTCGGTAAACCACCAAACTGCAGCTTGAACCCAGACTTGTCCGTTTCTTTGGGTGCTGCTACTCAGGCTGGTGTCTTGTCCGGATCAGTTTCCGACGTTCTCCTCCTCGATGTCACCCCACTTTCCCTCGGTATCGAGACCTTGGGAGGCGTCTTCACCAAACTTATCAGCAGGAACACCACCATTCCTACCAGGAAGAGCCAGGTTAGACAACTTGTTCAAGAGTTTTTGGTTTAATTACTAATGGATGAATATTAATTAATGAATTTTAATTGGTTCCTCATTTATTAAAATTTGCTTGAAATTGTTTCAGGTCTTCTCGACAGCTGCTGATGGTCAGACTCAGGTTGAGATCAAGGTTCACCAGGGTGAAAGAGAAATGGCTGCTGATAACAAACTCCTTGGACAATTCCAATTGGTTAGTAAAAATTTAATTTTGATAATGGATATTTACTTATGCATTTCATTACATAACTTATTTACATTGATTATTTTATTCCCCATTTTCAGATTGGCATTCCACCTGCTCCAAGAGGTGTTCCCCAGATTGAAGTGACCTTTGACATCGATGCCAACGGTATTGTCCAGGTCACAGCAAGAGATAAAGGAACTGGCAAGGAACAACAGAGTATGATTTGAATTGTTCTTGTCTCATATCATAATTCCTAACTATAATGTTCATCTGTTTGTTCCTGTAGTTGTCCTCAGATCATCTGGTGGTCTCAATAAGGACCAGATTGAAGACATGATCAGAGCTGCTGAGAAATATGCTGAGGAAGATAAACTGAGGAGGGTTGGTTGAGAGGATTAATATTTGTTAAGATGTTATGGACTGAAAATGAGGCATCGTTGATGTATTAATTTATTATCTTCCAGGAACGTATTGATGCCGTTAACTCTGCCGAGAGCATCTTGTACGACACCGAGTCTAAGATGGACGAGTACAAGAGCCAGCTGCCCACAGAGGAGGTGAGTTGTGTGTGATTTGATATCAATTGCTTGATATCTTTGAATGTATTATGTAGAGATGGCTTTGTTGTGAAGTTCTGAAGTTGTGAACTGAACTGTTGTGGTTTGTTGCAGTATGAGAAGATGAAGGGAGACATCACAAAGATCAAGGACATGTTGGCCAACACAGAGGAAAGTGCTGAGAACATCAAGAAGGCCACTTCAGATTTCCAACAATCATCTCTTAAGCTGTTCGAAATGGCATACAAGAAGGTCAGTTGTTTAATCAAAATATGTCTTCATTTGTAATTTTTCATTTTGATTATCGAGTAATTTATTCCCGTAGATGGCTGCCGAGAGGGAGAACTCCGAGAACCAGAAGAAAGAGCCCGAGCAGAACTAAAGGATTCTTTTGTACTGACTGATTTGTATTATTGTTGTGCATCGTTTATTTTTTAGGAAATTACTGTATCTGTCGTTTATGAATTCAATAAACGCCATAGTTTATTCCAAGTCTGCTTGCTTTAATGTATCTTGGTAGTTTGGATGGTACTGCGAACGAATTGGCCGCAATCATTAGCATTTATTGTTTGTAGTTTGCAACTCAACAAGCCAACTCGAATCTGGTTTTAATTTTGATTTCTCCAGAATGCGATTAGTTCTCGCACGTCTTACAAGTGGGCTCTCATACAAAACAAAAGTTACTGTAAATTCAGGCAAGACATGGACTGCCTGAACGGGATTATTCAAAATTCCGGAAAAACACTTCTACTAATGGTCGTCCAATAATTAAAGAAATTGGTGCTGTGTCTAATTTCGTTTTCATACCGATTTTTTAAAAGATAGACATTTATTTATGGGCTATGTTAATAAGTTAATTAGGCTGTGCTTTTAAAATGATGTAATAGTAATTTTTGTAGTCATAATTAATGGATATTAAATATGAAATTCTCTGAGATTAATTGTTAAAATATTTCAACTTAACGTTAAGCCGACTTAAACGGGAGTTTAGTTTAGTCTTATAAAATAAAGTGTTGCACGTCCAAAAAATGTTAGATCTTAATTAAACTAAAATAATTTCGAAAAGGGTGTACTCTAGTAGGATAAATGCTAGACAACTCAACTTGTAATCGATGCCATACAAAAGGAGGCTTCATCGAAAGAAATGTGTAACAACACGTTATTAAGGCAGCAATCTTAATGTAGAGAAATACATCTTTATTGGCTTCATAACTTCAGTATACATTAACTTTTGTTCATAAAATGTTTCGAGGTTGACCTTCTGATACTTCCGGAGATACTGCGTCGATGCGCGTGCTTTTCTTTGACGGGGACCGTGTTTTCGTCTAGTGGTTCATATTTCAAATCAGAACTTATTCTTGCAGAATGTTGAAAGCAGCAAAGTTGTCAACTTTTCTAGGAGCACAAAATGCGACCAGTCGATTTCTGTCGGCGACTTTCTCAAAAGTCGTGAGTTACATCATTATTTCTGGCTTGACAAAATATCTCTTTTGTGGTTCAATCTTATTATGGTCTTGTTTGTTAACTTAATTGGTTTCCTTCAAATAATTTGCCTAACTAATTTGTTCGGGGTCAAGTTGTCGTGCACACGTTTGGCTTAACATCGTCAGTATGCTTGACACCACTAATGGAGTTCATTAGGATATTTATACTTTTAATATGCGTTATAAATTCTGCGACACTTCTCGTGAATAGGAAAAATCTACAGCGTAAAGCCCTTTAAGTTTCAGAGCTAATTTTAGCCCAAACATTTTGTCTACAGATCAAGCCCGTAACCATTTATTCAGACCAAAGAAGATATGCGTTAGTTCTTGAATGTTTTATTTATTTGTTAAAAGACTTTATATATTAATATTCTCGAATATTCATTCTTCTCAAAGTTGCAGGGTTGTTTTGAAATCTATTTTTAAAAGTTTGAATGTAGCCTAATCCTCATTGAGTGTCGACTTTCAAGACAAAAACAACAAATTGCATTCGTCCACTTCAGATCTGAGAATGTCAAAGTCAGCGGCAAAGTTATCGGAATCGATCTGGGCACGACCAACTCCTGCGTTTCCATCATGGAGGGAAAGACTCCGACCATCATTGAGCATGCTGGTGAAAGAACTGTTCCATCGGTCGTGGCCTTCACGAAGGATCGAGTTCTTGTGGGGAAGGAAGCGAGGAATCAGGCCATCACAAACCCCAAGAACACTTTCTACGCCACCAAGAGATTGATAGGAAGGAAGTACGACGATGCCGAAGTTGTTAAGGACAGGTTAGCAGCATCATTTCAAATAATTTATTCAGCAATCGAATGAAATGAAACGATGAGAAATGTTTCTTTAGAATGGAAACAAAATTGATCCCTTAAAGATTTTTGTACTTTGATAATAAACTAGTGATTGCTTTGTGATGAGAAGTTATAGTTATTACAAGAACTAGACTTTTTTCTCATTTCTTTGCATTTATCTGATATCGGTTTTGTAAATTTGAAATTTTTTATTAAATGAAGTAATCGATTAAACGTCCGACTCGCAGAAAGATTCTGTCGTACGCCATCATCAAGGCACCTAATGGAGATGCTTGGGTTGAAGCTCAGGGAAAGTCTTATTCTCCCAGCCAGATTGCAGCCTTCGTTCTCCAAAAGTTGAAGGAAGCTGCAGGTTGTCGAATGTTGTGCATTTCTTTAAGTTCGTTAGCTCGCCCCGTTTTTCTTCTTTCTTATGGCTTTCGCTTGTTCCTCTCAGAATAAAATTCTTGGCGGTTCGCATTTGCATTCGGTAGCCATGTTTTGCAAAATGTTGCGACTGTCGAGGCAAAGTCCAGGGTGGTTTGTTAGAGACGGTTACTAAAGATCTAGGATGCGACAACCGTTCGTGTTTATAGAAAAGCATGTTAGTTGCTGTCATTGCCAGCATCACTGTTGCTTTTAATCTGATAGCCTTTAGCAATAAGCTTTGAATTGATGATTACTCCGGCATTTTTTGCATTTTAACTGCAGAAAAGTACCTGAACGAGCCGGTTAAGGATGCTGTTATCACTGTTCCTGCCTACTTCAATGACTCTCAAAGACAGGTTGGTGCATTAAAGTTCATACGCTGCGTGCTCAGTAGTCGACAGATTTACCTTAAATAATTAATCTGAATGAAAATAGATCTAGGAAAATTAAAAACCTAGAACCGAGTCTTGTTGACAATGTTTGATACAAAGGAATTGTATGAAAATGTCCTTCTCATAATGTGAAGCTGTGCAAGTCTCTTAACGAAACACTACGTGGATCACCCTGTTTTGCTCAGCTAGTTTCCCTTTAAAATCAGAGTTTGAACTGGAACCTTGAACTCTGTTAATATGCTTAAGAATCAAAAGAACATTGCACGACTGTCGTTCGTACTTGTCTCTGATTCAGGCTACCAAGGATGCAGGTCAGATTGCAGGCTTGAATGTCATCAGGGTCGTCAACGAACCCACTGCTGCCGCTCTTTCTTACGGTCTCAAAAACTCGGAAGACAAGATGTGAGTTGGCTAAAATGATTTATAATGGCAAATAAAAAGTAGTAAATAACTCAATCTTCTTGTTGTTGAACAGCATTGCAGTGTATGACTTGGGTGGAGGCACTTTTGATATCTCAGTCCTTGAGATTGAAGATGGAGTCTTTGAGGTCAAGTCGACCAATGGTGACACCCATCTCGGAGGAGAGGACTTTGACAATGCTCTTCTCAACTTCTTTGTCGACAAAATCAAGACAGAGGTGGCTTGACTTTTTGGATTATTTTTATAGAATATTTTTAGCAACTTCTTTTGTGCTTACAACGATGAATATATATATATAAATATATTATTTAGGAATTATTTTCTTGACTAACTTAAGGAAAAACCAGTGCGACTATCTTTAGCCAATTTTCTTGATCGGTTGAACTTTCAGCATGGAATCGATGTTTCCAAAGACCCACAAGCACTCCAGAGACTGAGGGAAGCCTCAGAGAAGGCCAAGATCGACCTGTCTGGAGCGAACTCATACGACATCAACCTGCCTTTCCTGTTCATGGCGAACGGAGCGCACGTGAACTTCTTCCACACCATTTCCAGGTCGGACTACGAGAGACTGGTCGATCCGCTCATCAAGAAGACAGTCTCTCCGTGCGAAAAGGCGATCAAGGATGCCAAGATCAACAGGAGCGATATTAAAGACGTCCTTCTGGTTGGTGGGATGACAAAGATGCCTAAGGTGAAACCTCTCGTGCAAATTTTAAAAAATTTTGTTGATCTTTTTGTTGAACCCAAAAAAAATTGTTAACGACTTGAATCGATTAACGTAGGTACAGAAAATGGTTCAAGAAATCTTTGGAAGACCTCCAAACTGCAGCATCAATCCAGATTTGTCTGTGTCTCTAGGAGCAGCTATACAGGTAAGGTTCATCTTTAGCAGCATCTCTTAAAATCCGGTTGAAATCGAAATGGAATCGCCTTGAAATGAAAACACGATCTCAGGCTGGTGTCTTGTCCGGATCAGTTTCCGACGTTCTCCTCCTCGACGTCACCCCACTTTCCCTCGGTATCGAGACCTTGGGAGGCGTCTTCACCAAACTTATCAGCAGGAACACCACCATTCCTACCAGGAAGAGCCAGGTTAGACAACTTGTTCAAGAGTTTTTGGTTTAATTACTAATGGATGAATATTAATTAATGAATTTTAATTGGTTCCTCATTTATTGAACTTTGCTTGAAATTGTTTCAGGTCTTCTCAACAGCAGCTGATGGTCAGACTCAGGTTGAGATCAAGGTTCACCAGGGTGAAAGAGAAATGGCTGCTGATAACAAACTCCTTGGACAATTCCAATTGGTTAGTAAAAATTTAATTTTGATAATGGATATTTACTTATGCATTTCATTACATAACTTATTTACATTGATTATTTTATTCCCCATTTTCAGATTGGCATTCCACCTGCTCCAAGAGGTGTTCCCCAGATTGAAGTGACCTTTGACATCGATGCCAACGGTATTGTCCAGGTCACAGCAAGAGATAAGGGAACTGGCAAGGAACAACAGAGTAAGCCTGTGATTTGTATTCAATACAGCATTACATTACTGGTTCAATGTATTTATTCTGGAGATGGTGGCCTGAACTGAAATGAATGACTTTATGCTTGAAAATGTTTTTATGGATGCTTGATGTGATTGGATGACTGCATTTGCATGGATTGCATCCCAATTTTAGTCGTCATCAGATCTTCTGGCGGCCTCAGTAAGACTGAGATTGAGAACATGGTGAAGGCTGCCGAGCAATATGCAGAGGAAGATAAGAAGAGGAGGGTGTGTTTCCTCGTTAATTAATTGTTAACGATGAATGTAATGCGGAAGTGCTAAGTGTGTATCGTCTTGTCTTAATTAATTTCATCATGTTTAGCTTTTGAATGACATAATTGGCTTCATTTCTGTGTTAACTTTAGTTCAGATTAAACCATGATCTTTGAAAACTAGGATTACGTCGATGCTGTCAACTCCGCAAAGAGCATCCTTTATGACACCGAATCCAAGATGGAAGAATTCAAAAGCCAGCTTCCTACAGAAGAGGTGAGCGCTCGAATGGGTTCAGTGACGAGGAACGGATTGATTCGGTTTCTAAGCTTTGAAAGCTCGTGGTTGAACGTAAACATCGATGTCACTGCACAATTGTTTATGAAAAAGAATTATTGTTGCAGTACGACAGGATGAAGGGCGAGATCACGAGGATCAACGAGATGCTCGCCAACACTGAGGAAAGTGCAGAGAACATCAAGAAAGCCACTTCCGACTTCCAGCAATCTTCTCTGAAACTTTTTGAAATGGCCTACAAAAAGGTAGTTCGGTTCATGCTTTGTCTGCATTTTGAATATTCGGCTGTGTTTGAGCAGTCGTCTTCAAGCTAAGCTTTTATTATTATTAGCTATTAGCTCAATAGTTAATGATAATAATTAATAATGATAGTTAGACGTGCAATAACAAAATTAATTAAATATAATAATATTTATTATTAATTATGATTCATTTAATTATTATAAATATGTTAGATTATAGTATCATTTAATTATTATTGTTATTTATAATAGTCATCATCATCATCATTATTATCTGAATGATGCATGACATTTATCCCGTACATACATCAAGATGGCTGCCGAAAGAGAAGGTCAGGACAAGAAGGAGGAGGAGCCAGAACAGAAATAACTTTAATCCACAGAACGGACTGATTCGCACTAAAATTCTTACCGACTTATCACTGGCTTCTTGAATAATAGGCAATGACTGTGAGGTTTAAGAATAAATGACGTTTTGTTAATTCTGGAATTCGCTTATTTTTATTTCTGTTTTAGAACTGAGTTGTCTATTTGGCTGATTAGCAATAAACCTCAACGAATAATGTTGTTTCAACCATTCTTTATGAATTGTTGATGAGATGCTGGGAACAAAGTCAAGTCAAGCATTAAATTTTGTTGAAAAATATTTCTTGTTGCAAACCACTGGTTAATGGTTTGCATCAAAAGTGACTAGACTTTAAGGCGTTTCAGATTAATCGTGTTATGAATAAACTCTACGCACAGTTTGTCAAAAAATATCAATACAGCTTTCGAGGGTCTTGGGCAAGGTGAGTCGCACACGGTACATGGGCTGTTCTTGCTTCAGACGAGGCAGGTTCCGTGCATTAATTTGAATGCCATTTCGACCACGTTTTGTTGGGCTGAGTCGTGAAAGCAGGCGTAAAATTCTGCGTCCTTTCCGTGGCTGGTTTTCATCTTTCTCCTGTTAGATTTCATTCATGACCCGGATTTTAGCAAGCAGAACAAATGGTAAAAAAAATTATATTTGTCTTAATATATTATTATTATTATTATTATTATTATTATCATCATTATTATTATTGTTATCATCATCATTATCATCTGCTGTATACAAATAACGATACTACATTAGCATAATTTACACATACATTTGACTTGTACTAAAATTTACTTCACTGACCCAACAACCCAGTAATCGATCTGGTGATCGGCATCTTTGTTGTTGCCTCTGAAGTTGAACCTGCTGCACCTGAATAGGATGCCGTGCTCGAGGACTGCTTCTCCAAACTGCTTCTTTAAAAATGTTCAATCACGAACGCGTGAATGATGAACGTCAAATGGTTTTATCATATTTAGTACATTATTTAGAAACCGATTGAAAAATGCATCTGCCTAGAATTTTAAGTAGTTCAGAAATCATCGATTAATTGTAGTAATATAATTAATTATAGTAACTAGCTTAATCATAATTAACATACTGATTTCTTTATTTATTTTTAGATATTAAGCTCTTATTGGTTATATAGATTGATACTTTCCCTAAGATGCAGAAATTGTAAAGAAATTCTCACAGGCGACAGTAGGAAAAACTCGTGAATGAGGAGGCAACTTTCATTAAACTTCCTCATGACCTCTGATTGGGTCAGAGAAGCCTGGGACGTGATTTGTTGTTGTGGGGGTGTGACGATGATGTTGTTCGTGCTGTCGACGAAGGCGTAGTTGAACACAGTGCTGTGGTTTCCGCTGTTGATCCTGCAGGGAAAACCGGTATTGTCACTGCGTTCGTGATGTGTGTATTTATGTTTATGCGTAAATATATTTAGCTGAATTTATTCACATTGGTTAAAAGAAAAAATTGTAATTGAGTGTTTGTTGTAAGATATCCTTTTCAAATTAAAATACAACATAACAATAGGTAAATTAAATTCAGTATTCTATTCTGGCTGCAAAAATGTAGCATACTTTGTACCAAGTAAGATAGCTTTAAAATATGCATGGAAATAATAATAATAATAATAATAATGATGATGATGATGATGATGATGATGATAATAATAATAATAATAATAATAATAATAATAATAATAATAATAATAATAATAATAATAATAATAATAATAATAATAATAATAATAATAATAATATAATAATAATAATACAGCAAATACATTTTACATCACAAAAACATCAACAATATATTCAATAAAATCATCACTTGACGTAAGGCATTCTGTTAATGAACGGATGTCGAGAATGTGATTCCAGGATGTCAGAAATACTGTTAAGCTGAAGTTTCTAAGTAAAACATTTTAAAAAAAACATTCAGCATCAATGTTTATGAAATCATTATGAATCATTAAATCTCCTCCACAAACAAATCACCACCAATGGAACAACTTCAGCAAATCATTTGAGATTAATTGAATAGTGGGATTATCAATTTGCTAATTAATTAAGTTTTATTAAAGTAAACAAAATGCCAATGAAGTCTTAGAAATGAAAGAGTCCAGGTAATTGTTACCGATGACGATGTCCTGTGCATGTTTTCCATGGAGGAACGTCGCACAGAGAAGTTGCTTTCCCCCCAAATGTCATCAGCATCTCCACTGACAACATCGTCCTCATTGAACCTTTCGCTCTCCTCAAACTGATTTCTCAGGTACAGGTTGCTATCTGAAAGATTCCAGGTGACACAGAATTGATGAAGTTCTTTTTAGTTTTAGAAAAAAAAAAGAAATTGATCTTTTGATGGTAGCAAACCGACACACCTGAGAGCTGTCTGGCCAAGAGATCCCTTGAACTGCTAAGGTCAGATTGGGAGGCACCAATATTCCGACTCGAGGGTACGACAAGCTTCTGTTCATCTTTATTCCTCTTGAAAAGCTTCTTAAATTTGTCTGTTATCTTCTCCACAACTTTTGAATTTGGCTTTTTCAAAAACCATTCTACATTAGAGAGACATGGCCTTCCATTTTTGCTGATACTGCAGATAATAAATAATGTTTTGTTGGATTATTACAAACTTATAACAATATCAAATCCAAACTCAATTTTGCAAGGAAACATGACTCACAAGTATTCTATTGTATCCATTATGCCTGCCATGCCCAGCTGAGCGAGCGTGAACTTTAACCTATTGAGGAGGAAGAGATCAACGCAAGGAACCTGCCCGATCATGTCAGACGACTTTTCATCGCAACTGAGAAGGGCGACCAAAACGGAGTTGTCCTGGGTAATGGCAATTTGCATATTTTATAATATTTGCCTGTGGATCCAAGACCATGTAAACGACTCACAGTAGCCCAGGCTTTAACATTTAGTGCAACATTTTTCATGAAATATTAATTTAAATCTTATTTGTACACAACCAGGCTAGATTTTGCGTTTTTATCTTCCCTGAATTAAATCTTGTAATTTAAAATGCCTTAGCTAAACTCCGACTCAGCATTGCTCCCTTCATAGCTTCAACTCAAATTTTCAATAATTACAAAACGGATATCGACAGATGAAACAACGCCAAGGGCAACACTTTACCTGCCCTCAGCAGATCGTGCCCCCCCACAAAAATCTGAGCTTTCAACTTCCTCAATACCAAACAATCCCCTCCTTCAATAAATATAAAACCGAACAAGTGCCTGCATGTTTCAAAATCCAAACAACAAAAAACCGATAAAACAAAAAGTAAACAAATCATTTTATGGTGAACAAAATGAATGGCCGTCCCTGCAATGAAACAGACTCCAATATATAAAGAATTTCATGCTCATCGCGTCGCAAGTGCATCAATGTTCAAAAAAAATGAGAGAGATAAGAAATTACTCCAACAGGACAGTTTGCTTCGTTTTTAAATCTATCAGGTTCAAAAGACCAATCATTATCATCATCAAGGCAACTTCATAGGAAGGTCTTCACTCGACACAGAACAGCATAAAACAGTTTGGTAAGGTCGGCTTTTGATGTTTTATCGATGCCCCTTTCCACAGTGAGCTCGTCGAAAAACTTCTCGTCCGACATGACGATCGTCTTCAAGGTAGTCAGGCTAGGCACCTCTTGGTTTTCGATGGCGTCGCGGAAGAGCTCCTTAAGTTTCTCGACGTGCTCATCGTTCCAGGCCATTCTCTTCTTCTTTCCGTCGAACGACTGATTCATGACAGGAGACTTCTTCTCCTTCTTGCCAATGTCAGAGAGGTTCAAGGAGGAATTCAAAACGGGGGAACTCTCCCTCGAGAGTGTCAACTTCACGCTGCTATAACTTTCCTCTCCATCTTCCGAGTCCCCGTCGAGTTGAAAGTTCATGAACCTCCTCGGCCTGCCCGAGTGAGAGTTCTCGGAAACCTCGCCGCCGCGAGCCTTGCCCCTCGTCACCATGGCCGTTCCTTCTTTCGAAACGTTCAAGGACACTTCCGACGCCAGTTCCTTCATGGTCTCGGACGTTATGGAACGACGCAAGGAATCGTTCTTGAAGGCCTTCGATAAAATGTCTCTCGTTTCGGCCACCGCCATTTGTATCCCGTCGACTGTCGGAAAAACGAACGGGCAAGCGGGATGCTGCCTGCCGAGCATCTCTCGAACTTTGAGGTAAGCGGCGAACAGCGGAACGAGTTCTCCTCCGACCACCAGTCTTATCGAAGTTTTCCCTTCGGGAATGGTGTAGTAGAACAAGCCCTCGACCTCGGTGCTGGTGAGCAAAGAAGACATGACAAAGTTTTTCAATACTCGGGGATTTATGGCATTCTCGACGCTCATTCTGACGATCATGTGGTCCCTGAATGTTCCAAACAGAGTCATAGGATCAGTGCCAAAAGTGGCAGTATCTGTTGAATCTGCAAATTTTTTCATCTCATCTTCAAGATCCTTGATCTCTCTTGACTGGAGGTAGTCCAAGTAATATTGCGATATGGGAGGTTTGGCCGAATTCTTCCTCTTTCTGCCTCGTTTTCCACTCTTCTTCTCCTCTGACACTTCTACTTCTCCAAAAGAAACCCTCTTGTCCTTCTGGCAAGTTCTTTTCTCCTTCTCGGCCGCTTCCATGTAGATCGGATACGAACAATCCATCCAGGATTTCAAGCACCTTGCAGTGTCTGGAAATCTCAGCACCAGGAACTCAGAAAAGAGTTTAAATGCTTCCAGATTTGATAGGACTTGCAAAGGCCTCCTAAGTTTTTGATAACATTCTTCAAGTACTTTGTCGAAGTAAAACTTGATGTCATTATCGTTTGCGAAATCCTTCACATTTTCGAATTTCATATCCTTCAGAAGCTGCCTAATGCGATTTGCACTTTGATGGGGGGTGCATCCTTTGGAATTTTGGGATTCCAAAAAGCAGGAAAAGTCAGAGAGCAGCTCGTCATCGATGTCTCCTTGGCTCGGAATTGCGATCTGCAACGGAGCCGTGCCGTGCTCGTCGGACTCGTTGTTGTTTTCGTTGGTCGTCGCTCTGCTTTTCTCGATCCTTTTCCAACCTAGAGATTTATGCTTTAAGACACCGGACTTGACCTTTGCTGAATTTTTTACCGTCTCTGTTAATTGCTTTCCGTTCATGCCATGCTTTGAAGCGAGATGATGATGCAAAGCCATAAAACACCCAGCACAAACAGGGCATCGACGCTTCTCCACGCCACTTGTACTTCTAAGATGCTGATATTTCAAAAGAAAATTAAGAGAGTTCGACACTTTGTGATAATCTCGGACATGTTGCGCCAAATTCTGTGCTTTTGTACTGCACATAGGGCATGGAAATAACGTTCGCCTTGCTTTGATCATTTTAGCGCCTAAAATAAAAATATCGACCTCTTAGAAAAAAATCGACAGAAATAAAGTTAAGAAGGTTGACTTATTTTATCGTTATTATCGACAAAACTTGATGCAATCGATTGCACCAATTTATCCGACGGACATACTCTTACATCGAAATACAAAATAATTTGAAAATCGTACAAAAAGAATCGAATACGCAACACCAACTATTATCGTGAGAGTCCTCTCCAAAAATGTTATTATAAAATTCTTCAAATTGTACTTGTATTAAGGGACTTATCTTCAAACCAGCCACTCAATAATAAACGACTACCAGCAAAGACTAAAAATGAAGCGGTTTTTTTTTATTATGGTAACAAAATTTTAAAATTATAATAAATAATCTCATCCACAATAATAACGTATTATAATATTACGATAATTATAATAATAATAAAAATTTAAACAATTTCGGCGGACTAATAATAAACCACTTCCTCGTAACTAATAAGGAACGCGGACGTTCTAGAATGTTCGCGCGAGATGCGTTCGAACAGTTCACCAGGTATTGAGATGATTAAATTTCTCGTCGACACGCTCTCTGTGGAGAGAATATAAATTACTTTTCGCCAGAATTGAACTTCATAAAATATAAATAGTAAGAATATAATTGGATTTAAGTAGGTTAATGTAATGTTGCTATAAGAGAGAAATGGTTCGAGTTTAAATGGTTTAAACGTTATTTTTGGGCCACTTTTGGTCACCTCAAAGAACAAATAAAAATTATTTCAAAAAGCACTTTCTTAACTGGCCAAAGGCATTCGTTGCTAAATATTACCGGCGATTTGTTTTTTTTTACGAAAGTTGAACCATAAGAAAATTTAAAAAAAGTAATGCTTGGCAATGATTTCGTCATTGGAATTTTTTTTTTATTTCGCCATGCTGGTCAATTTTGGCGAACTCTGTCAGGGACGTGATTTGGGGGGAAGGGGACGTGGGCCTGATTTTAGACTAGATGCAAAAAAAGGTCGTCTTCTGAAATCATGCGAGGGTTTGCCCCCCTTTGAAAAACATGAAATGACGTTCACCCAGAAAACAATTTTTACCTGTGGGAGACTTCCCATCGATGAAATCTCAATAGTTACAGGTTAAATAGTTACAAGCTGTAGGAAACTGAATGCTCAAACAGACACTCTGCATTGCTGAGGTCCTAAACCAATCTCAGAAAGCAATTACTAGATCTCTTCGGATGTTGTCATGTCACGAACAGATCGCTAACAATACTCCAAGATTGAATCACCACATTATGGAGTCACATTTAATTATGGCTGATGCAAGCACAAGATTCATAATTCAAAGTTTTAAAAATCCAATCGATGAGTAAACAATAAACAAAATAATCAAATAATAATGATGGTAAAATGATGTTGCCACTTTACTCAACAAAATAAAATATAACAACTCACAGCAGAAAGTGCAAGAATGAAATTCTTGTGATTGGACGTCTCAAATCGTTGGAAGATGTCGAAGCTTCCAGTGTTCATCGAGCATTCTCTGGTACGATCGTTAGAGATGTTGTATTTTTTTCTGAAAAAGACCTCTGTCCATAAATAGAAGTGACCCATCTGTTCGATGTTGTTGTGGCTCAGAAGGTTGTTGTATTTCAAGACCATGTTGACATCTTGCACGTGTTGGTAAGGAATGTGGGACGACACTAGGTAACCCTGAAAGATCATGGAGATGGTTACGACAACGTGAATCTTTAGTATAAAAATTATATTAATTACAAAAGCAGTAAACAAAATGAAGAATTTTTATCAAACCTTATAGTAGAATGATGAACCAAGAATGTCAAATATCTTTCTGCTTCCATAATAATCTTCTGACTAGAAGTAAGCCGTAATTAATATTAATAAATGATTAAGAAATGAATGAACAGTATTTAATTTAAAGATGCATGGATGAAAAGTAGCTCACCATATTCCCAAATGATTCTGCTTCAAAGCAGCTTAAATAGTCATCAACTTGCATCTACAGAACAATAAATTTACAAAATTTGATTTCTAATAATAACTTATTGCTAGTAAACATTAAAAACAAATTCTGAATATAATTTATGCTAGCCTTTACACTCTGATTGAATATAAATTAAGCTTACCCTTACATTCAAATGAAGTATAATTTAAGTTCACCTTTAAATTCTGATCGACAGGGATAGACCTCGTGCAGGCAGACGAGTCGACAAATTCCTCCCTGAATGTGGACTGATGGAATTTGACGTTGAATGAAACGTCATCACCAGGGGAGAACAGGTTGATGAAGACATTGGTGAACATTTCGTCCAGTTTCGGATGGTTCGATGGATCGTTAAAGGCACTTGACAAGCAATTGAAAATCAACTTCATTCAACAAATTTTCAAATGAATTTGGATGCACGTTTAAATTTTTATTTTACATTTCCTAGAAGACATTTCAAAATTTAAAGTCAAAAGCAAAAATGGTTTCCAGTAATTGCAATAGTGACGACGGGTACAACGACTAAAATAAAATAATAAATAATTATATGATATCAATTTATAATAATCGAAACAGATCCAAAATATATTAATATAAAATAATTGAAAAAGTTCTAAACCTCTCAATAGATATAAACAGAAGTTCAATGAGTCTTTTAATATCGCCAGAATATTGCCTTAACTGACCGTCCGAAAATCTAAATGAATTAATTGCTATTACCATTTAAATATTTATTATTGGTTTTATATTGAAAGCATTGTAAGTTATTTTCAATTTAAAAAATACATTAAATAATAAGTTATAACTCATAAATTAATTTTAATTTTGACACTTTACCTGCTAGAAGGAATGAAAATGAGTAAAAGGCCTCCATCAGATGGTTGATGCGACACCCAGATCCTTCTGTTGTTGTGTTCCAGTGTTGTGCTGCATGAAACGATCAAATGCTATTTTAGACTTCAATATTAACTCCTTAATAATATTAAAACACCAATTAACTATATAATATTCATGACTATTACAAGATTGAAACTAATATCTAGATCTAAAGTTTCCTACCGACAAATTCAACCTCCTTTAACAATTAAATGTTCGTTCAATCAATAAAATCTCTGCTCAGGACAAGCACAACGAAAGCTTACCTCTTCACTTGCGAGTTTGTCAGGAAAGGAACGAGTGATTGCAACGTCAGAAACGAACCTCGAAAGTCCGTGAGGCTGTTGCCGGGAATGTCGGGGAAGCAGTACAACACGTCTTCCTGCAACGATGGCATTTACAAACAAATTATTTACTTCTTATTTTACTTAAATTATTTAGAAATTAAAAATATCATTTACAAACAAATTGATAACAGCAATAAGTAAATCTAAAAAAAAAATGAAAAAACTATACAAATGATTATTATTATTGTTAATATTATATTATTATTATTATTGAATACTTAATTTCATTGTAAAATACAAGTAAGCAAGTCTTTACAAGAGATTTGTTAAATTTTTACTCCTTATTACTTTTATAACCATTCTAAATTATTCAGACTTATTAGTTCTTATTAACCTTGGCATCAAACTCCTGTAGATCCTTCGATCGAATGTGGTTCTTGAGGAACAGAATGCAGTGAGGCAGATCCTCGAAGAACGTCTGGGCGAGGGCCGCCGAAGTGCCAGAAAGATCGGTCACCGTGGCAGGACACTTGATGCCCTCGGTTTCAGAAAGCCTGATCGATTTTCTGGACTTTACAGTGGAATCAAATTGTAGGAGGACTTTTTGGAGTTTCACTTTGATCTAAATTGGGTGGAAACAATATTAATTAAGTAATTCATGATGATGGCCGCTTAATTTTCATTGTTGTCATTATCATCTTCATCACCATCGTCATCATAAATATGATGATTAACTTAAATAGAATGACATTGACATCGTTATCAAGCATCCATTAGAAACTGGTAAGAGAAAAAATTACGATCACAGAATTCTTAATAATGTACAGAAGGTAGATTGGAAATGAAATATAATTCTGCATTACTTTATAAATATACTTTAATTTTTCTGATAATAATTATTAATTCATTATTTTACTGGTTTAAGTTTAATAATTGTAAATAAAAAAAACACTTGCCTTTTTCTCATGTTCGACTCCTTTCACAACCTGCTGGAAATTATTCGAGTTGACCTCCTTGTCTTCAATGGCGACGATCCAGTCGCCTGGAAATAAAAACAGTTTCCTCATTAATAACGCAGATGGAAATTCATGATCCATTCACGAGGACATTTTATATTATTCCCTACCAAAATTTAAATATTTAATGGTATTAATGGAAATAGGATTAATAACAAAAACATATGTCTGAGTATATTTTAATAATCTAACCAAACGAAACTGCAATAAATTCAACTTAAATAAAGAACATAGCATCGTAACAACATAAATAGAACCAACCTAACTCAACACCAGCCTTGTCGGCAGGACCCCTGGGCACGAGGCCCCAAATGTAGATGCCCTTGATGGCTTCGGGGTCTGATTTCTTCTCATGGTGTTCTGCGAATCTCGCCGGAATGATGCCCAGCGTTCTCTCACAGTTTGTCAAAAGTCCTCCAAATCTGTCGTAGAGATTGGGGTCGGCGATCAGGTGCTTCGAGTGAGGTGGTCCAACTTTTGCGACCAGGTAAGCATCTCCCGATTCGAACTCATCTTTAATGTCCACTCTCAATTTCCTCACCTTTCTTCTTTCGATGACTCGTTCTTTAATCACAAACCCGGGATCATCCAATTCTTCGGCGTCGGTAATTTCTGCCACCTTTTCTACTCCTTCTTCCCGGCCGGTCGAGTTTTCCCCAGCCTCATCATCAAGTCCTTCACCTGCTGGCTTCGGTCCTTCGTCAGACTCTGTCACTTGATTAATACCAGAATCAGATGCAGACTTTTCTTCCTGTTTATCCTTGGCAATGGAATCCTCTGTCGGTGATTTTTTGTCCTTCTTGAAGAGATTGCCAAAGAAGCCACCGCTGCTTTTTTCAGGTTCTTTTGTTGCGGGTTTTTCCTGTCCTTTCTTGTCGTCTTCTTTTTTCTCATCTGCTTCCTTTACCGGTTGTTCCTCCTTTCCAAAAAGGTTTCCAAAAAATCCGCCACTTTTTTTCGCCGGCTTTTTGGGTTCCGTTTCGGTTTTTGTTCCTTCTGGCTTCATTTCCTTCTCTGGGGTGTTTTCATCTGGTACGGGCATGGGATATTTCGAGTCATCCTTCTCGGCATCTTTCGGCGGTTCCTTCTTTTCCGACCCCTCGTTCGAAGCATCGAGTTTGTTTTCCGGTTTGCCGAGAGGATCTTTCCGTGCGATTTCAGAAGTCGGTAGAGGATTGTCTGTCGGAGGTTGCGGAATTTCGTCTGCCGTTTCCTTAGGAACTTCTTCTGATTTTGTTAAAGATTCATCCGGTTTTGATAATGATTCTTCTGGTTTTGTTGCTGGTTCTGCTGGGTTTGCGGATGGCTCCTGCAATTTGTCTGCTGGTTCATCTTTCTTCGGTTCTTCTTTCTTTGGTTCTTCTTCGGTTTTCCCAAAAAGTTTTCCAAAAAATCCTTTTTTTTTCTCGGGTTTCTTTTCTTCGGGAGTTTTAGAGTCCCCGTCGGACGAGGGTAACGGGTACCTCATGTCTTCTGAGGGACCGGGCTGGTCATCTGGTTTGGGTGCAGTCTCTTTGTTGGAGGATGGCTGAGCATCATTCGTGGGTGGTTGGGGTTCTGCTTCTTTTGTTTTTGTGGAGGTGTCTTTGGAGGCAGTTTTATCTTCTGGTGGTTTGAACTCTTCTTGCATTGGTTGAGATTCTGGAACACTAGACGGTTTGGTTTCCTGTATGTTTTTATCATTTTTTGCATCCTTGTTTTTCTTAAATCTTTGAAACAGCCCCTTCCCTTTGTCATCAGTTTTTGATGCTTTTTGAGTATCACTGGCTGGAGGGACATCTTTTGAATCCTTTTTGGTATCTTTGTCTTTCTTAAACATCTTATCGAATGGTGATTTTTTATCGGATGGAGGCTTTATTTCATCCTTAGTAGGTGACTTTGGTGTCTGATCCTGCTTGGAGAGTGGTGTTGAAGAACTCGGTTGATTCGAGGGAGTTGTCGGAGGAGGAGGTTCGGGTGAAGACTCCTTCAAAATTGCATTCATTTGTTATCAATTTTGATCATTTTGAGTTAGTTAAGGAAATCAATAAGTTAATCGCAAACAGCTCACTTTAGCTAAATCAAGCAACGTTTTCTTTGGTTTAGGAGCTGCCATGGTAACTTTAGTTGCAAACTGTCCAAGGAAAATACTAAACTACACACAAAACAACATGTATGATCGGCACATTCAAACACAAAATGTCCACAAAATGCAAAATGTTCAAGTTGTCATCAAACTTTAAAATATTCTCGGAATGCACTAATTCAAAACTCGACTCAACAACACAGAAACCAATCACAGCGTCGTTGTTTACGGCAACAGATGTGAAAAGGTAAGTTAGAATGGGTGCGTTTTTGTCTCAAAAAATTATTTGAAAGATGTTTTTTTTTAAACTGAAAGTCACTTCTATACATTGACATAAAATATTAAAAAAAATTTTAAATAACAATTACAAACCATCGACTTGGCGGTCTTAAAGAACAGCTAAGTTCGTTATTTAAGGATTATCTCAACTACAATCCATTCATTATCGTTTTTGTAAAAAGCGTGATTTATAACAAAATTCGTTTTAACCCCATAACAAGGAACTCTTATATCTGACTGATGTAAATTACATAACTCACAGTGGCACAGAAACAGTAGCTCATTTGGACATAGTGCACCTTTCAGACTGCCGCACGATGAGTTAGAAAACATCATTTGTCAGTCAGAAATACACAGATGTATTGTATTGCATTGCAGCACGTACATATGTATTGTATTGCATTGCATTGCATTGTATTACATCGCTTTATTTTGTAATGTATTTATTACTTGTCCCAAGTAAACCCGGTTCGAATCCTAGCTGGTGCTTTGTTGGCCGGCCTCTTTGATCGATTGCTATTTAGCTTATAATTCATAATTCACAATTTTTTTATGTCAAAGTAATCATCATCATCATCAGCATCATCTTGAATTGCTAATTTTTTAATCCAATGATTAATAATATTTATAAGGTTATTCAGAAAGCTACTTAATGGAGATGATGATGATGATGATGATGATGATGATGATGATAACGATATGACAACAATAATAAAAATAAATAAATTAATTAATTAATGATAATAAAAATGTATAAATTAAATAATAATAACAATAATGAAAATCAACATCAACAAACATCGATCAATTAATAGGGAATGCCGCAGCTTCGAAAGGATGTGAACTATGCGTGTGTAATTAACTTCACCTTGGGCTTGACCTTTGAACTTTCACGGTGACCTCGTCACGCTTTCCGGTCACGGTTTGGGAATCGTCTCGGACTTGTAATTACTGGGCTGGAATTAAAACATTTACAGAAAATAAATAATAAAAAAATAATACTTCCACGAGAAGGAAATCGAAACTTGAAAAGTTTAAGAATTTTTAAAACTTTTTCATAATATAAAATAATTTTAAATTCCGGATAATTTTAGGGTGAACGGCAACTTCGAATGTCTTAATTACAGATTACTGCTGACAGTTTATCGATAAATTTAATTTTCAATTAATGCATTTTTTTCTTC
>JAJTWR010000335.1:512500-525000 GCA_021613335.1 Whitmania pigra
AATGAATGAATGAAGGAATGAATGAATGAATGAATGAATGAATGAATGAATGAATGAATGAATGAATGAATGAATGAATGAATGAATGAATGAATGATGAATGAATGATGAATGAATGAATGAGAATGAATGAATGAATGAATGAATGAATGAATGAATGAATGATGAATGAATGAATGAATAATGAATGAATGAATGAATGAATGAATGAATGAATGAATGAATGAATGAATGAATGAATGAATGAATGAGAATGAATGAATGAATAATGAATGAATGAATGAATGAATGAATGAATGAATGAATGAATGAATGAATGAATGAATGAATGAATGAATGAATGAATGATGAATGAATGAATGAATGAATGAATGAATGATGAATGAATGAATGATGAATGAATGATGAATGAATGAATGAATGAATGAATGAATGAATGAATGAATGAATGAATGAATGAATGAATGAATGAATGAATGAATGAGACGCGGGGAGTGCGATGAATTGCAGCGATCCGAAATTGTCGTCACCAGCACCTGATCACGGATGGTTAGGATTTGAATAATTTATTATCCCATATGTAGATGTCATTCTAATTAATATTCATGTTTAACAGCTTATTAATTATATGGAATTATATATAAAAAAAGCAACGTTTACAAATAGGCACTGCTCTTCAAAATTAAACATCATCATTATCATCATCATCATCACCATGGTCATCATCATCATAATCATCATAATCATCAACGTAACAGTCTAACAGCACACGCTCTACTGGCATCAATCACAATAATAACGACGCCCACAAGCATCGAAATCAGGGTGAGAAGGGGCGGACTGGAGGGGGAGAACGGTCTGCGGGTCACGCCAGAAGCCACCCTCGGAAGAGAGCGCCTTAATTGTAGCCTAGCGACGACATTGTCCCATACATTTCCCCATGGACGATGTATGCTACCCCGTAAGAACTCGGCAGTTCTAGATTGACACGCACCACTAATCCTCACGTACGGAAACCTGCACGCACCTCCCTATAAATGCCCGGGAACCTGAAGAGAGTTGATCGACTAAAGAAAAATTAAAATTTGTCTTTTAGAAGTGCTTTGAGTGTGACTTTGAGTGTGACTTTTTCCAGTTGATTGATTCTGGTTCTGGACAGGTGAGGAGATGTTTTGTTCCCAATCTAGGTGTGTGCGATGATGATGATGATGATGATGACGATTGTTTGTGATTAGCATTATAATCAGCAAATAATATTTTATACTCTTCACTACATTCCGTAACGATGCTAATTCAATCGATTGCAATTTTACAAAAATATTTAAAGACAAAAATGTAGTAAACTGAAATATTATTGCTTCGAACTATTGCAATTTTACGAAAATATTTAAAGAAAAAATATGGTAAACTGAAATATTATTGCCTCGAACTATTTTCTAAAAAAGAAAGAAATAAATAAATTTAATGGTAATTCCGCTCTGGTAATCACACGGCAGTGATGATTATCTTTGTGCCACAAAAAGAGAAAAACATGTGATGGAGTGCGTGCCCTCATCACGTCACGTCATTAGATGTTTATGAATAATTGCGCACCATTTTAATCTTTCATTCGTTTAATCCATCCATCCATCCATCCATCCATCACCTGTTCTTCATTTTTCCTGCTTAGTAGAATTATCAGGTGTCATGAACGAGAAGGAAGATCTACGCTCGCGTCATTTCTCTCAACAATAACAATGTCACCATTTCTACTATAATCATCATCGTCACCGTCACCGTCATCGTCATCGTCATCATCATCGTCATTATCATCGTCGTCATCATCATCATCATCATCACCATCATCATCATCGTCATCGTCACCGTCACCGTCATCTTCATCGTCATTATCATCATCATCATCATCATCGGATCAACATCCGCCATCAACATCCTTCAGTTACCTAATCCTCTTTCCAGCACTTCATCAAACCGAGCAAAGATGGCGCTTATGACCAATCAATTCGCCATTAAAGTTCACTTTTACTCCTGCCTCTTGTTGACGGCCATTGTCGTCTGCCGATCATCTGCCCCCGTCGCCACGGCAACCAACGACACCGACTACAGCGGCTACAACAGTAGTAGTAGTAGTAGTAGCCACTTGGGAAGCTACAATAATATGGCTACCTCAGTTCAGCCAGTTCGAATGCAATCATTTTCATCGACACTTCTGACGTCATCATCTCCTCGACCAATGAGTTTAACTAATGTCTCTGCCATCACCATAATCACCATCGACAAAGTAGTTCCTTTAAGTGACGTCACCGCCACAACCCATAACCTCCGCTCACCCCCTACATCGACCACCATTTCTTTGCCCAGAAATTTGAAATTCATCCACGAAGCACCAAAGGAGACGGAAAAACTTGGTGTCGGAAAAAGATCAACCGACACTGAACTAAAAAATCTGACCAACCTGGTTTTCATTGCATCTGGAAACACGACAGAAAATGAAAGTAAAACTGAAAGTGAAACTAAAGATAAAATGAACTCGAAAATATTTGTCGCTGTTTTGAATTCTTCAGATGCGGCAGTTGATAAGAAATCGTTCCCATTTAAACGTCACCTAGCAAGCAGACCATCTGAAGATGCATCTCATGCCGACCGGTCTGACAAGAAGCAGATGAATTTCAATTCAAATGCAACGAGCAACAACGAGATTCGTGATTTTTATCCACTTAACTTCTCAGACGCCATCACGGGTTTTTTAAATTCAAGTGTTGCGGATGATCTCAACATCTCCCTTGCTGTTGTTGTTGCTGCTGCTACTGCTGCTGCTAACTCAACAACCTCTCTTGGACACGACAACCCCACAAATGATGATGACGTGAAGTCGTTAAAAAATCAAACCGTTGAAAAATATGAAAATAACACCGAAGCGACAAATGCGACCGTGACAAAATATCCTCCACTTACGCGCACCAGTGGAACTCCGCTCTCGTCGGAAACAGGAGTTTCGGTTTCAGACAATTATGGAAATCCCATACCGAACATTCATTCCACTTTCGATTCCCCGACCCCATCCTTTGAAACAAATTTCCTAACGACGACAACAGCAACAATAACAACAGAAGCAACAGCAACAAAAACAACAGCAGTAACAACAACAACAACAACAACAACAGCTATCAAAGAACAGCAACATCTAGCATTCGAACAATCAACAAAACGCCGCGCCACGCTTTCACGACAATTTCAGTGCAGCGAACGGCTTTTTAACGCCGACTTAGACAACGCAGACAAAAGAAATGAAGTCGTCACGGTTCTTCTTCTGTCTGCAAACGAAACTGTCGAAGAGCCCAATAAATCTGTCCTTCAATTGGAGCACAAAAGCGACTCATGGCGCGAACGAGCGAAAGTCACAGGATTGCAAAGAAGCGACTCGCTCGATGACGAGACCTACGATAAAAGTAGCGATCTGAAAGTCGCTTCAACAGCGAAGAAAACCAGGGACGAAGACAAGGACAACCGTAGCGGCATGACCGTAAAAAGACGTCGCCGTAAGAACGCTAAACGCAGGAAGGACAGATACCTGCCGTTCGTTCCTGTAGAGGTTACCACGACCGAACCATTCCCCACCAGACGTCACCACCACCACCGCTACCACCCGGCTAACCATCACCGGCAACAGATATTCGCTCCAGCCGAAGAATCTTCATTCTCAGCGGAGGACTCTGGCGAAAGAAGAGACAGGAATAGCGGCAGAAACAAAAACGGTCAGAGGAGGCCAGGAAGACGCGAACGGACGAGGACAAGAGACGATCCATCTCTCGATATTGCCAGGAAACAGCTGCCGAGGAACCGTTTGGAATCACCGAGGCGTGGAAGCGATAATTCGCTAACGATGCTCAGCAGTGCAGAATTCAGTGAGACAGAAGAAGCCAACAAGTACTCTTCATCCCCACTGGTTTTACCTCCACTCCGAAACAGAGACCCTAAGAGGCAGAGGTCATCCTTGCCCTCCTATGTGCACAAGAGATCCCCATCTGGGTCATTTGAAAGCAACGAGATCACTCCTCAGGCCTCGAGCAAAAGTTTTACTTTCAGTGATTGCGGTGAGATTGGTGATTGGTGTTACTATTAATCATTGAATAAGTTTATTATTAACTATTGACTTTATTATTTATTAATAACACTATTATTAATTATTAAGATTTTTATTTGTTTTAAACTAGCGGTCAGAAGATATATGTCAATTTTGCAAGATCTTTGTAGCAGAATTGGTTTAATTCATCATTATTGTTACAAAAAAAAACCATTAAAAACATGAAATTGTAATAAGTAATAATAATAATTGTATTATTAATAATTTTAAAATAAAAACAAATATATTAAAAATAAAAGGCAAAGACCCTGACAGACCAATCAAGTTTTTGAAGTTCAGACTCGATCCAGCACCAATCCAGTTATCCACGTGGGGCGGAAAGGTCAAACTCTCTGCCAAGGTCAACGTGACCAAATCCCTTCCTCCGCTTGTAACTGCCAACGTGACGATAATCAAGTTTGTCGTGGGCGTGCCAATACCGGTTCCCTGTTTCAACCACATGGGCTCATGGTGAGTTGTTGCCAATGACAACTGATGGCAATGAATTCTTCAATGGATGAGGTTGTTCGAATGATCAATAATGATACTTGGGTTGATTTGTTAACTCGGACTAACTGAGGACCTAAAAGAAAAAACTTGATGCTCCTAAAAAGCTCTTAAAAGCTTAACTTAAGATGAAATGATTATTTAAACTTGTTTACATTTATTTATACTTATTTATCCTTATTTACTTTAAAATCTAAAAACACATTCGCTCAAACAGCTCGACATGGCTTGATAGCGATGGGTATTTTTAAAAGAAGAATGTGTTTATACACAAAATTCTCGAAATGAATTTAGCCATTTTATCTGCAAAATCATGAAAGCAGTCGATAAAGAAAACCCACGTGCAAAATGTGTGCGAACAGACATAAATAAGAGGCGATAGAAAACGAGCTTAAAAATTGCTACGGTGATGGTTATGATGTTTGGACCACACGCACCGTTGATTTATGTATCCGGCACTTGTTTAGCGCTGAGAAGACAGTAGGCATCTTGGAGTCATCGCTAGGTTTTTCTAATGCTTAACAATCCACGCTTTGTTCTACTCGACTTTGGCAGCGTGAAAAATTCATCGAATAACCGATGATTGACGCCGTGCGATCAGAAAATAAATTGAAGAAGTTACAGGGACTAAGATGGCTTTGTATTTGCTTGAAACTAGTGCAATAACAGGATTATTATTAAACGCCTGTCTTGAAAAACTTGACAATCGAGGTAACTGTTCCAAGTAAATGATTGCAAGAAGCTGGAAGAACTGGACATTGATTGTGACAGAAGGCCAGTACTTTGAAAGACTTAGCAGGCCACACATCTTCTTTCAGGATGATGCGGAGGAAGAAGGCACCACGTGATGCGAGGCAGTCAAAACACCACGGAAGGATCAATTTAGTGCTAAATGGAAATTCTGAAAAAATTGAAAAAGGTATTCGGAAAAAGCGTCGGTGGTCCCAGGGTCGACAAGTGCCCGAGAGATGTCGGCAGCGCGTAACTTCACGGTGTTTCTTTTTTCTTTCTTTTTTTGACGGATTCCCTGGTGCTCGCCCTGGAGTTCATCAATCCATTAGTTCAACCGACTTGTGCAATCCCTTACTTTTATCTTTTCCGTCCAATTTCTCTGAATTAACTGGCTGACCGCCTTCAAAATCAGCATTAAAATTAATAACAATCCATCCTCAACTTTCTTTCTTATTTTCTCCACGACACGTCTTCGACATGAGTCTTGTAAGACAGGAGCATTACTTTTCCTTTCAATAATTTTCCGCAGCAAAAACCTGCTTAATGACTAGACTTCATCTTCGCTTAATTTCCATCAGTCATTCTTGGAGACTGTATGGCGAATGGAGTTGTGAGTGAGTCTGCACATCATTTCCTCCTCCTTCGTAATCGACATACCTTCGACAGCCTCCCGGCGTTTGTTTAGCTTAATTGACTCAATGGGTGGTCTCCTACGTTGTGATGGTTTTCTTCAGAACTTTTAGCCGCCAAAAAATGCGAGTATTAGGCGCATGGCACGTTGAACATCATAAATAACGTCTTTCGAGCCGAAAATTGTTTTCTTTCTTTCACTTTTCGTCCATTCTTTTCTTTTTGTTGGATATTTTCGTAATTCGAGCAGAATTTATTCTCATTGCCGGGGATTCCCGCCGCGGAGCTAAGTGAACTATTTACGACCCCCACAGCCTTATGACAAGAGGGAGGGTCCGACTTTTATGCTCTTTTTTTTTTGCAGACGATCCCCGTTGGTAGCTTTCAATTAAGTCATAAAAAGGGATTCTGAATATTAAAAGAAGTTCATAATAATTTTATCAATTCTTGCGTCGGCGACTTGCTTTGTAGGCCTTAGACAGGATCAAAAGGGGATTTTTTCTCACAAATGGGTTTCTTATATTTAATGCATTTGTAACGGAGTTTTTGTTCTTAGCTACTCATTCACTCATTCCATTATTCATCCACTCATTCACCCACCAATTCAGCTATCAAGCCATCCACCCAACTGGTCTTTATTAGATTCAACAGATGTTCTAGGTCGGTTCAAGTGTCAACTGATGCCCTTTCCATAAACTTTGGGACGCTTATTGCTTCGGAGAGACGGGATTGGAATCCAATTATAAAACAGGGTTAAGGGCTGGAGAAAACATGTTGATAAACAACAATTAAGCGACGGAAATGTTACCATTCCATGTCATAAACTAATAGTTACGATCGCATTTTCAGCCATTACAAGAACTTGTGCAAGCAACTGGATGAATTATGGAATAATCTCCAGACACGCTACCAAATGAAGACGCCCGACCAACCTGATCCCTTGGAATCACGCGACAACGACGTGGAATCGGATTCAACTCCCAACACCCTTCCTCCACCTCCACCCTGGAGAAAGCCCTCCCCACTCCTCATAGCACCCAATCATAGTGCTTGTCCGAGGCTACTACGCAGCCAATACGTACCCTGTAAATGTCCCTTTTATCCATCTCTGTACACCCTAAAAAAGTACATTGTTCCCATACCTAGTCTAGGATTTTCTTCGATGTTCGTTGAGGTACGTCCGTTCAGCGTGAAATTTTTTATGAGATTTTGCAAACATTCCGTTGTTGTAACTCACTTTTATTGCTCTTACTTTCTGTTGTTGTTGCAAAAACTTAATAAGGTTTTACGAAGAAATCTGATTATTTATTTGATAAATAAATAAATAAATATAAATAAATTATAAATATATGAATAAAATAAATTTTCAAAAGCTCTTCCAGCAGTATCGCAGCCAATTCAATTCAGTGATGGATGATGATGATAAAATGTTACGTGATAAATAACAAATAAATGAATAAAAGTTATCACTGCAACAAATCATTTTATGACAAAACGTCAAACAAAAAAAAATTAATAAATAAAAACAAAAAGTTATCATCATGACAAAACACATTATAAATTATTGTAATTTAAATTTTAATTGCAGGGAGAATATGAAATAAAACTTGAAATCAACAACGGAGAGGACAAAAGTCAACTTGGTTGTTTGAAGGCATCGTTCGAAATGCGCAGAAGAGAAAGGAAAGTCTACATAATCTAGCGTCCTCTAGCGTATGAAAGAAAATATTGAGACCTATGTATATGCGCAAAAAATTTATGATGATTAATTAAATAATTAATAATGATAATATTATTATTGCTATTAATTTATAATATAAATAATATACTACTACCACTACTACTAATAATAATATTAATATTAATTATAACAATCCGATATGCATTTTACCTATTATTTGAACTAATAACTAAAATTGCTTTGAAATTTTTTCTGTTATACCTTTGTGACATTTTGGAGTGAAACCTTGCGATGTACGATTAATTCTTCAAGCGTAGCGTACGGCTTCAGTGTATTATAGATTGTGCGCTTAGGACAAGACATAGAATGGATTTCTTACTATCGTCGCTTGTTACTTCATATTGTTGTTATGATTTTCTCGAGCCTGCTACTTTTTCTTTTTATTCATCCTAATCCCTACGCCAGCAGAGGAACTATTTTAAATATTCCTTCGCTATTTCCAATATTCTGTGTACATTTTTCCGAAATTACAACTTTAGGATGGATTCGCCATTTCTGTAAAACTTTGGCTTTTAATTGTACGGTCACAGACGGCAGTACCGTTGCTTTCTACCTCGATTTCGTTTAAGCTCAGCTGTTGATTTCATGGATGAAATAACAAAATTTATCGCTACGTCTTCTGGTGACGATTGTTCCTCAAAATTTACTTGGAAAGGTTGTGAAATTTGGTTGGAATTTTTTGCGAAAGCATGTGAAGAAGGCACATTTCAAATTAATGAAAGACGTTCTAAGGAAGACGGTGGATGCGTTGTTGCTGAAAATATGTTTACCTTCTGGAAAAACTTTAATTTCTTAAAAATTAAGAAAATAATAACACCTTAAAATGGAATTTTAAACGTCCTTCCATGCATTAGCCACTTCCGTGATTTTCAAGATAAAAGGCTCACGCGTGAAATAGCAAACAATTCTGAGCATAAAAGTTGAAAAACAGCCAAAATGCGTCCAGGTAATTTAATTTTAAAAGCACAACATAAAGGCGATAAAGTGCTAGCGAAGGATGCATTAAAAATGGCGCCTCTGTCGAAATACGAAAAGCATGGAACAAGGAGATAGATTTTTTGCTTTTTTTTAAAACATAAACAAGGATCATGAAAGCAATGCAACTGTAGACATTGTTATGTTATAACTTTATTGAATATAATTTTTATGCAATATCTTTTTTTTGATAAAATAAATATAAAAACAAAATATTGAAAATCGATCAGTAATTTTTGAAACAAACTTTGAAACCCTCTACAAAAAAAGTTTTTTGTATAGTTATTTGAAAATGTCAATAACAACGATGAAAAATTCAACACCAGGATCAGAAACGTTTTTTTGTCGAAAGCAGCGGAATCTCCTTGATTAATCAGACTGCCGAACAAAAACACGGAACAAAAAGACCGCGCAATCTCGGTTTTCGCTCGTCTGCATCCTTAAAATTGAGAATCACATTTCATCTGATTCAGAATTCCATTTCTCTTATTTCTGTTCATTCAGATAAATAATCCAATGGCCGAAATATTCTCCATTTTCAATTGGCATCTTTAACACCTTTCTCCGAATCTCAACAAAACTTCCAGAATTTATTTGTTGAGGCAATCGGTAATTAGGGGCAATCTGATGACCAGAAGATTAGAAGTCAAAGTGGGCTGAGAACTAGATGAAACCGTCAGTTTTCCATTGAGATGAAAATTTTCAATAAATTTTCTCTCGTTTCGGAACTCAGACCCAAACCTGCACCTGAAACTGACCCTCTGTAATCACGATGTCATATTTCGAGGTTTTTTTTTTTGGTTTTAAGGTCGAGAAAACATTTCATTTCGGTTTCAGAGTAAGCCCCTACTTCTGAGCATAATGCTCCTACAGGAAGTAGGTGGCATTCATTTGTCAAGTTTGACGTCTGTAATTTGTCGGGGACATTTTGTTTTATTTAAATTGCGACATTCTGTCAAAACAGAATTTTTTTCTTCAGTTCTGAGCGATGTTTAGGAGCAGGTGAAAGAATTGAATTTCTGTCATTCTAAGTTGACGACGTTGTTGAAATGCTTTTGACGTGAAAATCCATAAAATGAACGGAAGTTAAAATCAATTTCAGCGCATGTTTTGTCGGGAACCTGGACAGTTCTTGCTTCGCATTTCACCGCACTTTTTGTATGTTGTGCTGCTACATTCCTGCATTAGAATTGTGTAACGGAAAATGCTTTCGACATATTTGCAATGGGCATTTTTGATTCGTCTTTAGGTTTTTAAATTCATCGAATAATAAATTTACAATGGAAAAGTTTGTCTTAATCTTCTTCAGGCTAGTCTTAAGGGATTGGATTAAATCCTCCATTGGGACATCTTGTCCTTCACCATTCCTGTTGGATGATTCTTTCATCTTTGGCTCCAGTTGTTTCTTTACAGTGCCCCAGTGTCCGCTATTTAGACATTTATTCTTGCGGAACATATATTGGCAATATTAAATTCTTGCATTAAAAAGAGACATGGTAGTCACACTTGATTGGTTTTATGTTTTGTTTCTTTACTTTACGCCCAATTGTCTCAGTTTTCAGATCTTTTTTCTTCAACCAGTCGGTTCATTTATGACGTACTCTTAAGACTACAACGCTTCCGACATGTCGTTCGAATTTTTCTTGATTTCCCCCGTGGAACGTTCGCTGATTAAGAACCGCCTCTGTGGTATCATTCCACGATATTTACGGCCATCTTTGAATTCCTATTTCAATGGGCATGACGCGTAAACTTCGTGATGAAAATATGAGACCCTTTTGAAAGCAGAGACAGACAGTTTATCAGGTTCGATTAGGAAGCTGATGCAAAGTGTTTGGAAATTGTCAGACAAAGGTGTAGTACATTATTTAAGATGTCCACCTTATGTAAAGTGACTTAAACAATCTATTTATTACAAAATATTTGTTATTGTTATTATTATTGCTAAGATTTATTATTGCTACACTGAAGAGTAACTCCTTACAAAATTTCCGCAAGATATTTTCAGTCAAAGATTTATTGTAACTCCTGGTTGTTTTAGCCCTTTAAAAGTTTTTCCAGTCAAGGTTAGGCCGTGTATTTATTACCGTCCATCCTGTCGAAAGAAAACATGGTCCACTTTCGGAAGGTTTTAAAGAGTTGAATAAAAAGATTTGTAGCTTTAGCTTTGACAAATGAATTTTAAACAATTTTGCAGAACTGAAGGACAAGGAATGCAGACTTTATTGAGATATTTTGGTTGCTAACATGAGTCGGTTGGACTCGACAAAATAAAACTTGAAAATGTGGACAAAATCGCACGAGCCAAGTATTAATTAGAAGAATTGAGTCAAAAATCTTAAAATGTCCAAAACGAAGAAAACATTGAATCAATATTTCTGCTTTAATTTCAGCCAGATCAAAAAGCAACATGATTACATCGAATCTCAAAACGTCGGAACATCACTCGAACGCGTTTAAAAGTGAAGCATGCTCGAATTAAGCCTATTGGCAAAAAATGGCGGACGAGACGACGAACACGACGCGTAAAAAATACGATGCCGAAAGTATCGTAAATAAATCGATTATTAAATCTCGTATTGTATATAACAAGTGATTTCAATTTGTCCTCGAAAGGCTCACAAAAATATGGGAGACAAAATAGACGAAGCCCGGATGATCCATTTTAAGACCGGCATGTTGGAAGAACTCAACTGAGCGCCTAAAGACAGCTTTTAATGTCCGGATGACAACAGTAAGCTCGTCTCTTTATGTGGACTACTTTTTCATGCGGAGGGTTTTTTATTTTTTTTCATTTCGACATGTTTCCGGCGACGTTGATTAGAAATTTTCTCTCGTTAAGAGAGGGACGTCGCATGTTTACGAAGAAGGAAGGACAAAAAACAACAACAACAACAACAATTTATAATCATCATTCGAAATTCGTTCGATTGGTCGCATTTGTTGAGAACAACAAGTTTCCCTATCGCCTTCAAAGGCTGGATCACGAACATTCAAGTGCTTTTTACAGGAAATTATTTATTTGCCAGGAGGATTAATTCGTCAACTTCAGTTTGAATTTCTTGCTCGAAGAAACGTCGAAATCCTGTCAAGTATTGTTCCTCGGGGAAGGAATAAATAACAAGATTTCTGAGAAGCAAGCAGATCGGGGGACTTGTTAAGCCCCTGTTGAGTTCGGGATCAAGTACCCCGACCATGGTGCTTGTAGTGACATTGCTCGTTCAAAGTCACCAACTATTACTATATCTATGGCCAACTAAACAATTGTGTGGATGGATTGAAGCAAATGAAATGAAACCAGTCATCGATTGGGAGACGACGACGACGACGATGATGATGACCATGACGACGACGACGACGACGATGATGATGATGACCATGATGATGACGCCACGACGATGATGATAGGGATTGAAATTGTACATTGACAGGCGTAAGTAAACTCGAGGTTGCCTTGGTAACGAGAAGTCACGTGAGAAAGATGGATGATAAGGAGGCAGGTCGGGCTGTTCATCTTTCCGTCCTTCCGCCGTCAGCCTCATTAATATTAACGACTTCAGCAACAAATTCCATTCACGCCATCTCATCTAGCTACCTAGGCTAGGCTGCTCTTTGAATCTAACTCATTCGAAGAATGATGACGACGATGATGATGACGACAACGGCGAAGATGACGATCAAGGTACGGTAAGGATGGTGATTTCTTCCGTTACTATCCTGCATGGAGAGGTGACGACGACGACGACTACGACGATGCAGCACCTTGTATCCATGGTGATGCCAGGCGAGTCG
>JAJTWR010000335.1:535000-537500 GCA_021613335.1 Whitmania pigra
ATAATAATAATAATAATAATAATAATAATAATATAATAATAATAATAATAATAATAATAATAATATAATAATAATAATAATAACAATAACAATAACAATAACGATAACGATAACGATAACGATAATAATAATAATAATAATAATAATAATATAATAATAATAATAATAATAATAATAATAATAATATAATAATAATAATAATCATAATAATAATAATAACAATAACAATAACAATAAAAATGACAACAACAATAATAATATAATAATAATAGTAATAATAATAATAACAATAATAATAATAATAATAATAAGTTGGTCATGTAACTAGCAGCACAATGATGCTTGATTGGCGTCTGCTCAAAGACCCCGCCAGTCATACTTAATATAATACAATTAAATAATAATAATAATAGAAATAATGAAATAAAATGTTAATAAATGTTTGTAACCTATTCTATTTATTGTATTAAAATAAATTAATTAATAATTAAATAAATATAAAATACTTAAAATATTTTATTATATTTTACGATTTGTGATATTATAATGTGATATTTATTATATTTATACACCATATTATAATATCAAGATACAGTCGAACTGAGCGAACTAAAATGAATTTAAAAAAAAATATTTTGACTCGAATGCATTTTTAGAAGTCGATATGACGTTTTTACCGGCGATTACTTGCCGACAGCAAAGATGAATGATTGATTGACAACTCGGAGAAAACATTAAATTAGCATTAAACTTGAATTTAAAAAAATAGCAACGCTGAAAATTAAAAATTGAATTTTTATTCAAAATCGTGAAAAGCCTCACGAACATTCTTTTCTAAGAAACATCGATAACTCCGATGGACATGGCAATTTCGAATATTCACCATCATGGTCGTCGTCGTCATCATCATCATCATCACCACCACCAATACCACCACCACCACCACCATCTTCTTCTTCATCATCATCATCATCATCATCAATCTACTCACAATAGCCCTTCGGTCGGTGCAGAGTCCTTGAACTCTGCGGCTGTTTGCTGGGCCTGTCCGCCTGCCTGTGATTGGTCTGCTGCTGCACGTGACTGGACGCCATCTTGGAGAGCGTCAATTCCACTTGAAATCGGCCGAGTTCATTGATAGCCGAGAGGGCATAGGTGCCGAAATGAGATTCTTTTATTCGTGTGATCGTCATCATGACCTGCTTCCTGGTCGTTGCCACTGACGACGGGGTAAACGATGACGTCGATGATGAAGATGACGACGACGACGACGACAGAGACGATGACGACGACGACGATGACGACGACAACGATGACGGTCTTTCTTTGGCTTCGAGTGGCTGTGTGGATGTAATAAGAGAATTTCCTTTCAATAGTCAAGAAACCCTGGCCATTTATTGGGAAGCCAACTTAATTTCTTGGAGGATTACGCTTTTTTGTTGAGATCGCTGTTGATATCACCATCGTCGTCGTCGTCGTCATCATCATCATCGTCGTTGTGGTATTAGTCGTCGTCATCTTCATCGTCATCATCGTCGTCGTCGTCGTCATCGTCGTCATCATCGTCGTCATCGTCGTCGTCGTCAACATCGTCATCGTCCTCTTTCAATTCAATCCAGGTTGTAAATCCAAACACCGAAATCCGATTATTTCTCCACAAGCGAGATGAAAATAAGAAGCACGGAATAATGGAAAGAATGAGAAATAAAGGAATGAGTGAATGAATGAACGAACGAACGAACGAACGAACGAACGAACGAATGAATGAATGAAAGAATTAATGAATGAACGAATGAACGAAAGAAGAACTCGGAGGAGGAATGAAGCATCACGCAAGATGATCATTAAAAGGAAATCCTAAATAATCAGCATGAATGGTATAGCATGACCCAAAGGTATGCGGTTCAATACCTGAAACATCCTTTGGACTATCACATACTATCGAAGTGTTAATAATTAAACTACCTCACAGAATAATAATAATAATTAAAAAAAGTCAAAAATAACATCGACGAATAATAACCACTTAATTACTATTGAGTACAGCAGCCAGGGCAATAAATGATGGCCTTAATAGATCACAGAATCAGCATTATCTCTCCCACCACGCTCCATCGAGCACAGGTCATCCCGGGTGTCCCTCCGTCACGGTCAAGTGCTTAGGCTCCTATTTTTCAGGTCGTTTGGCTCGCGTAAACAATTTCACGCCGATGTCTTCTTGAGCAATAAAATTAAACAGGAGTGAGATCGATGTCACTGGTTTCGATGATGCTGGTGGTGATGATGATGATGCTGATAATAGTAAATAATTATATTTGTAATATGAAGTACCAAATTATAAAATATTAAATTATGAAAAATATGCAACTCAACCGTAAAACCAGGCTAATTAATATTTATGACTCCCAATGATCATATTCGACTAATGCCAAGAAGCCATAAAGCTTTGGTGTCAGATGATGATGATGATGATGATGACAACGACGATGACGACGACGAT
>JAJTWR010000335.1:557500-559034 GCA_021613335.1 Whitmania pigra
AGGTGATGAGGAATGAGGCGTGTTTTCTGAGGCTTAACATCTGGAAAGAAGATTATGACGAAGGCGATGATGATGATGATGATGATGATGATGACGACGATGATGATGATGATGATGATGATGACGATGACTATGGCGATGATGACGATGGCGATGGTAATGATGGTTTTAATGATGCCGCCGCTGATGCCGCTAATGATGCCGACAACCTTCAACGACGATAGCAATGTCATTTAAGTGCAATGCATTTGTACGTGAAACAATAATGACTCGTAATGATGGTCAAGTAAATGCTCCAACAGTGTACGTGGTTGGTCCTTAATCTCTCCCCGTTTCTAAAAGGCAGCCACGTTCTTTCCATGGGTCAAATGTTGAAACGATTTAACCTTGACATTTTGTTGTAAAAGCCAAATTAAGAATCTAATAATCTGGTAATGATGATTTGGTATGAGATTGACTGTTTAAGATTGGTTATTGATCGTAAAACAATTTTTATATAACAACAAAATTATTTTTGGTATTATTTTATTATAATCTGTAATAAACACTTTCCGACAATAACGATAATTAAAATAATGAAGCAATACCACAAGAAACCGTGAAGATTGTTTGCATGAGGTCCAATATGGCGATTCCAATATGGCGCCTCCCGCGGATGCAGACCTCGCAAAAAAGGAAAATTGCAATTCAAATTTTTATTGAAACTCTGATCGCTTCCCTGGGTATAACAAAAAAGCTTGGAATATTCTGCTTGTGATTGATAGTAGACTTTGTTTACAGCATTTGGTTGCATCTGCATTTACGATTTTGCATGACGTCTGTTTATTGTTTAACATAAACAACGTGAATTTTAAAGAAGACTGGAAAAGAGCAACGATCAAAAGCGAAACTTAATTTGGCGGAACTTCCAAATCGTCGGGAAGGTGAAAGCTAAAGCAATAAATTTCTAGTTTTTCTCGGGACAGTTCTTCCATTATATCAGTGGCAATTAGCCGCGAGTTAAGAGGCCAATACTAAAAATAGACTTCTTTTCACCCCGCCCTCTTTCGTCAACATCTCCAATCCAACCAATCATCTTTCACGAAGCCAAACCCTCAGGTCGGGGTAGAAAATTGAGTACCTTTGATTTTGGAAAATTTCCAAAGGAATGGAAAAGCGAAAGTCAGAAATTCCCGCTTAATCCTCAGGGCGAGTTACGGTGGCATTTAAAAGTTGTAAATCTGTCGTCTGTGATTTTCTTGTGTCGTTGAAATTTTGTATCACTTGAAGTTGTATATTTGGACGCAGTTTGTTTAAATTATTTTATATAATCATTTTGCATCACTAGAACCACGTGTTTTGAATAGAAAATAATTAACATACAGTTGACTATGGAAAAGCATGGACTCTAAAAGCTAATTCTATCAATCTTCAACGATTGGTCATTGCAAAAGCCAATCAAAAAGGATATTGAGTTTGAATAGAAATGTTGAGTTTTCAGCAATTATTGGAATCCCTGGAAAGGGCCTATGTCGAAATCATCTAATCCGCACTC